>JBBJLR010000001.1:28010690-28020985 GCA_037577145.1 Brachypetersius gabonensis
TGTGTGTGTGTGTGTGTGTGTGTGTGTGTGTGTGTGTGTGTGTGTGTGTGTGTGTGTGTGTGTGTGTGTGCTTGCCTGAATGCATGAACATCTGTGTGCTGATCTCACACAGAGAAACAGCTGACGGCCAGTAACTGCCTGGGGGTGCTAGCCATGGCGGAGGCCATGCAGTGCACGGAGCTCCACAACATGGCCAAAGCCTTTGCCCTGCAAAACTTCCCCGAGGTGGCCAGTCAGGAGGAAATCCTCAACATCTCCAAAGATGACTTCATCAATTACCTGTCCAATGACAGCCTCAACACTAAAGCCGAAGAGCTGGTCTATGAGACCGTCACAAAGTGGATCAAGAAGGACCCTGGCAGTCGAGTACAGGTAAGAGATCCCAAAACCACGTTTTTGTCCAGGTACACATGCATGTTCTAGGAGGATTACAAAACACTATATAGACAAAAGTATTGGGACACACCTGAGCACACCAAGACATTTGGGCAATGCCATGCTCCCAACTTAGTGGACACTGTTTGGGGAATAACCTTTTGTATTCCAGCAGGACTGTCCCAATGCACAAAGCAAGCTCCATAAAGCCATGGCTGGATGGGTTTGGTTTGGAAGAACTTGACTAGACTGCTCAGATCCCTGACCTCAACCTCATCCAACACTTTGGGATAGTGTTGAAAGGCCACAAATTCCCACAGAAACTACTAAATCTTGTTGAAAACCTTCCAAGAAGAGTGGAAGCTATTATAGCTGCAAAGGGGGACCAACTCTATATTAAAGTCTACATATTTAAATGCAATGTCATTAACGTCCCTGTTGTTGTAATGGTCAGGCATCCCAATACTTTTTTCCATATAGTGTATACAGACGATACAGACAAGGTGGAAAGTGTCTTTAACAGGTTCAAATGCCAAATGGCTAAATGTGCATATCCAGAGTACACTTTTAAATATAAAGGTAGCAAAAAGGACTCTTTGCCACTAGAAGAACCACTTTTGCTTCCCTAAAGCAGTGAATCTCAAAATGGGAGCTGTGTCCCCCCTGGGTTTTTTTTATCTGGAAACTTTATTAAAATTTAATAAAAATGCCTACCAATCCCAATTCATGGGTGCATGGTGCTCACTTAAAAACTTATCTGTAGTGCTGTTGAACAGTGCCATGTCTTTTCTAAGGGAAGGTCAGTGATAGCTATGGATAAGAAGGACAATGTTCTATTGGGGGTGGGGGTTGGTTGTGGGGGGCGGGGCGAGAGACAGTGAAGAGGGGCAAGTGAAGGGCAAGGAGGGGGTATATTGGAATGTTGGAGGCTATAATGGGGGCTTAGACTAAAAAAAGCTTGAATATTGCTGCCCTAGAGAACTGTGAATAATACTTTAAATAATAATACTTTAAATAAATAATGCTTTTAAAGAATCTCTGCATAAATGTAAAAGTTCTGTAATAGAAATGGACCTCCAAGGCAAGAAACCAAGTGTATTTTAAGAGTGTGCATATATAATAATGTTCACACTATATAAAATACTATTTTACAACATCTGTAAAAAAGAACCCACAGCATGTAAAACCATAAAGGCAAGATATTTATAGCAACAGATCACGTGAGTTATGACTGTAGTGGTGCAGTGTGCGAAAGCATGACATGTCAATTCTGAGCTGACGTGGGCTGGTTAGATTTTTTCATGACTCTTTCCAGAATCCTCCACTGTCCTCCCACCTATCTCCCACTTCACTTTCCAGCTACAGTTTCCAGTTGTCTTTCTTCTTCCTCCTCTTGTCAGAGTGTTCTCCTTCCTACTCCACATGCAGGCCAGGCATGCTGTCTAGACATAGTTTATAGATTTTTCATCATATTGCAATGTCAAGGAAATGATGAAATCGCTAAACAAGGACGCAGCAAACGTAGTTGGCTTTTCCAGATAAACGATACTGCTGAATTAACTGCATTGGATGAGGTAGACTCCAAATTGTGATTGGCTGGTTGCGATGGCAGTGCTGAAAGTGTGGTGGGGGTGTTGGTACGATGAGTCCAGAATTTCTTAACGAGCAGGTGGATGAGATTTGCATAAATACTTCTTGGCTGCTTGTGGTGTTTTAAATCCTACACGGGTTTAATTCCTCATTTGGTTCATTTGGCTGTTGAAAAATCCCCCCCCCCCCCCCCCTCAATTCTTCTGCATTATGTGTCATGGTGTGTTTTGTCTGTATTGTATTCATTGTGTATTTTTCAGTTTATGTATTTTACAAACGTAGGTAACCTGTGTTCCTGTTTCACCTTGAATCACTTAAAATATTTTTAAAAGAATGTGTTAAATTAGAATTAAAATTGTCCCTCTCCTTCATGAGTCCTTCTATCACTGTTGTGTGTTAAATTAGAATAAAAATAGTCCCTGTCCTATGTGCATTCTACCTTCAAAGATGATCAGAAGTGTGTTCTTAAATCACTAATCATTCTGCTGAGCAAGTAATTAAACTAAAAAAGTAGTTTAATATCATAGACTGTGGGAAATCATAGCATTTTTTGTGCCGTGATGTCAAAATCTGTGAACAATTCCAGAAAAAAAGACCTCTAGTAATATGGGTGATGAAAAATTCAGGGTGCCATGCCTAGGGGATTTGAATAGATTACTGCAAAGCAATGCGTTTAGTGCACTTTACATGCTTCTATTCCTGCAGCGTTAAGTCTGAGAATAGCTCGTTGATTACATGGTATAATCTGTGAGTGAGTAGGGGAAGCGACTGAGGAAACGGCATGAATCAGAGTAAATCTGGGCATTAAACAGTGAGGGCCGATCAAGGCCCAGCTGGCCATCAGCTTTACGTCCTAGCAATCAGTAAGTCAGGCTCCAGATAGGCTGATGGAGCCAGTGATGGAGCTGCTTCAGCAATAACAGTCCACTGTATCAAATTCTGGTTAAAATTTGTCGGCCTCATCTACAGCTCCTATGCCATATAGGCACAGTCTCACTGCTACCTTTTCAATATAATGCAGTTTTCTTATGAAACATGAGAATAGTAAGTACAGATGTTGGAAAGTTTGTAATCCCCTTTGAATTATTTGATTCCTGCAGTGAGTGGCTCAGAACTTTATGTCTGTATGAGCAGAACTTCGTATATTTAGCTGCAGTTTTTTATATTTTTCCCAGTTATCTCTGTAATTTAGCTGTATCCAGTTTTGTGAGGGGGTTGGGGGGGTGGGGGTTAGGGGGGCAGGTAGGGACTCCCCGAGTCATATGATACCACTAGCACTGGGAGCAAGAAAGCTAGCATGTGAAATCAGGCACCATTTTTCTTCACTAAAGTAATGTCATTGGACAGCTGAACACTAACCACCAATTCTGTTATGTCAGCAAGTAGATGCCCACACTGGCTATCATCTAATGCTATGTTCATAGGAAGGGTCATCCTTCTCAACCAATGAGAGCAAGACTAGTTTTGCTGTCTTGGCATCACCATGAGTCAGATTTATGATCTCCTGACGAAAGGCCTAATGCTCAGACAGTTGTACAAACCTTTCAAGTAATATAATCAGAATCTGAAAACTTTATTGATCCCGGAGGAAAATGTAATGACTGCAATGACACACAGAGAAAAGAACAATATAATGTAAAGTCTAAATAAAATCTAAATAATATAAAATGAAAAAAATACCCTATGCTACGCTATGCTATATACAGAAATCCTTGGTATAAATGTTATATATAAGTAACACAGTTGAGAATCAGTAGTAATAAGTAATAATGATTTTAGTTTTATTGTATTGTGTGGCATCTCTTGCTCATTTACAACTTGTTCTGTAAATGCCACTGCCAAATTATTAACTGGTATAAAAAAAACAAGATTACATGACTTTTAGATTAGATTTAATGTTACATTACATTAGATTTAATGTCGCTACTTTGGACAACAGTTAAATTACAAAGTTCAGTTCAAGGTGTTTTGATTGTATTTAAAGTATTACATGTTCTCACACTATTGTGGATTTGTTTTGTCTGTATGCTCCATCAGGATCTTAAAGGTCAGCTTCTCATTTACTTTTCACTGTTTCACAGTCTTGGCCTGGCCTCCACTTTCAGCTCCTTTTCAGTTGTGTGTGGTGACAGCAGCAGTAATAAAAACCACAGACTGTTCATCATTTGCAAAGGTTCCACTGTGGCTGTGATTAGGAATATCTCACTACAGAGCTTTCCACTGAACAAAACCACTGGAATTTGGTTTATACACTAATTCAACAGAAGCTGTTTAGTTGTTAGAGTCCTATGCATAAGGACTATTTAATCATGGCCTTGTGTTTCTTTGGATTTTTTTTTGTTTGTTTTTTTTTTTACTTTTCCAACTCCATCGATCTGCCAGATCCTTCACTATTCAGTGTTTCAAGACCTCAACATTTACAAGCCTTGAACATGTCCTTGTTTCTTACATACTGATAGGTTAATTGCACACATTCTTTAATCAATATCATTGATAGAAAAAAGTATAATCCTTCAGGACAAAGACAACTAGAGACAGGTTTCCAATTCAGTTGAGGTATCGGTTTGACGACTTCTGCTATAAGACAAAGAAAAAAGAAAAACAAATTGTTGAATGTTTGTTGAATACTTTCTGAATGTTTTGCAAAAATCTATGCTGGTGCTGACAAAGAACCCTCCTGCACATTACTGAGTCAATAGTAACCTAGACCGTCCACAGTACTGCTGGAACAGTGTTTTATGGACAGATGAGTTCTGTAGTTAAAGGATAATCTTTTTAACCCTTAGAACACGATTGGACCAGATCCATGCCGGAAGTGTAACAAATGATACATTTACATTCTTCGTCATTCAGCAAAACAAGACTTCATATGACAGTTCCTATTTTACAAAAATCCAAAGTTATTGTAATTTTTTAAAATCGCTACTGGCATCACACGCAAATGCCCAGAAAGAGCTAGGATGCCCAGATTTCTTTTATTTTAGGTCTTAGAAACAAATGGAAAGAACTTTCACGATAGTCTGTGACCACATGTGGGTTTTAGACCATTTTTCATTTGATTTTACTAATATGCTAAAGCTTCTAAGGGTTAACAAATATACAATATGGTATGTTTAGAGAAACTGTGAAGCATGGTGGAGGGAGTGTTACAGTCTGTAGCTTTTTGCGTGAAATTGGTTTATGTGTTATTTTAGGTTTTTTTCTCTCCCAACTGGAATCATTTCATATGAACATACTTCTGTGGTTCTTTAATGTGAGAGGTGGTTTTGAGCAGCTTTATATGCTTGTCATTTTAGCCTCCTTGAATGGGTATTATACAAAATGCTTTGTGGGTTGGATTAGAATCTCTGGATATTGCTGGAATGGGAGGTGCGTATAATCTGTATTTACTCCTGAATGGAGGACATGTGACAGCCAGTTGAACACACTGTGTGGAGTGTATTGAGCAATGCTGTTAAACTAGATCAGCTGGCTTGAAAAGGAAGCAACAAAGATTGATGCAGTGACCTGTTGTTTATTTGGCCTAGGATGGCCTCTGCTGAGCAACAGTCTGGAGAAGAAATCAATCTGAATGCAGGTGAAAATGAGCTCTGATACTTCACTCTACTCCCATGAGACTCAGTCTATGAAATCAGAAATCCAGCACAGCATTGAGGCAGAACTCAAAGAAAAAGGCTCTTGTTTATTCACACACACTCACATTCTCTCACCTCTCTCCAGTTTTATTTTTACATTTTTCCTGCACCTTCTTCATGTATTTACAATATCAGACCATTTCCCTGTGGTTTGGCACACCAGTTAAATGCAAAAAAGTTCACAGTATTGAATTTCTTGGGTTCTTTGTTTGGCTTTGCAAAATACGTAATTAATGTAGTGTGTTTTGCATTATAATAAAGAGGGTGCCAAGTATGGACTCTATTTATATGAGCATAAATAATATGTGGTTGGAGAAAAAGTCAGTACAATACCAGTTCACTTTGTAAACGATTATATATGTGCAAATTCTGCCTTTATTCTTCACGATTCCTAAACTTACTGTGGATACACTTACACTATTGTTTGTGGTTGTTTTTCATCTGCATTTGTGTTACCTGTTCTTTATCTTGTGTGTGTGTGTGTGTGTGGGGTGGGGTGAGTTTATGCCTATGTATAACAGGGCGAGCTTTCCCATTTACACTCCCACAATTCTCATGGTGCACAGGGATTACATTCCAAGAGCACCCGTATATAGTATAAAACAGCATTGTTGTGTTTTGGTTAAAAAAAAAAAATCTAAAAATGCCTATTTTTATAGTGTAAACCCTAACTATGCCCCCTAACATGCTTCCAAAATAGAATGTAAATACCGTGGCGAGTATGAGAGAGAAAGCAATAACGCACTTTTCTTCAAGCAAGACGTTTTTCATTCTCAACTTTTACAGCTTTGAACAGATGTTTGCAACACAGAGAGTACTGCGCCCCCAATCGGAATGCCTCAGTACTGCGCCCATCTCACCCAGAGCTCTCGAGTCACCCTCACGATACTCCATGACTGGCGAGACGGGCTCAACCACACAAATTACACACAGAAACGCACATTAGTTCACTAACTCTACTTGACAAATATCTACTACCCCTATAACCTTCACAAAAACACATATAACTGGGCCAACCATGCCGCAAAGGCTCATGGGGACCAGTCCTGCCATGCACCCTTGTCCTCTGCCGGGTTTATGTTAGGTGCTTAGCAACTCAGCACGAGAGTAGGAGGGGACATGGCAGACGTCCGGACATCACAAAAGCACAAAAAATGCAAGGATATCTGCCTTTTACGCGCATTTGTGGGGGATTCTGTGAAAAAGTATTAGCTTGGCTCTCAGAAAAATTCCATGTGAGACTGAATCCGCGACTGCTGATCCGCGTAGAACTGAGGGATCACTGTATTATCTATTTAGATTAACTACCAGTTTGATTTCTGATTCAAAAGTCTTTGATCTTCATGTACATTATGATCTGAGAGCTAGATAGACTGTGCCTCTTGTTGACTTTCTGTTGTACATTCCTGTCAGATGTTTAAGTAGAACTAGTTTTTGGGGTGTAATCTGGTTTCAGTGAATTACAGAACAGAAACTGTACAGAGGGGGCACTCTGGACAGTTCTCTTGTCCAAATGTTTGATGCTCTTGGATGAATTATGATAGTGTGATGGTAGTATGATTATTTCTTAACAATCATATAGACCATTTCATTAATAAACACATTGTTCTTGCTGTCTTCAAATAATATTTTATAATACATCTTATGTGCACATTTTTGGAGCTTACAACATACATTTTACACTAGGGATGCACCGCATATTCAGCCACCAAAAATTTCTGGCAAAAAATGCATTTTCAGTTTCGGTCGAAATACTTTTTTAACGTGACCGAAACTGTGATGATGCAATGAACAACCACAGACTGCACAAGACAGATTGGATTATAGTCAACATGTCTGTAGTGTGGATGCATTTTGATATATCTAAAGTAGATTCTCCACTGACTGGGATCAGTTCCGTTTGGTTCAGTTCTACTCTGTTCAGTTTGGTTTCGGACCTACAGTTTTCCACTACACCTTTTTGCTACAGTGACCAAACATTCTGAGCAGCAGCCCGAGGGGAACGCTCTAAGCTGAGGTAAACCACCTGGCATCATTACAATCGTCAGCATGGATGAAATCAGAGGAGTTTTATTTCTTGTGCTTGGTTTGTGGCTGTTTGCCACAAAATGCGGACAAATGGCTTAACGCTAATGCTAACGTTCAGTCAACAACACTGACGTGACTATAGCAACCACAATCAATAACCTCCTTTATGTACACGTCATCATTTAGTATCGGTTCAGCACACTGAGAACCTCGGCCAAGGTGGTACCAAGAATAGGACCGGGTACTAGGTAAGCAAAAAAAGCGAGCAGAGTTGAACCAAACCGAGCTGGCACCAGTCAGTGGAAACGCGAAAAGCCGTTTACGGTTTTGGTTTTGATACTCTTTTTGTTTTAGGCCTACAGAGAATGTTGTTATATCTTATCAACAGTTTTAAAGCATTTGTTCTAAATGCACTTTGAATGCACTATTTGTTCAGAATATTAAAATGCACTTGAATACTTGTTTTAAAAGAGAATATATTTAATTATATAATACTTCAACTAATACTTCAACTTATCTTTAGGCTATTAATGAGTGGGGCCAAGTAAAATATATTATTTCAATTTTTATTTTATATTGTGCATTGTTTGAATGCAACTGATTCTTTTAATAATTTAACAATAATAATTTATTTTCGGCCAAGTGTTATTTTCGGTTTTCGGTATCGCTAAAAAAAAATTATTTCGTTATAGTCCCAAGTCTCATATAGAAACTGAACTGCAAAAGTAGCCTGTTTTGAAATGATTGATGTCATGTTACATTTGGCCTGAAATTTAGACCTACTCGCTCAAATTTAAGTTAGTTTAAAGGTGGACACAGTCTGGACCGCAATTTGAAAGAGACGCAGTATAGGACGGACAATCAGAATAGAGCTCATGTATGTATGGTGCTCCTAAAGTCACAGTAACAAAAATAGTCTATTTAAATTATAATGAAATAATTATATAAAAAGTAAACATTTTGGTACATAAATTAGTAAATAAACCAACACATCTCACTTCCTGAACGTTAATATTAAATGTTAAATTGTACTTTTGTTTGATTGGCAGCATATATTTAAATGTATATTTCATTGATTTAAGTCTGTTGCTGTAGCTATGATTGGGTAACAAAATAATGCTGTTGCTTGGATACACAGAATACATAAATACTCTGAATAATACTCTGGATCATGGGCCCGTTTCTCTCGTTTTGTGCAGAAGATAGGTCAGTTATCTGTCTTACAGATCTGGGCATGATTTAAAAGTCTTTGGCCTGAATGCAGCTTGATGGTAAATTGTAGGTGACAGGCCGAAGCTGAAGCTGGTCTAACACGCTGCTGGCCACATGTATATCTTCATAATTGTCTCTTTTACTCTCTAACTGATGGCAGCCAGTGGCAGGGAAAGAGCTTAGAGCTCCGTTAGAATGCAGAAAGGGCCGCTCTTCGTAACCCAGTGGCTTTTCATTCGTAGAGCAGCGGCAGCCACTTAGCAGCTATGTCATATCAAACACTTTTTCAGAGTTATGTTTACGGGTTATGGTGAACATCCTCCTCTCCATCTGTTGCCACACTATTGATTCGGCTCTATCCCCTCCTCTCTGTGTAGCGGCCATCGTTCTCTCTTGAGACACTCAACACTAGCCCCCCACCCCCGTTCTCACACTGGTTTACGACGAGATGCAATCAAAGAATGCAGCAATCGAGCCTGCTTTAGCAGGTCATTTTTCACAGTGAAGCACAGACTGCTGCTGCTGCAGCTGTTTAATATGAATCCCCCATATCTTAGCTCGCAGGCATTAGAGTGCTGACATTGCCCAGTGTGATGGCACTGTCTTCTCTGCTGTGCTTGAATACACATCTCCATTTATTCCATAGAGAGGAAAGTGTTCTGGGGACATGTTTAATCTGTCTTCTTTTCAGCACACCTGTGCGCCCCATCAGTCAAAGCGGATAAGCTGTAGTGTCTAACTCCTCATGACACATACACCTGTAAAACATGCCCACCCATGCCCATCACTGCACATGTATGAGTGTGTGTGTATGTGTGTGAATGTATGTTTGTGTCTGTGTGTTTGTGCGTTTTTGTGTGTGTCTGTTTCGTTTAGATGCTTCCATACATTTTGAGCACAAAATGATCTTAGTTTGTGTGTAGGTGTCTTTTTATGCTTTTTGTTATTACTAGCTAATTTAATGAAAATAATTATTAAGTATTACCGCAAATTGTAAGTGCAAACGCATGCATTTGTTTTCCGTTTCATCTGGTATGATTTGACCTGTGTGTCTGGGAACCTCTAGAATGCTGCATATGCGCATTAACCCCTTTCTGCAGGGCCTCCCAGTGGCCAGTATACCTGCCTGTGGGAAACACCAAGTATTTATATTTTTGTATTTACGCAACTTTTCTGAACCATCGGGACTTTTCTGCTGTTGGAGAAATGCTGAGAATCTTCCTCAGCCTGTATATGGCACTCTGGGAAACCCTCAAATAAAATAGTAAGGAATTTACTAACCCTAATGGCTTAAACATGTTTTAAAGCACTTTCAAAGCATCAAGCTTCCTGTCCTGTCATTGCTGATGTCTGATCACATCACTCTGTCCCCAGGCTTTGTGTGTGTATGTGTGTATGTGTGTATGTGTGTATGTGTGTATGTGTGTATGTGTGTATGTGTGTATGTGTGTATGT
>JBBJLR010000001.1:28021085-28034346 GCA_037577145.1 Brachypetersius gabonensis
TGTGTGTGTGTGTGTGTGTGTGTATGTGTGTGTGTGTGTGTGTGTGTGTGTGTGTGTGTGTGTGTGTGTGTGTGTTTTGTACATTTTTAGGAGAAAATTCCTGATTTGTGCCACATGTGTATGCATGTATAGTTGTAACAACACCCAAACGCACCCAGTCAAATTACTTTAACAGCCCTGGTCGAATTAATCCTTTCCTCTAAAGGGAACATTATGTGCATATTTTTAACATGTTTAACATGTTAGGAAGAGAAAACACACAAAACACAGTCCATAACTGTGCATTAGAATGTGACTTGTGTTCTTTGTGAAGGATGTGCTTCTTTTCAATTTGAAAATCAACAAAACATGTCGTTTGATTGGGGCGCCCAAACTTTTGCATACTACTGTGCCTGTGTATTTGTCTTTTTTTATGCAAAAAAGACAAATACACACGCACAGGTTTTTTTTATGTGCGTGAGCACATCTGCATAAACGTGCATGTGTGTGTGCGTGTGTGTGCCTTTTTTGATTTTGTATGGTCTTTTTTCTTCCTCCGCTCTTTTTGGTAAGCCTGCCCTGCGGCAAAAGAAAATATATATACAGAGGGCTGAGTGAATTTTCACTTTCCATTATGTTCACTTCTCAGATTTGTTTAGCGAGCGCACATGGCTCCATGATTTATGGCTTAGATAGATAAATTTTATATCTACAAGCTGTGGAATAAACATCACAAATTTGATTCTGGCTTGTTGTGTCTTGCCCTGGGGATTAAAATGTGTTATTTGACTTGAAGATAATAATGGGAACACAGCAAGCATGCCTGGCCATGAAATAAAATATTAGAGCAGTTTATTGTACTGTCAGGAAAGCGTTGCTGAAATAAAATACATGAGCCGCTCATTAAGGAGCAGGTTTGTGGTTCTTTAGATGACTGAAATAATTGGTCTTTCACTGATATTCTTGAGGTGCACCATGAGTCAGGTAACACTGAACTGAAGCAACCTTTCCTTTGAATAACTGTAACTGTATTCATTGAGCACTGCAGACTATTTTTGTGGAAAAAAAGGCATCACATCTAGTGACCACTAATATGTAACAGCTTTCATTCATGCAATTCATTCAGTGATTAAAAGAGACACTGGCATCCAAATATTTTACATATAAATATTTTAATTTTTCAAGACATTGAAGAAAAGTGCATTTATTGCATTGCGTAATATTTCTCTCACATTCCAGAGATGTAGATGCCCATAGATATAATTGTTCAGGTAGAGATGTGTACACCATAAAACTAACACTATATGTCCAAAAGTATCCAGGTACTCTCCGTGTTGTTAATTGAGTGCTGAATTGTGCACATGCAGCTTGCTTAATCTCTACAGGAAATTACTGCAATGTAATGGAAAACGGCTCATGGGCACCACGCCCAGTACCAAATGTCAGAGGTGTATAAAGGCCTCTACTGTTGGGCTGTGGAACAGTTTAACTGGGCTTTCTGGAGTAATGGAGCTCTATCCAGTAACTTTGAAATGATTTGGAGTGGTGTTTATGATGCAGAACCTCATTAACCAGAGTCAGTAACCAACCTCCAGTGTTTCCTGAATCATTCAACTCACGTTCCACCCAGTCTAGATGAGATACATTAGGAGAGATATTGGGGTGTAATGAATACGCAAAAACGTTGTCATGTTATATTTTTCAAATGTAAACAATTCTCTAAATTCACTTAAGATATCAATGAAAGGTTTACTGATAAAGCGGCATGTGGAGCTCTAGTCTTCTAGCTTCTAGTCTCAGTAAGCTTTACATATTACATATTTAAAGAATTCAAGTTTTTTGACAGACTGAAATATGAGTTTGAGACTTAGTATTGGTTATACTGTAACCCTGAACAGATGAACGTGAAATTTGCAGTGTGTCTTTCTTTATAGCTCCCCTACTGGACATTTGCAGACATAAGTCATCAATATCCTATAGTGTCCTGCAGCTCTAATAATCATAGGGAGATCTAATGAGACATTCTGGTTGACAGTGTGTGAGAGTGTTTACTGTTAATTAATAGGAGCATCACATTTGTATTCATTCGTATTTTAGGATAATATTATATAGTATAATATAATATAATATGTTAGACAACCACCCAGCCTGAAAAGGGAAGCAACACCTCATTATTTCTCATGTAACTGAATCCAATCAAATTCTCACAAAGTGTGAAGCCTTCCCAGAAGAGTAGTGTTACTGCAGCAAATGAGGACAAACTCCCTATTAATACCCTTGATTTCAAAAGAAACACTGGGTGAGCAAGTGACTAGACTTTTGTAGATATATTGTGTCTATTGTTAGCTTAACTTGTGTTAGCTCAAAACCAGACTATAAAATTATTTACAGAATTGGTGGTTGAAGGTTATTGCAGTCGCTGAGCACTAAAACAATTGGTTCTATAAACAGATGCGTTTCCATTCTCATTGTGATTTTGGAGCACAGAATATACACTTATACTGCAAATGTCTGTGCATGTCTGGAAGCTGACTATTGAAATGTAATTGTAAACAGATTTAAAAGTGCTCTCAGCAATCAACACATCTCTAACTTGTATGTATAGCCTTCTGGCAGTTACAGAATATCTCCCACAGCCTATCTTTCACATAAGTGAGAAGGCGCTTGTCTACTTAGACTATCAGTGTGGTCGGCCTTGTTACTTATGCTTGAACTTCATTAAGCTCAGTTCAGGCAGTTTTGAGACAGCGAGAGAAATTCAGTGAATCATTGCCCACATTCAGCTTCTGACCCTGAATAAAGCAGATTTTTTTTGCAGCAGTAGCAACATGGAACCTCAGAATCTCTATTGCATTTATGGCACTGTAGTCCAGCTCCCTTGTGCTGTGACATTATTGCAGATAAGTTCAGCCAAAGCAGAAGCGGAGCTGCATTCTGATTCCTAGATCATACAGTCGATAAATCTTGATTGTCTCGGCAGAGGAGAGAATGGTTGTAATCCAGAGAGGTTTCTCCTCAAGTACAAAGGCCTGCAGATTTTGTTTAAAAAAATCCCACCTGTAAAATCCCCTACACTCACATGGAGGCCAGTGAATGCTGGTGTAAGACCTCCCTTATTGAAATGCCAGATAGATAAACTATCTGAATACGATGGTGCAGATCTTCCCAGATCGTCTCTCACCTGGGACTACATGGAAATGCCACCAGCACACCCACGTCCCTGACCTTTATAGTTCCTGAATTAGACCAGTCTCTGGCACGTCTGAATGAGAATATGTGTTGAAGACCAATTTCTATGTCAGAGTTATTTCCGTGCCACTCCTCTGGCAGGCCTATATTGTGTCTTATAATGTGCTTGCTGCATTTGCTTTTGAAATCTGTCGCTGGTGAGAGTGGGAAGAAAAAAAGAAAGAAAGAAAAAAAAACCATTTAAAACCCACACCAGCTGTTGCCCATGTCTCATTGTGTTTACAAGTTTCCCCTGATGTGGACGCAGGCCTCAGTGGAGACATAGCAGGAACAAGGAGCTATTCAGTGACAGAATTGTTCACCATGGCAACCTCCCTCCCTCCACAGAGCAGTAAAAGGGGCTTTTGGAAACGCTCACCTGTACACCAAGCTGTTCTGCCTGCTTATTATCACCCGGCTGCTGCCATAAAAAAGATGCCAGGCCGCGATGGCATTTTTGATTACTGGGTAATTGGTGCTGAAGTTTATTATGTGGGTTTAACGGCAAGCCCAGACCTACTGAGGGCTTTTTATCCATTGTGCTGTCACTGCAAGCAATCAGTTTTGAAGACATAATCAATTTTAAAAAGATTTAGATGCATAGTCAGGCACAAACAAAATGCCTGTGGTTCTTTCTGCGATACCTTTGTTGTTTTTTGTGAGTTCCTTTACTAAGGTGGTGTCTCTTTGCTCTTGGTGTATGTGAACATATCCAATGTATGCTACTTTATCAGATTGAATGGCTTTTAAAATGTTGTTAATTATTTATAATGTGTAATTGTGTCTCTTATCTATCATGTGTACTTATTTTGTGGTGTTAATGCTACAATTGTACTGGCTCTGGAGTATTAATAACATTAGTGTGTCTAGCTATCTGTATATAGCCTGAAATCTAATTGACTAAGTCTTCAGTATACACATACATGATACCACACATCAACTGAATTCTGTTCATGCATCAGGTTGTTCCTGAAATAGTCTTTGATTGGCATCAACATAATGTTGCTTGGCAGTGATAGCCTACTGTTAAACTACATTGCTTGGTGGGAGAATGACTTGTTTACCTATCTATCTCTCTGACTGTCTGTCTGTCTGTCTGTCTGTCTGTCTGTCTGTCTATCTATCCATCTATCTATCTATCTTTCATTGAGTTCCCCTATTATGACTTATTTCTTTTGCAGCATATATCGGAGCTGCTGGCTGTGGTTCGCCTTCCCTTCATCCACCCCAGCTATCTGCTGAATGTGGTAGACAATGAAGAGCTAATCAAGTCATCGGAGCCTTGCAGAGACCTGGTTAATGAGGCCAAGCGGTACCACATGTTGCCCCATGCCCGACAAGAGATGCAGACACCCCGAACTCGGCCACGGCTCTCTGCAGGTACACGCTCCAACTCATCTCTCAATAACATCACGCACCATCAATGTGTGAACTGTGTAATTACACTAGACACCATCTGCCATGATCCTTTGTCACTCTTCTAGTTATCCCTGGATGTTTTATGTAGGATCTCCCTCTAGCTTTTGCTGCTCTTGGTGTATAGAAAGGTGGTTTGATTTGATTTTTCAAATCCCCATTCTTGATGCTTCAGTCTGCTGCTGCCGCTGATATCCCAATAGCAGTGTGGAGCTTGCAGAGCAGAAGGATGCCCTTCATCTCCAGTTACAGCACCTCCATGCTAATGCAGTTAAACACGTTCCCTGGAATCCAGCCACAGCAGTGTCACATCTTTGCCAAAGAGAGTGTCAACAGTGGGTGTCACAGCACCTGCGCCGCTTATTACTGAGCTTTAGCCACTCTGCAAATTTCACTGATGTGTACCTAAGAAAAGCTCTGCTGTGTGAAGCTATTAGTTCAAGGTTTTCCATTTTGAATGTCCCAGTCCACAGCTGCTCGTGGAGCTATAATCTTTCCATTATTTAAAGATAACTTCAACATTATCCAATGTAGACCACCTTGTATTGTTCATATGCAATAGAATATATCTTTACTTCACTATATCTTTATGAGAATGTCTTTAGCGATGAATGGATGAATGACAAAGATTGCACAAGACTAAATCACCTTACAACAGGTGATAACCATGTGTTTATTCTGCTTACTCTACTTTCAGAGACTCTGCCTTAACACAAGAGATATCAGTAGTTTGCAATAATTTGATCAGAAACCATTCTTCAAGACAATTTATTCAAAACTTGACAAGTTTCTTTCATTATGAAGCCAATCTTGACAAGTTTCTTTTGTTATAAAGCTAACCTGAATGGAATCTAAAACTGCATACTAAAAAAATACTGTTGCTTCTGATACTGTACAGCGCTGTATCATCTATAAAAATTGGCAACATTAAGGATCTTATTCATGACACTGCTAGCACTGTTTTTAGTTATTCAAGGTACTTTTGTTCTTGTAAAGTATATCATACATGTCAGAAACAACTTAAATGCATCTATTTAAGATTAATTATAATACATTTGACCTGTAGTCCTTGTTTACAGTTAGCAAAACAAACATCAAGCATGTCTTCTGATACTAAATATATCTTCGCTATTCACCTGCATTTGAGCTAAGGGTAAAATCCTTTGAATTCTTATTCATCAAGCTTCATGTAAAGTCTAGTAGTGATGGCATGAGGATGTACATATAGGCTCAGTGCTGACTCCCAAGCGCTCTTTTAGCCACTGCTTAATCCACTCCAATAAGCAAAGAAGTGCTGGCTGGGCCGAGCCCCCTGCTGTCTTTCTCTAATACCTGTCTGGTTGCGTTTCTCAGTGGGAGAGACCTATGCGCAGCATGACTTTTGCACAGCAGGGGCTCAGGAACCCGGAGAAAGGACATGAATCCCAGTCCCTGATTGCACCATTGCTGGATTAGTAAGCCGCAAGTGAATGTTGGGCCAGATTAGCACTGCGTTTTTCTCCATATGCTGGTGCAGGATCTGAGCACACAGCCGCTGCACTGAGCTGCTGCAGGAGGGGGCTTAAGATGCATGGAACTACAGCACAAAAGTATTGATGGCTAAAAAATATATATATAAATAAGAACTAATTTATACATACTCAGATAATAGTAAGAATAACACAACCTTTTTTCTTTAGTATATGTAACTGAATGTTATCACTCAACTCTGATTGCAATGCTTGATTCAAATGTGGAATTACTGTTTCCATGTATATATATTACGCCTGCTCATTTTTGTCTTTTAACTTACTTAATGGCAATAATTTGGATCTGGCAGCATCAGCATTTTGTTCATGTAAATAAAAAAATTAGCCTTGTTTGAATCTAGAAAATGTACTATATTGCTTTTTTGGGGTGTTGCCAATGGTGGAAGAGACGCATGGCTCCCTGAAAAAGCTGTCACTCAGTGTTTGATTGATGGGGTGGCGGACTCCCTGTGGTCCTGAGGTGTCAGGAATAGACTACACTTGCAGATGTGGGGCCAGAGTTTCTCTACCCTCGAGGCAGCGTGCCCCCCCTAGGCCAGAGGGGGTCCACAAGCAGCCGGGTCACACAGTACACACAGTAGTTAAGCCGATCTATGGCAAGCGTTTGAAGACAGAGGCGCTGTGCGAGCAGATGGCCATTCCAGTCACGCAAACTGTTTGCTCTGCTATTCTCAGGCGATGCAGCAAACCAGTGTCTTGTGATACACAAAACTTAGAATCACTCCAAGCTTGTGAGCTATTTAATGAAAAATTAATGATGGAAAGTGTAATGCAGCATCTCTCAGGGTCTTCCAAAGGACATCTTTTTTTGCATCTCGCAAATCTGGTCTATGTTCATATACTTTTCAACTTTTTTTCTTTTTCACTGTAAGTAGTGAACATTGACGTTTCATTTTCTCTTGCCGCACATGGCTGATCTTCTCTGCCCCAGCCTTCTGCTTTTGGAGGAGGAATTTATGTCATGAATTTTAATCCCAGCGCTTGGAGATAAAAATCTTGTTGGCCAGTCAAACA
Source organism: Brachypetersius gabonensis (assembly GCA_037577145.1). Classification (NCBI taxonomy): domain Eukaryota; kingdom Metazoa; phylum Chordata; class Actinopteri; order Characiformes; family Alestidae; genus Brachypetersius; species Brachypetersius gabonensis. The sequence continues at coordinate 28,028,252 of JBBJLR010000001.1, forward strand.
AACTGACTGAGCTTGAAGCCCACAGACAAGAATCTCTTTTTCTTCCCTACAAAAGTGAATCCTCTACTTTATCATTCCCTAAATAAATATATTTGTCGGGAAAGCTTTGTCTGCACAGGCCGAGGGAATAGGTTCGTGCATCTTCATGTCAGTGCTGTGCTTTCTCTTAAACTTGTTCTGTATTTCAGGCTTGGAAACTTTCTGTTTTTCTGTCTAGGCTGTCGGTGACTTCCTTTTCTTTATTAATTTCAAAGATGAAGTTTTCCCCAAGAGTTTTATAACACCTTTCTTTGTGTGTGTTTGTTGTTTGATTTATTTTTTGCTGTTTGTTCTCCCCAAATGTCAACAAAAGTAAAAAGCTCAAGGTGTAACGAAAGCCAGATGAACCAACTGGTATGGAGAGTTTATGACATCTCAAGCAAATTTAAGGAAATATATGATTAATTTACAAAAAGGTATGTTTTCTGGACAAGCCGTTTAGATGCTGTTAAATGCTGTAAAGTGTAATTTTGCCATTTCATCATCTGGCTTAAGGCCTCCCTGTCCACCGAAAATGTCACTGAAAAAAAGCTTTTCTTCTTTTTTTTGCCCATGCTTGTCCCTGCAGGGGTTGCAGAGGTGATAGTGCTGGTGGGAGGGCGACAGGTCATTGGAATGAACCAGCGCTCGCTGACAGCCGTCACTTGCTTCAACCCCCAGAACAACAAGTGGTACCCCCTGGCCAGCCTTCCTTTCTACGACCGCAAGTTCTTCTCTGTCATTTCAGCGGGAGATAATATCTACCTGTCAGGTAATCAAACTGTCTGCATGTCACTTGCAGGTTTGGAAGCCTCCCACAGGTGTGCGCTTTTATATTTAGCGCAGGTTGGCGGAATGTCATGGGGGCAGCGTTTCCGCTTCTGATTTTTCACGATTTTCCTGGCAGAGTCATTGGGAGACACCTGCGCATTCATTTTGAGTTTTCTGATGAAAGCGTTTGCTCTTCAATCTTTAACTCTTAGATGTCAAACCTGTAATAATTTACAGGAATGCTTTCTCTTTTATTCTTCATATAAACAGAAGCATAAAAGTAACTAAAGTATCTTCAGTCAATACTAAATTTGTTTTTGTAGAATATAAAAAAAACGAAATGGGATGAAAATGTATAGTCATTGTCCTTTTTCTGAGAAGAAAAACTTTTTTGCCCTACCTTTTATTTTTTTCGGAGAAAATTGTATCCTAGGCATAGAACATGAATACATTTAATTGTAAAAACATATTTGACATTCCCACTACAATAGTCTGTAAATGCTGCTGCATCAACCAAGTGAAGGGAAAGTTTGAAAGAATCCTGCAGTCAGAACAGCAGTAGCAGTAAATTAGGCCTAAAGGTGTGAAAAGAAACCAAGGTGCTGAGAAGCATTTACTTTAATTTAATTTGCTTACTTTAAACAAACACTGTTCTGAGAGGAACATTTCTCAAAAGTTAGCAAAAGTGCAGTGAATGCTACCAGGTGGTCTATGCTGAAGAAGTTATCAATAATACAGTTTAAATGGATTGTCTAGCAAAATTGCACTTCTTCTTCTTGGAAATATAGACATTTTCTATTTTCTAGCCTTTGATAGCAAAATCAAACTAGGCATTGACAGGCATATAAATAAAAATACTAGTCATGATTCAGTCAAGAATCAGCCTGCATCACTGCTAAATCTGACCCCCAACTGGCTTGCCAAGAACAAACACCATTTCTAGTTTCCTGCCATTTAGACTCCAGCTGGAATTTGGGCTGTGTTGTGTGTCTGTAGCTGGAACACAACTGTCCACTGTTTTTATTTGAAAGGACAGACAGTAGGGTTTTCTGTCTCCTGTCGTTCAGACGTGTGCAAACCATCAGACATGTGTTTAAAATTTGGCACTTGGGGGGGGGATCTGAATACATTGAATGACCCAGTAACACTGCATAGCTGGTGCTTTAAATATATGGGGCAAGTAGACCTTACTATCTTTGGTGCCTGGTGCCATGTTAAGGAAATGCTGTATCTACTAGATTTTTAATTAGCTATTGCTAAATTAGGAGGGCAGTTGAAATACTAGGGCTTTGACAATTAGTCAACAAAGTCAGTTAGTAGTGGAAGAAAATGCACTCTGATGTGCCATTTCTTTCTCTATAAATGCTCTGTAATGAACATGTAAAACCAGCAGATTTGCAGTATACCTGTAGAAGCATCTGGAGCGAAATGGCTTATATTTTCTTATGCCAAAAATCTAATACTATTAATTTATATTACTAATGCATGGTTTTGTAGCAACAAGGTTGGACAGGCTTTAGAGAGTTTACTGATGTTCTTAATATTAAAGGGAAGCTGTTATGCTAAACTCACTTTAGTTGGAATAGGTCTATCGGACATACAAAACATGTTCATGAAGTTTTCACAAAATCCCTCTCGCATAAAATATCACGAGCTTTATTCTTCACGGTTTTGGTCCCTTTCAAAACGCCCCGCTTGGACAGATGGCCTAGTGTAATGTCCTACTGGGCCAATTTGCATAGAATTTGCATAGAACCACCCCTCCTCTGTCGAGACCCCACCCACTAGCCTGTTGCTTGTCACCCTTTTCAGAGGCCACCTTTGCAGCAAATTTAAAGGCTCAATAATAATTATTTTTGTTTGCGGTTGGACTGATTTCAAAGTTAAGACTCATGTACCAGAGAAAAAAAAAATCTATAAACCTATGTTCAAAAAGCAACACAGGATGAAATACTGGATTGTATATATGCTTGTGTTTTCTGAATTCAGATGTGCCTGACCACTGCAGTGGCTAAAACACGCTCCGCCCAGCCAGACCCGGCGCCAGACACGGATTTACAGACGGGCCTTGCATTGCTTTGTGGGGCACACAATTTATAGGCTACTGTATGTACAGTATAGCAAGCTAGGTGTCATTCAAATAAACACACGTGATGCAGTAAGATACATCAAGAGCTGATTTTAGTTATTTTTATTTAACAGAATTCAGCGTCTCTAGCCAGTCTCTGTTTGCACGCCAGTCACTGTTGAGCAATCTATTTTTGCCTGAGAAATTGCGTCTGGGAAAGTTTTTAGGGCTATTTGATTCGGCTTGTCAGCGCCCAGATCCTTGGTGCCTAGTTCCGCCGCCAGTGATCTCTGGTCCGCCATCTCTTTCCCACCAATCTCTTGTGTTAGCTCGTCTATGACATTCTCCTCAAACCTATTGTTTGTTAAAGAAACGTCACATATCCGTTTTCTTTAGCTTGGTGTAGTTTTCCTCCTCTTTAGTTGATTTTCCTAAGTTCTATTGCTAGTTTGTGAAGGGTTGTGTTACAGTAAGAGTAGCCGCCCGTTTCTGTGCAACTCGGATTATTTTAAATGAACTACAGACCATTTGAAATTACCACATTTTAGACGAAGCATTTTTTCTTTGTTATCAAAAACTATTAAACATAGTAGCCTGCGATAATTAGTATTTTTTCAAAAACAATGTTGTAAACGTTTGGTGGGATGACAGGCTTGTATTATCAGGGCGGGCCCAAGTGATTCCGAGGCCAATACTTGCTCACAACATTAGTTAAGGCAAATAAATTGGAGTGAAAATACACCGACCACGGCATAAAATGTGCGTTTTGTTCCAGTAAGTGTATAAGGTACGGCCGCTCTGCTGTACCCCAACACCAGATTAATTGAAGATCTGCCGTTTTGTCTCCTAGTTTTATGAGCACGGATAAGCCGAGCACTGTGTCTACAGACAGAGGCAAGTCATGTGTTGTTGACTGCAAAGAACTGCGCACATCCCTACACTTTCTCCCAAAGAAAAACGAAGAACTGTGTGGCTTTTATTTCATTTTCCATGGCCATGTCCCAGCAACAATCGGTTTTGTTCCACCTTAAAAAGTAAGGGGTGGGTGGAGCATGGGATGGGTGGGGCGTGGCCAGCAACAGCTGGTGATATCTCTTTATTTGAGAGTGATTTTGTGCAAAGAACTTCATGAACATGTTTTGTATGCCCATAGACCTATTATAACTTTTTTTTAAAGTGAGTTTTGCATGATATGCCCCCATTAATGTTGCTTTACCAAGCTGGATTGTTTTGTTGTAGCTAATAAAAACTACTGATAGTGGGACTTTTGACACAGGTACAGTACGTAGTAAAATATCATGTCAAATTAATTGCACAATTTTCAATTAGATTGAATGATGTTCTGAACAGCTGGTCTGGTTGCTATGAAAGACGGAATTTGTTTGCATAGCATGGATAGGTCAACTGGCTGTTAAACAGGCACTTATAATAACTGTGGTGCTGTGGTGAAGACCAAGTGAAAAGAAATAATAATAGCTGATTGGATTATGCACTGGAGAAAAGAATAATTAATTGGTCAACAAAAAAATAGACATTAAAGTAGACAATAAATATGCATAGGTTTCGTTACCTTGTTAGAAGTCGGAGTGGTCGATTATTGAGGTGTGCTGCTCAGGTCCTTTTAGTAGAGTTGTATTGGAGCAGGTGTATAGAGGCAGACAGGCCGCTTTCAGAGCTGGGGTCTGGGAGGAGGGTGTAAATGGAGACTTGAGCAGTCATTTGTGTTTGGGCTTTGCACCTTCTTCAGGTGGAATGGAGTCAGGAGTCATGCTGGCAGATGTGTGGTGCTACATGTCCCTGCTGGATAATTGGAACCTGGTGTCTCGAATGACAGTCCCCCGCTGCCGGCACAACAGCGTGGTGTATGATGGCAAGCTGTACACCATCGGAGGACTTGGGGTTGCAGGGAATCTGGATAATGTAGAAAGGTACGTTGGCTGGACATGTACATCCACACCCACACAAACATGCGCAGAGCTTGCATCTAAATTAAACATTCCACCAGAAGCCATTATGCATTCCAAACAAGAAAATGGTCAGCTTTTTCTGCGCTGGGAGCCAATCTGATAATTAGATCTCTTCTGAGGCAACGTAGGAGTATTTCTGTGGCAGGTGACTCTGGTGCAAATGCATCGCACAGATCAGATCAGGTTTCGTTTTGAACACTGCTCAGATTGTTGCTCTAATGAACTGAAGCAGCATCTCACAATCTACCCATTTGCTTCAATTAACTGTGTAGTTCTAAGGGATAAACACACAGTAAGCACACACAAAGACTTTATTCACAGTCGCATGTAAAACTTTGAACACCCCTGGTTCATGTTTTGTATATTTCTTAAGTGAAAATAAATGAACACATTCTCTACAGGGACCAATCCAAATTATTATCTTTATTTCACTGTATTATACAGGATTTGAAGAGACATTTAAAATGTCATGTCATACCTTTTGTGTTCAACAAATATGTTCAGCAAATACACGAAGAACGTTCTCTGTAAAGAATGTGGACTTTTTTTCACTCAAATGAACAAATCATAATTAGACCCAAATATTTGCGTTCGACTACAAACAATAGTCATATTATGTTTTCACATTTTCATATTATGTTATCATGCCTGTGGCTATAATTTGCCAAACGTATATTGCATTTATTTTTGGTTATTTTCCCCTTTGAAGGGGCAGACAATAAAAATAACCATATATTCCTATAAGCAACATCACTCATTTAATTTAATGAAAAACACTGTGTTGATGCTTCAGGCCTTTGGATTCTATTTGCATCTTACATGCATTCTCTTTTCTCACAAAAAAGAAGCTCAAATTGACTGGCCTTGTCTAAAGCCCTAACCAGACTCGTATATTGCCCACTGAGCGTCCAGCCTCCTGCGGATTTGCATGAGTCACTAGTTAATTGACAGCGCATTGTGGGAATCATTGTTTACAGAGCAGTGGTTGGTTTGCTATTCAAGGCTGTTGGAAAATACAGCCTGGCCTCTCTGCCTGAGTCCTAATTTGTGGCCTACCATCCATCTTGCCTTCAGTTTCATGCTCCTAACCATGAAATCTCCTCCGTTCAGAATTATGTCCTCAATCAGTCTCTTTCTCAAGGCCGCTATTGGGCCACTCATAGGAGGGGCTCTATTTCTAATCAATCACAAGCCAGTGTGCTCTCTCTCTCTCTCTCTCTCTCTCTCTCTCTCTCTCTCTCTCTCTCTCTCTCTCTCTCTCTCTCTCTCTC
>JBBJLR010000001.1:28037885-28052917 GCA_037577145.1 Brachypetersius gabonensis
GTGTGTGTGCGTGTGTGCGTGTGTGCGTGTGTGCGTGTGTGCGCGTGTGCGCGTGTGTGCGTGTGTGTGTGTGTGTGTGTGTGTGTGTGTGTGTGTGTGTGTGTGGTATTGCTCAGCATGCATAACCTGCATTACTCCATAATCTGTTCTCTTCCTGGACGGGCTGCACCCCAATAATGATGCAGAAGGCACCACAGGTCAGAAGACCACACTGCCCACAATCCTCTATACAACAAACCACAAATATCCAAACCTTATGAAATAATATGCAAATCCAATTAGGACTGCGACGTGATTTACGATTATTTGTGCAGGTCAGCCATCCTCCTCTTCCTCCTCTTCCTCCTGTTCTCCCATGCCTGGCTGGATCTCAAGGTGCCCTCCTTTCTCCCAGACAAATAAAGTCTCTTTCTCTTTCTCTCTGTCTCTGCCTCTCTCTCTCCCTCTCTCTGTTATTCTCTCTCTCTCTTTCTTTCCCTGTTTCTCTCTGCACATGAGCAGGACTGTACAGGAAATTAGTTTGTTTATTGGAGTTTTTGCGTAGCAACCTTGGCCTAGTTTGTGCGCCTCTGCTAACGTGAAGGTGGTCAGTTTGAGAAGATGACTAATAGCATGAGTGCCACTGCTTCTCTTAGACATGATTACTCTGAGCTGTCGTTGCCTTTTTCCTGTTTTCCTTATTACTAGTTTTTTTCTGATATTGCAGATGGCCATGTTGCAAAGTAGATAAGAGGAGTCCTAGATGTTCAAACTAGTGTACAATAAATATTAACTGGCTATATTCTCAGGAAAACAAGATCAGACATAAACCTTTTTTGACAGTTTTTGTCGAGATCTTGGGTACCAGGCCCAAGCCCACTCCTTCTTGTGATGCTGGCTCTCATCAGCATTCAAAGACTTTAGTATTTAGACCATTTTCAGGCAAAAGAGCTTCAATCTGTTTTTGTACTGATAGAACTGCACCCTAATAAAGATGCTAAAGGCACTGCTGGTCAGAAGGCCACACTGCCCACGATCTGTATGTGCTTTAAGCAACTGCTTGGAAAGGAAAAGCCTGAAACCTGCTCTTCATACCAAAAAATCCAATTTGATGAACATAAAGCTAAGTGTGGCAAAATATACCCGAAGCGTTAGCAAATGGCTTTTTCATGTCAACACAAGCTTGGCAGAAGGTTTGTGACTATTATTATATAATTGCCAGATTGCATTTATTTAAGCTGTTATTTAAATGGCCATTTCTACAGTACATTGCAGTGAACAGAATGTGAACTCATCTCTTAATCTGTTCAGGGAAATACATGTAAATAACACAAAGCATAAAACATATTTATGAAGACATTTCACGGCTCTTATGAAAATAACCAATCTTGGTGCTGTAGAACATTACAGGGCAACGATGAGTAATGTCCATTTCAAGCTCAGTGTCTGTTTAATTGAGTTCGGAGTTTTAATTGATCTTAGTTTTAATCTGGCCACATTAGATTAACACTTAGGGACAATGAATTGTTAATCCTGATCTTTGCCTTATGGGCCTGTGTGAAATTCCGGAGTGGCGATCTGGAGAGGGCTGCTAGGTAGTGCCTGACTGAGACTCCACCTCTGATTCTGTACCAGGTCTTACAGATTGGGACAGACCTACTTGACAGATCTTTTTTTTTAATTAAAAAGTGAGAACATCAGACATTTTAGGAGATCAAATGAAGCCCCCAAATTTCTGTGTCTGTAGGCAGATTGTTACATTGTAGAAGAGGATGTTTTAATGTAGACATGTTTCAGACTGTCCTTTTGATGGCTGACGGCTGCAGCGCACTTGACCTTTGTTTGTCTAGCTGCAGTGCGGTCACACACTCCAAGCAGCTTGTCCTGTAGCTCTGGGCTCTACACTCATCCACGCTGTTCAGGGCGGGAGCCCTTGGCAGCACACAAGCAATTTACTCCTGTTGACTAAAGCAAAAGCTGTTTGTTTGCTCTTCGTGTAGATTGAGTCTGTAAGGATGTTTGTTTTTGTCTCGGGGAATAGGGGAAGATTTAATTAATTTAGAATACTATTAGGCTGTCCCATTTTGTAATTAAAACTCAATGTAAATGAGAAGAGGTTCTCTCTAAACGGGTCTTCGACTTCTTCCACTCTCCGGGTAATTTCTCCAGGGGGGTCTGCATGGATGGGTGGCGTAAGAGGCTTTTATGGACACTGAGATATTATTAAAACCTCTGGCATGAAATAGAGGGTCAAGAAACCTTAGATAAAGATATGCCGTGGTGAGTGTCACGGGTTTGGCCAACCTGAACCGCGAGGAGTGTTGATGAGATGACAGACCGACATGCCAGTCAGCCCTCAGCCGAGTTGCCAGCTCACCAGATATTTTATGCAGTATCTGACCCTTCCAAAGTTGCCCTAGCCCCTGCGTTCCATGCCCCCACCCCAGCTGTCTTTGGCTGGCAGGCAAGTGTAGCTTTCTTTAACTGCTTGTTTGATGTCTCACACTGGCCTGTAAAGGAGAGAGGAGGCACGTGTTTCCCTCGGGACAGAGAAACAGTGGCAGAGTCGGGACAGGTGTCACTTACGAATATTCACACTGAGATTTGCAGCATTGCAATAGCTGTGCAGTGTTAGACACACACTGCTCATAAAGCTCTCTAGCACAGCACACACTTAATGTAATACTTCTGCCTACATGTACTGTACTTAGCAAGATTAGCTACAGTTTTTATCATGGTGTTGATATAAAAGCATTTTTTTCTGGTGCAGGATTTGATTATGCTTGGGGGAAAATTTCCTCTCAGAAATTAAAATTTAATGTAATGCTGGGCTACGAATGTGCACCCCAGAATCCTAAAGAGAGAACTAGTTCTTCAAATAACGTAAACAAATATTTTGATATGTGATCATTCTAATGAACTAATTATGGCTCACAATTGATTAATCAGTCTAGATGTGGTTTGTAAATGTAAATTGAATGGGTAGATTAACAGCATATCCTGTACTGACTTTTAATCATGTGTGGATTAGTTAGTTTATTATTGACATCTGGTGAGAATTTCATGTCAATAGCACCGTTAGAAATATATTTACTTTATATATTATTTTCCTGAAATAAGTATTGGACACATAATTGGACAATAATTACCCATCCAATCCACACATGCAAAGAAATAAAATCACAGATACACGTGTGTGTATGTGTGTGTGTGTGTTTTTTTGTTTGTTTGTTTATTTGTTTTTGGTACTTTTATTTATTTATGTATTTTGCGATGCTCTGACAAATTCAAGTACTGTTTGCAAAGAGCAAAGCAGAAAAAAGCATGTGTTGCTTTTTTTATGCATTTATCTTAAGGCTGCCCATTATAAGCAGTAGGTAAAAAATAAGTGATATTGTAATAAATACGTAGATTTCTTTATAACTCTGAAGAGGCCACGGCATCTTTGTCTGGTGGGACTTTAGACGAACTGCGTGTTAATATGTGATTTTTGTAACGTTGACATTACTGTATTCGGAACTATTTGTAATTTAGAACACCAACGTGAAAAAAAGCTATCGTAATTGCTTACAGACTTCTCAGTTACTTCAGAATTTATGCTAGGATGTTTTGTTCTTGGGTGTTAAGAGGTAATGTTGTTCTTCAGTGGAAAGCCCAGTTAGGAATGTTCTTTGGCTACCTACTCAGGTAAGAACACCTATAGGCAAAAAAATATATTTTTGTAAAAATAAATGTAATTTTTAACATTGGCAGTAATGTCTAATAGTTGTTTTGGTGTTAAAGAGAACACATTTGATTTTTGTGATTTGTTTCAAACTGCCAAACAAGAAGCACAATCATTTATCATTTGCTCTGTGGCAACTGCCTTTAATTGTAATCATTCATTATGTCAAGCTGAAAAAAAAACCCTCCAAGTACTTACTTCAGATAATTAGGTCTTTCCAACATCGTACTGTAAAAGTCTAATTTAAAAAAAAGCCACAGAAGTCAACTGATAACTCCCTCTGTGTAATTAATGGTCTTAGCCATGAGCTGCTGAGCTGACAATGAAGCCGCGCTGTTCTGAATGAGCACCAAGGGGGAGGCTGAAACATTGCTTTTGCGAGCCATCTGCTTCCATTTCAGCGTTCGCTCTGTTTGTCATATGTAGGAGAGCCACTGTTTGCAGCCAGTGCTGCCTGTTCCAATGCATGACTTTTTGTCATTTTGGATCACTTAATTAATTTGATTCGCCGTACAGCTGGGGCTTGATCAGCAGGTTCATGATATTGCATTTTTTCAACATGCAAAATCCTTATTTATCCTCCTGAATGTGCTACAGATAAGGTGGGCTCATCTGCAGACTTTTTAAGCTTAAAACTGGGCTTTCTGTGCACCTATTAAGACTGATAATAGTCTGAGTGAGTGAGACTGGCTCAGTCATGCTCCCTGCTCAATTTTCACCCTTCTAACAGGCAATCTCCTCCTGATACTCCCATAGGCCCTCCTCCAGGATTGAGTGCAGGATCTTGGTTTGGAATCTGGGTTGCGCAGCCCTTCAATCAGAGCCATGCCTTGTATCGGATTGCACGGCCTGCAAGTAACATTCGCTCTGACCTGTGGGTTTGTGCCATTGGATTAGATAAGGAGGGATCCAGAGTGAAATTTAATGATGTTACTTTGCAGGCCCAGACATCAGCAGTGTCTATTCCCTGTATTTTTGGCATTTAAATGACCTTAAAAATGGTTGCAGGTGCACTTGCTTTCGCCCACAGCCAGTGAGGGTGGAACAGAATTCCACTGGGAGAGAGAATTGCTTCGAGCATGATTGCCAGGCTCACACGTCACTCCTGATGCATTTCCTTAGCTGTTTACATGCAAATAATGAAAGCAAATAAAGGAAGCATTGCATAGTGTTAAGTGCATTGACCCGTAAAGCTGGTGGAGGAAAATATCCATGCGGAATGTGGAGCTAGTTCGATCTGGCAGGGAACAATAATGGAAAAAAACACATATACATACAAAATAAAAAAAAATAAAGAAAAAAATACATATACATCACCTACAGCGAGGTCCGTCTTGTGGGACATCTAGTCTTCAGCTAACACAGCTTTTAAAACAACTCCTATATATTAAATCAAATTCTTGATCATTTCATTCTTGTTTATACTGTGTTGGCAGAAATGACCTTTTCATAATTTTGGTTGCCCTTGCTGCATTTCTTATCTATTTCATCTATCAACAAATGATGAAAGCATTGCATAATATAAGTGAAGCTAATGGATGGAAAAATCTGTGCATGGCGTGATTGCATGAAGCATATATACACACACACACACACACACGCTCCTTTTTATGCAATGCTGTGCAAGGTCCATCTTGTGGAACATCTATTTCTTAGCTTGATCAGTTTAATATGTTCTTGTTTTCTTGATGATCTAATCCTCTTTTAAATCCTCTATCATGCTTATTAAATATGATATATTTAAAATTAATTAGTTTTGCCTGACCCTAAAATTGGTGGAGACATCGGTTAATGAAATGTTCCTGGTTTTTCTAGGTATGACACTATCACAAATCAGTGGGAGACTGTAGCCCCCTTGCCCAAGCCTGTGCACTCAGCAGCAGCCACAGTCTGTGGAGGGAAGATCTATGTGTTCGGAGGGGTGAATGAAGCTGGACGCTCGGCTGGAGTACTGCAGTCGTATGTGCCTCAGACCAATGCCTGGAGCTTCATAGAGTCCCCAATGATAGGTAAGACACTGCTTTACCTCTCTGTTTTCCTCCTAACTATTGTAAGCTTAGAGGAGTGGGCATTGTTATCATTGTTCTTTAATTCTGACAATGTCTTGAATATATGACACAACTGTAAATGCATTATTGTTGCGTTAATACATTATTTAATTAAGCAGCTTCTGCTGCTCCCTGAAAAAAGAAAATGTTTCTGCTGGTACCTGTTGCGAAAGAAAGAAATCCGATAAATGTTAACATGCTGTTGCTGGCTGTGTGCCTGTTATACTGTTTTGATCGTGGCTCTGGACCTGGGCGCCAGTGTTCTGATGATTCATGCTACCCTGCCAAAAAATGCTCCCTTAAAGTTTATACAGTTTATAGTCAGTTTATAATAACACTGATGATGATGAGAAATAGACAAATAATATGCATAATCAGAGAAAAAGATATTTTATTCAAAATGTATCGATTCATACTGCCTTGTCGAAAAATGCTGCCTTGAGGTTTGTTCAGTTTATAACACTGAAAATGATGAGAAATAGGCAATAATATGCTCTACTTCTCTGCTGTTTTTCAGGGGGGATTATGTTGGTTAAAAAGTTATAATGGTTCCAACCCCATGCTCTGAACTTGTTTTCCTATGACAAACTTGATAAAATGTGAATGCCCTGCAGGCGCAAATAGAGTTGACTTTATATTTGATTTGATTACATTAATGTTTAAGTTGATATTTAGAAATATTTGGGCTGCAGCTATATAACTGTGTTAAAAGGAACACCGCCCTTAAACCAAATGTTATTGCACTTTTGTTCATATAGCAGTACGTTGAGAATAAAAGTGCACAAAACACTGCTTTTGACTTTATTATTGAATTTTGTGCAGAACAATGTGATTAATCATGATTAAATTTTTAATAATTGCACAGCATTAATATATATATATATATATATATATATATATATATATAATTACTAGATCGCAAGTAATATATGACAGACGCAGCAAACAATCTTTAATAATGTGCTCCATAATGTGCTTTTAAGTACAGATAAATCATACATTTTTGAAGAGGATTAGTGAAGCAGATGGAAAGGTTTGATGACACTGGAGGTCAAGTGACAACTTATATATTCATGCTGTCCAAAAACAACCTCCTTTTTTCTGACACCATTTGAAAACAACAACTGCCATTATGTGAACAATTCTTAACAAATGGACCAATAGAAATGTTCCGTATTGACTTAGAATAAAATCTCTTTCTATTAACTTGCATTAACAGTTGAGATTGTTTTAACCCTCTCTTGTTAAATTACTATATTTTTTACTTATTGTACAGATCGTGTATTATAATGCAAGATTCAGCTGGGACTAGGTCTGTTCTCTTGTTAGGTCACATCGCTTTAAGAAATTTCTTTCCAATCTCTCTTTACTCAATAAATAAACAGATGGTCAACGTGCTGCAGAGTGTTAAAAGCGCTAAGTGAATGCAGGAGGTGGGTGTGCAGTGACCCAGACGGGAGTAAGGCTCGAGGGAAAGTGGCGTCCTCAATCCATAACATTTGGCATATTCAGCCTTCAGAGACAGGTTAGCAGGTGAAACCCCGAGGAGGTGTTTGATCAGGAGGAAAAAAAGAAAGGTTACCATTTGCCCATATGGATAAAAATTACTTTGGAGTTAAAAAAAAAAAAAAACAGAACTCAAGGCACCCTCAAACCATCCTTATAAGTCCATAAGAAAGTGAAATACACTTAATCTTTCCCTTTTTTCTGTCTGTCTGTTTTACAGAGATAAAGTGTATTTCACAAAGACCACTTGGTCCAAAGTGTTTGCGAGAATAACCGTGACGCGAGCACAGACTCGACATCAACTTTCTTAAAATCATAGATATACCCGCGAGCGGGCAAACTGCTACACAACCACTTCATGGAGGCCAAATCAAGTCCAACTAATGTCTGACAACTTTTTACAAGTTTTTTTCAGTGAGTGTGAAGCTCTCAATTGTTCTATTTTTGCCAGCATTTTCAGTTAAGGGATTCCTCGGACACATTGTGGGAGTGAGTAAATCATTTAGACTAGAAGAATACACAGATTTTTACACTTTGTAGCATATTTTCTATCCCCTTTGCTTGGATTCACACGGAGGAATTACATAATTCAGCTTATGGAAAAGCAGCTGTTTCCATTTATAGATGAACATGTTGTTTCTGCCCTGAACTGTATCAGATGCATTTACACCATGCAGCTCGTCTCCTTTTAGCCCTTTATTTTGTATGCGGAAACTACTTTGGACGAATGAGTCCAACAAAGTAAGAGGCTTCATTATATTTAATAAATGTAAAAAAGGGCATTTAATAAAGTGCATATTGAATCACCCAATAAAGTTTACAGTACAGGCCTATAAACATAGTACATGACTGACGAAGTAGAAGTAAGTAACTAATACTTCCGTACTTCTTCATAAACCTGGACTGAATTTCAAAAGGACAGGCCAGCTTTTACACACTGGAACCAAGTAATGAGCTGATTGTGTGACTAATGGTATGTAAATTACACGGCACATTCTGGCAGGTCAAGTGAGTTCTCTGCAAAAGGTCAACACAGACAGAGCGTAGACTTACCAGAATCAAGTTACATGATTTTAAAAAAGCACACACACACACATATAGCAGCACATCTTGCAGGCAGAAAGTGCATGAGAGTAGCCTGGCACAGAAATGCAAGGTGATTCATGCTCCCATATGACACTGTGTAACTCGCTCGAAGCTAAACGATCAGTTTATTTCACTGGAAACTGAAACAACAAAGGAAATATTTAAATGAACTGTTCCTCAGATCTCTGGAAACCGTTTAATTAAACAATAGAATATGATGGAAAATAAATGTGTTATTGTGAATAATATCATAGCAGTTATTTGGCCACAGGCATGAGCCGAGGGCAGTAACATCCAACCTCAAGTGTTTAGTTGCTTTTATAAAATGTTGCAAAGTAAAGGAGAGGGTAAAGTGTGTCAAATATTGGTTTAATTTTTCCTGCTGTACTTTTTTTTTGCCTAATGTATTTTGTAATGCAATTTTCTGTACGCATATACTTGTCTGTGCCAATTCTGGTGGCTTTTCACACATGCCTGTGTAATTTAATGTAAAAAATTAGTCTACATAATTGTTTTAACCCCTGGTTTGTTTTACTGAAAAATGATTTACTTGGTTTGACCTGGGTTAGTTGAAAGAAATATGACCATCGATGTAGAGTATGCAGAGCATTTCCCCTCTAAGACAGAAAAGTAAAAAATGACATTTTCTGGACAAGCTGTGTGCACCCTGCACACTTTGAGCACACTCCCTAAAAGGGTTGAAATTGTACACAACTTGGGTCGTTTTAAGACATCTCTACAAAAAAGTATTTAGCAGCCACTGTTACTTAGCAACCACTGGACAGCCTTGTACTACAGGGTTTCTGATTGTGCTGTTGTTAATCACATTTTTATCACAATAACCATGACAACCATCACATTCTCGAACGTCAGCCTAAACAGGAGCACTTAAAGGTCAGAAAAGGGCAGGTGACTTTAAGTTCAGAGTGTGTGTTCAGGTGTTACACCTTGCGGAGGACAGGTTCCAATGGAGCGGTGGTGTGGAAGAGTAGGCATGCTCTGCTGATTACTGCTAAAGCACTCGTTCATCCGCAAAGGGCTCTAGTAATGTCAAGTGGTGCAGGTATGCTTGAGCAGACAAATAATGAAGTGTCTGAGGCCCTGTGGCTGTGTGTGTGTGTTTTAGAAATGCCTCCACATCACTCCATTGACTCTTATATATGCCTACTTTTGGGTTTGAATGCATTTATTTAGACATATTTTTGGGTGAGAGCCAGTTTTTTGGCCTGAAGCTTCTGTGTGGAGTTTCAGCCGTGTCATCCGTGGCATTTCCCTGCTTAATAAATCAGCCGAGGCGGGGTTTGGCCCAGAAATATAGCAGTGACTCACAAAGAACTGATATGAACCTTTCATAAACTTTCCTCTGTACTCTTTTCTGTGGAGTTGAAATTGGTATAGACAGCCCAGAAAGGTAAGTGTCTATGCATAGTTGTAGTTGATGAGTTGGTATTAATCATATAGTATTACTTTATTTGGTATCTGATGTACTGCGCTCTGGATCTGATGTGCGTCACTCTGGATAAGAGCGTCCGCTAAATGCCGTAAACGTAAACTTAATTCCCAGTTGTTTTAACATACATAGCCTCTTAAACGGAATGAGCCCGTATGGGGACCAACACTTCTCATTTCCTCAACTATATTACTACATTGTTACATAATTTACAGTGATAACCAAATCGTTTATCGTCGTTACCGGTTGCACAGTTTTGCGAGCAGAAAGGACAGGGTCGTTAGTCATCCCTTTTATACACTCAGTACTAAACCTAAATTGGTTGCAAGCAAGTTTCCTTGCTTATAAAAACACAATGCCAAATCTGTTTTATACGCACATTGTTTCATAGATGGGGTGCATTGCTAAAGAAAGACAAAGCCGCAGGCAGAATGGGATGGATGATGAAAACAAACGACAAAACCTTTTTTATTGATATCGAGCATATTAATGTAGAGATAATCAGCACAAGACCACCTGAGTCCACCCGCACTCCAAACCCTGTTCCAAATCAAATTACAATAAATAAATTAAATCACTAAAATAAGATATGAAGAAATAAGAAAATCATATGCCAAAGTATGTAGACATTTATCCACGGAATTGAAAGGCCAGAATAATCAAAATGCACACATCTGTAATAAACCAAACTTATAAAACCAAATGAGGAAAAGTGAAAATACAGTGTAACTCTCATTTGGGAATACTGTACTCCCCGAAGCTGGTCCTTGTACTATTTAAACTTGACAAGAGTTCTCTCAATTAGATGTAAAATTAGGGTCACTGGAATAGTGGACTATGTTCACATTAGTCAGGTTTACTAAAGATGAGAAGCTTTGGATGGGATACGATGTTTTAAAGTAAGGTGTTAATTCTGCCTAACAATGACCACTTGAGTGTTCAAGGACGTTTCCTAAGCCACTATTTTTCTGTGCTGCTAATTGGCTAAAGGCAGTGCGCTTGATTCTGATGGAGAGTTGGGTATCCCCAGGGCACTGTGACAAGTGACCAGCTGTACTGACAGAGACCACGACGACAACTTCTAGCTGTTGACAGTATGATTTATGAACTGGAATGATAGATATTTTTTTTGGCCACTTGAGTTTACCCCAATATATATCACAAAAATATATATATACTTACAAATTTCAGTATGGGCATGTCAACACATATATGATATGGCAAAACATTTCTGTCACATTTCCTCAGCTTCAGTGAGCGACAAGACAGTTGTCTTTCTTTTGTCTAGGCTTTGGCCATCATATGGTCATCAAAGTAAAAAGCAATTAGAAACACAGTGGAGACTTCAGTGCTCCAGCGTGCTTTGCTATGCTCTGGCTCCACAGCAGCTTGTCTCATGGCCGGTGGGTTCTCATTGAAGGCGGGGGAGTTAGTGATGTGTTTAATGTTGAGTGTCCTCTCAGTCGTCTCTGCTGCCTGTGTCACTGGGGAGCGGCTCTGCCACAGCGGCCGCTGACACTGAATGACCAGCCGCACCTCCCACCAGTCGGCTCATTGTGTCGGGCAGGCAGGGAAGTCGCTGTGGGAGGCGTTCATGCAGCGTGGCCTAATGTCGTGTGTTTAGCATGTAAATAAACCCGCTGTGGAGCGAGTGGCCTCAGGGATAGCTTGTGCATCAGAGAGCAGAAAAATGACACCAGCACACAGCGGGCTTTGTGGGTGTCAAAAAAAAAACTTTGTTTAACTGTAAAAGGCAGAGTGTGCAGATGAAGGGATACGCTTTATCCATTTATAGACTGTGTGTTGGAGGGAGAGAGATAGAGACAGATAGATAGAGAGAAGGAGAATTCTTTAGGAGGTTATTTTACCAGCTAAAGTTCACCACTGAGGATGGCAGATTGACACTTGGCACAGTAGGGGGTACAGAGCATGTTGCACATGTACACATGCACACAGACACGCACAGTCACACACTCTCTTGTAGTTCTTTGAAATAATTTCTTGATGACAGACTCCTCAAATTTGTGTGGTCAAGCAGAGAGCGTTGTGTCAAAGGCAGATTAAATCAAGAGGCTTGGGCACAACTACTCCCGGGCTCCATGCCAAACACACTGCTAATGCAGAAATGTGGTGCGCTGGAACACTGCACGCATTTCAGAAACAGAGCCTGAGTCTGTATTTACCCTGTCCCACATGACTAAGAACTTATTATCCTACCCATTCTGTCGAATGAAAATAGAGTCCTTAAAGCAATAATCTAGCAATTTTCAATGCTGTACCACATAGATTTGATTACGATGGAAACAACTGCCCACCAACTTACATTATAAGCATATTTTCAGTCTTCTTGAGTTCTGTTTTTCAGAGACAAACTTAATTTTGGCAGTTTTATGCAAATTTTACAGCACTATATGCAGTTGAACAAGTTGGAAAGAAGCTTATAAATATGTGCCAAATATGTGCCAACTTTTGCACATGTAACCTTTTTATTTAGTATGCACATCAAATTGTGTAGAAGTGTATTCTCTGTAGAAGATTTGTACATATTTTTGCTTAAGAAAACCAAACGTTTTATTTAACAGGGGCACCCCTGCTTTTGAATGCAACTGTGAATGCAACAGAGTATTGTGTGTATTAGTTCAATGCTTTGTCTCTGTTGCCTCAGTTGAAAGTAAACAGATGAAGCATGCTTTTTGACTTTTCTTTCTTTCTTTTTTTTTTACATTATCCATAATATCACTCCTCCTCAGAGCCCCACTCCAGAACGTGAGAGGGCACGAAATTTAATTAACTATACACAAGTTTAACTTCTGCGGAAGAGGATGAAATCGCAGCTGTTGTGGAGTGCGTGATTGAATTCAATTTTTTTTTTCTTCAGCCTCATCAATTATTCATGTGTTCTCCCTCTGCTTATTTACTCAAACCCAAAGAAGAAGTGAATTGCACTCAAACCTGCATAATTTGGAGGGAGCCATGGTATCGATGATCAATACAAAGGAGCACCTTGTTGACCTCAGACTTTTTTTTCCCCAGTGACTTGCTTTTCTCTTTATGTGATGAGCGTAATGAGGAGATGAACAAAACAAGAGACGAGTTACTTATGATGAATGTGCTGTCGAAAACTGCAGGCCCCGCCATTTCAATCTGCGCTCATTAAATCGAGCTTTCATTGGGACAGTGCTAATCCAGGGAATAAACTGGCTGAGTGGTGCTCCCTGTAATGGCTTTTTATGCACAGCACTGATTATTAGCGTTGGATTGGACCCAAGGGCCTGTAAAACTTCTTCTGTGAGATAGAATTCTATGTAATTCTATTACTCTGGGCCTGTGTGTTCTATACAGATAACAAGTATGCTCCTGCTGTGACACTTAATGGCTTTATCTTCATCCTGGGGGGAGCCTACGCCAGAGCCACAACCATATACGACCCAGAGAAAGGCAACATCAAAGCCGGACCCAACATGAACCACTCCAGGCAGTTCTGCAGGTAAGAGGATTCAGGCTGACGGAGCACCGGTATCACCAGCCTGTGATCCGCTTCTATTTTTACGCATTAATGTCTGTAATATCCGCGCCACATCCTAGAGAGAGTGGTCACAGGTAGAGCCTGGCCTCATGGTGGGCAGCATCCATCTATTCTCTCATCCTATATTAAGCCGTTGCTGCTGAAAATGTAATACATCTCCTAAATATAATACACGGGGTGAGACAGCTGCCCACGTCACTGGGTCATTTTGTTTCAGGGTACATTTGGTGTTCAGTTCCTTCAGCAGAAAATGTAACGATGTTGCATTCTAGTTCTAATTCACATAGCGTTCACACTGATGTTTATTCAGTTCATTAGTGTGTGCAAAACAATAGCTTTACACAAGAAAGCCAAATGTACTTTCTTTATCATTGAAGTATTTTTAATATTTTTAATATGCAGTTTGAGAATTTCTATTGATTTCTTCATCACGAAAGATTCATACACTATAAAGGACAGCTGCTTTGTTCAAATGATGCAAAAATAAGTAAAAAAAAAAATTTTGTTATTTGGACTATGATGATACTTAACATTAACTCAAAAGATGTAATCAGAAGTCATGAAGGTAAAAGGTTACTTTGTATCATCAGAGATAAGGTTATGTGGGTTTTGTAGTGCTTATCATGCTGATTTCAAATCTGTGTTTAGTTCTCCCTAGCACATACAGTTTTTGTAATGAATCTAGTTATATATTGCATGATAGTTGGTATAATTAGCATATAATAATCATATGCTAAGCGTTTTTGAAGAAACAGTGGTAACTGACGTCACACTGAAAATATTGAAGCAGTTACTTGACTGGTGCCTGCGGTTTAATGAAAAACGAGTCTGTTGCAAATCTTACACATAATTTAAAAAAAAAAAATTGTTGACCTGTGCAATTACTGAATGAAACACATGACACAAAACAGCCTGTGAAATTTGTCATTGCACATGCAAATCAAGTTATGCAGAGATGACACCATAGAAACCACAAAAGTGAACTAAAGTGAATGGTCAGCTTATTTGGTCCTTACCAGGGCTCATGCAGCAGTGTTCTCACTTACTGTACAGAAACAGACTAACGGAGCAATCACACCCGAGTTGATTCAATTTAAAAGTTACTGTAGAAAGCCTGGAACTTAAGCAGATCCATCAATGCCAGTGGCCTCTTCTCCTCTTCTCCAGTCTCTAAAACAGGACAGGAGAATTCTGTATCCCAAAAATAGAGCTAAAAGCACCACAGCCTTGCTTTGCTCTTCAACCTTGCTTTAAACATTTCAAAGGCTTTCTTTGTTGATCTTGAAACATTTTAGCTCCGAGGTGGTCTCTGGCACAATGAAAAAGACAATCTCCTTCTGTCTAATACTATTGCTAAGCTTGTAACGTAAAACATGCGTTCCAAAGTAAAGAAAGTTGGTTCAGGAAAAGCTGGGAGAAACGATAATGCGATAAGTTGCTTTATTTAAATAGAAAAAAAAGAGAAAGGAAAAGCTTTGCACTCATAAGAATACATTTCTAGTCCCCTGGGTTAAGCTTTGGGCTGCATCTGTCTCCTCTGCTGATTGGTATTCACAGCAGAGAGAGTAATTAGCTCAGTGGCAGATGAAGCGTGGATGAGCCTCAGAACAATTGCATCTTCAAAACAATCCTGTGTGTGTGTGTGTGTGTGAGTGTGTGAGTGTGTGAGTGTGTGAGTGTGTGAGTGTGTGAGTGTGTGAGTGTGTGAGTGTG
>JBBJLR010000001.1:28055422-28078638 GCA_037577145.1 Brachypetersius gabonensis
CTCTCTCTCTCTCTCTCTCGCACACACACACACACACACACACACACACACACACACACACACACACACACACACACGCACACACAGACCTCTTTCTTTCCCTCCTGCCCTCACCCTCATGGAATGTAGAAGCTAATCTTTGCCGTTTGGCGCAAACAGGCTCAGTGCCTTAGCAAGGCGCCTTGGAGTAATATATCCCCCTCATGCTGCTGCCACTGGAGGTTTGGAGTGGCACTAGCCTTAATGCTCCATCATCACTTCCATTCAAACTTACATCTGTTCTCTCTCGCTCTCTCTTCTCTCTCTCTCGCTCTGTTGGGTCATTCTGCAGAAAAAAAAGGGGATGTTCGCAAGTGAAAGCATTGTGGCAAGTAACAGTCAGCCTAGATACAGAGTTACTTTAATTATATCAAGTGAAATGATCTTACTGCAATTTTCTTAAATAAATAATAAAATATGTTAAAATATTTGCTAGTGCTGTAAAAATACCTTTATTTGGAAGGGAATCTTCAGTCTATTTCAATTTAAATCTTGGCATTTTTACTGATTTTACATTTATTGTTTTACTTCCTTAAAGTATTATTTCCTGAGATAAACAAACATTTGCTTGTGCGCTAAGATAACCTTAAATATAACCTTAAAAAGGTTATAATAGGTCTATGGGCTATACAGAACATGTTAATGCAGTTATTTGCACAAAATCACTCTCACATAAAGAGCTTTCTTCTTCACAGATCCAGTCCTTTTCAAAACAAGCCATTTCAGGGCTCTTGTCACTTTTATGCAAACTTTTATACACTCATCACATACTTACGAAACGAAACGAACAAACTAGTTCATACTTAACTGCAATAGAAACACAAAAGTCATTATTTGAAAGTATCTCCCTCACCTACTAACTTGTCAAGGACTGTAGGTAGAGATCCCTAACGACGCTTAAGGTGGAAAAAAGCGATTGTTACTGGGACGTGGCCCAGAGAATGTGTAGGGATTTGCATTGCTTTGCAGCAACAACACAACACTTCATGTGTAACTTGCCTCTGCCTATAGCCATAGCGCTCGGCTTATCCGTGCTCGTAAAACTAGCAGACAAATGACAGATCTTCAACTAATCTAGTGGGTGGGGTCTCGACAGATGAGGGGCGGTTCTATGCAAATTGGCCCAGTATTATGTCACAATGGGCCCTCCATCCAAATAGCTCATTTTGAAAGGGCCTAAAACCATGAAGAATAAACCTCTTTATGTGGAGTGATTTTGTGCAAAGAACTTCATGAACATGTTTTGTATAGCCTATAGACCTATTATAACTAAAGTAAGTTGTGTATATTATGGCCCCTTTAAAATTAGAAATTTAAAATGTGTGGGCTGTGTTTATGATGCTATCACTTGCCATGATATCTGTTATATCTTACTTACTGGGGTTAAATTGGAATTTGTTATATGGTTCCCAGGCTGCCATGGGTACGTGTGTGCGTATGGAGAGAAACAAATATTTTCCGCCCGGGGGTGGGATGGGTGATCTTTTATAGACTGAGGTCCTTTTGTTGACCTTTAGTCTCTCGCTCTCTTGCTGTGTCTCTCTCTCTCGCTCTCTCCCTCCCCTCCCACCCCTGCCGTTTCACTTACTTGCTCTCTCTAAAATCAATTTCCAGGATATTGTTTGTAGTTTGTGACCATCTGGGAACCACTATGAAGAAAATAGATTTTAGTCAATGATAAGATAAGATAAGGTAAACCTTTATTAGTCCCACAAGTTGGAAATGTTTGGATTATTACGGATGAGAGAAATGTAAAAACATTTGTGTTGCCATATAACCATATATCACCCAATTTAACCCCTTCTTCTATATCACGATTAAGGCTGTCACTTATAATTTATATATTATTTTGAATATTTATCTACCAATCGTACACATTTATAACTGCAAACATTTAATTTGACTTAATATACTGTTACAAAAGCAAATGCACATGCAGTCGTGAGATCATGTTAATGTTCCCTCTTGTCATTTACAAAGTGTTTGTACATTTTAATAGATTCATTTTTGTAATTACGTCATTGATTTTAATCACCTAATCATGACAGCCCTAATCAAGATATATGATATGTATGTAAGATATGTAATGCTGCAGTTCACAATTCATTGACAGCTCATTTTTTACTCTTCATATATGCTTTCTTGAGGAAATGCTGCAGGTTTTAAGTATCAGCATAACAGTTTCCTTGACTTTTTTGTTGTTTGTGAAGATGGAATCAGCTCAGCGCCAACATGAATTTAACATGAACATACATTTGGATAATGACAGCGAAAGTGTTTCGTTTGTTTGCTCGACACTTGGGCTGCAGAAGCATTTTTGACAGTGTTTACTTTCACAATAGTAAAAGAAAGTTGATATAATAAAAGGAGTGCATTTGCGTCACATGAAAATACCTTCTTTTCCTAAGACAGGTTGAACCTAAGACAGTTGGACTGCAGAATTTCATTGCCTCTGTCCATCTTAATGACTTCAGATGCCAGTAACTGGTCTAGAAGGAGCAGACCGGGTCTCAGATAACTGAACTGAATTCCATTCTAGACTGGTTTGGATGCTGGAGTTTCACACTGGACTATTGCACAT
The DNA here is from genome assembly GCA_037577145.1 of Brachypetersius gabonensis. Taxonomy (NCBI): domain Eukaryota; kingdom Metazoa; phylum Chordata; class Actinopteri; order Characiformes; family Alestidae; genus Brachypetersius; species Brachypetersius gabonensis. The sequence goes on from JBBJLR010000001.1 coordinate 28,058,043, forward strand.
TTCTCTTGCACTCTGCCAAAGCACAATTGATTGAGGCTTGGAGTTAAAATACAGTTGTTTTGCCTGTGTTTCCTATTTGCTGAGCTCAGTGACTGAGAGCAGCCAGGGCACCACTGAAATAGGACAAGATTCTCTGTCATTTAAAGCAAAAGAAAAACAAATTTTGTTTATTTTAGGAACTGAAAGTGATGACAGTTGTTTCTAGACAAATGTATAGTATGTAATGAAATGTTATGTACCAAAAATGTGCAATTGATCATTGCCATATAGCTGTTATTGTTTAAATTAATGAGAGTACCTCATCATTAATTAGAACAATAAGAAGTATGCAAAATACAACATTGATTCCTATGACTTGTTTCAGTGTTTTCTCTTTAATGTATTTCATTTGCTTTTCTCCAATTATAAGGGCTATTATTCAGTAACATATAAGACTTCTGCAATGCATTACATGAAACAAAATTCATATCAGTCATATCTACAGCATTTGAGAACACACTCTAACATTAAGTAAGAAAAATCCTTATATCATGAAAAACTGATTTTGCTTCTTTTGAATATGTTTGGCATGTAAATGTTGTTAAAGCTTCAAATCATATGCAAAAAATTTCACTCCTGCATTCCATACAGCCAATATATTGAACCCAGACTGAAAAAAAAATACTATTGAATTTGCTGTATTTGTGATGTCAAACACTCCAAGGTTATTTATCATTTACCAAAGGTAAAACTGCCAAAGAATAGCTGTAAAATGAACGTAAATTGCTTTTTTATGAAGAAAATGTAAGATACGGGCTCTGAAAAGTAAGTTGTTTAGGTGAGGAACTGAAGAATGGCTCCACAACTCCATAGGGTTCATAGGGTTAAGGTAAGTAAAAATAGGAGTGCATAAGTGGATTTACAATGATCTGTGATAGAGTTTTGAAGCTGAAGCAGAACATTTCTGTTGAACTGCCCTGTAGTTAAGCTTAGTAATATTTATCAATAGCAGTGCTGGAAATTCTTCTTGGTACCATGACATAGTTTCATCTGGCAATCATCGCAGATATTCTAAGGTGCCATATCCCCTTTCTGCTTCATGCTGAACAAAGGATCATGCAGAGTTCTGCTGCTGGCCAGCTTTGCTGTATTCTCCAAACACCCCCACGTCAAGCCTCCGGCATTATTTTGTGATGTGGAACAGTTCATTTCCTTTCTGCTGGTTTATCAGCCTCCCCGTTTATAACCTGCTGGTCCTGGCCGGGGCCACAGCCTGGGTGTGTAAAGTGCCGTTTAAAAGGCCTGGGCCGTGTGATGCGAGGCTGGCAGGGCCTGAGAACAGTTCCTGCACCTGTCAGCTTCCATCTCCAACCTTCTGCCTGCAGCTTCTCCCTCAGCTACAGAATCACCCACACCATCAATCAAAATGGGATCAGCTATCAAACCCCCGCTGGCATTTAAATAAACTAGGCCAGTGCTCCTGGATCCTGTCTCTTATGGTTGTGCACACTGGACTGCTTTGATGGCAAACCCCATTTGTGTGGCTCTTTATCTAAAAGATTTGCTTCTGTTCTCTCTTCGCTCCTCTGCCAACAACGCTGGCTGCTCGTTATGGCTCATTGTGTTTCCCACAGATGATGTCAGACTGTAATGGGACACTTGTGTTGTCAAGTAATTGTTTGGTGTACTTTTTTTTGTCCTAGCTTTCTTTATTCTCAGCATTCCCTACAAAAGGAAGCTGGTGTTCCCGGGCTTTGCTCACGTCCTTTAAAGCAGCCGACAGTTCTCGAGTGCCATTCAAAAGCTGATTTTTTTTAGGCTGATCTAGTCTCTTTTTTTGTATATTTGACAAAGTGATGTTTTCCAGGCACCGCTACATATCACAGCGCTGTCACATGAACAAATGGAAAAGCACCCACAACATGAAACACCTTGTCTTTTTTCATTGTGGCCTTAAATGTCACAGTTCCAGCTGAATTCGCCGGTACATCATGCGAGATGCCGACGTTATGCTTGAATGTCAAGGGGTCCGCACTGAAAAAGTAATGCTTTGAATTCACTTGATTCAAACGTGTTGAATAAATGAATAAAATACATCAACAAACGTTTGCATTTCAATTGTCTTATTTTGGCAACAATTACGTTGATGTATTTCAATCACATTTGTTGATCTGAGTCTAGAAAATTCAAAGAATTTTCAGTACTGGCCACTGAATTTCACTCTACCTAAATTGCACTGACAGAAAAGACTGGGAGATGGATTTTGGTAATTGGTGCTCTGAGGATCGCATTAGTACCTCGGGGAACCTGGGTCAAATGTTCATGATTTTTTAAACAATAATGCAGAGTGAGCTTTGAGCTTGGATGTGCTTCCTCAGGTCTGAGCACTGTCGCTACACACACAGACACAGAGTTCTTCTGGAATCCAAGGCTTACAGTCCAACAATGCAGGCTGGCCCTGGAGCTCCAGCCCTCACAGTGCTGAATTATTGACATTATGAAGCTCTTAAACCAAATCAATAGCAAGGTCTGCACACATATTATGATTCTTATTCCATTCCTTTTTATTGTAGATAGAGCTGGTCGCTATATCATCTTATTGGTGCCACACCACACCATCGATCATTGGTGTTTAGTTTTAGTACCAGTTAAGGACGTACATTGTTGGATGCTCTAGATTATTTTGGTCAGTTCAAATGATAATCTAAATAAAATCACATTTTCACGAAATGCGTTTTCATTCTGTGTAAGATTTATGGTTTCGCAAGTAAACAGAATGAGAAAGCACAAACTCGGGTTTGATATCCTTTCATGCATCTATTACCTGTTACATCCCTAGTCAGCGGCCACTAGAGGCCGCTGCTGCCCTGGACTTAGAGAGCTTTTATATTGACTGGGGGTGTGGTCTCATCTCTGGCATTGAGGCTGCTCAGCTGGCAGGGATGAGACCAACCATGTTTCAGAGGACTGTGTATTTATAGTGCCTGTTTTGAGTTCTCCTTTGTCGTTTCACCCTCACAATAAGCAAAAGTTTGTGCTTTTGGCCTTCGAGCCCTTTGTTTTGTGTTCTTCCAAAATAAAGAAAGAAAACAGCAATGAGAAAGGTCTGCATTTGTGCCTCAAACCTGAACGGGCACAGCCCTGTAAGTGTGACATTACCAAGGTTTGTTATCCGTATTAATTCAAACTTAAACATCATCAGACACTGTAATAGATAGTCTTGGAACGTAGAGTGATATTGAAATTTATCAGCACCGCCCTGTGCTAATTTTAATAATAGCTCATGTTTGCTTGCCTGCTCCAGAGAATTTACACTGTTGAATGTGATATTTACCCTGTGAAAACATTAAGTCGTATCTTAACTGCTGATCAAGGCTGGTGATAAAGCAAACACACATTATCTCGTTTGCGGTATTCGCACATTAACATTCCTCATTAAAACTCACTTTCCCGTCTGAATGAAAAAACATCAGCCCGTCCTGAAATGCCGCACCGTGGATGTTTATTTTGAATGAAAGACTTTCGGCTTTCGTCTTCTGATAAACGGAATGTGTTTTTCTCCAAACAGCGGCAGTGCTCAAACTGACTCCTAATCCCCTAATGTTATTCTGTAAATAATCATCTCTCTACACACCCCATTTTCCACACACACATAATAATGCTTCGGAGAAAAAAACCAGAATTGCTACTCCTCATCCAGACAGTCGGGCCGAGGTGAAAGTGGACCAGCTCAGCGCTTTAGGTGGAGCAAATTACCCCCTCACTGGATTTGGTTGTCAGTGGATTTTTGAAAAGATGGCGCCTCAGTGTCAGCCTTTTCATGCTTGAAAATTATGTTTTTCTTGTGTGTGTTTTTTTCCATCTGGACGACATCCTTTCATTTGATCTCCATTAGGGCAGGCAGCTTAGCAGCAAATAAGGGGTAAATAAGAATGCTACTGTTTGATGTGTCATTGGCTCTTTAGTGTACTGTAAGACAAGGACACTTGAGGAGTGGGTCTATGACCTTCATCATAAAAGCAGAGTTGCTCGATAATGGAAATGTGATGACAGAGAAGCTCGGGTAATTACTCTCCCATTCAATTTGATTTTGTTTTTTTTCCCTTCAGCAGTGCTCTGGGTTTTTTGGCAGCCTTCTGTCTGTCATCCATACTGTTTGAAATTTTAATTTGGTCTGTGAACTGTTTCTCATCAATGAACCAGCAACATTAGTTTGCACTGGTAATTAACAAGTCTATGAAAATTTTGCTCTCTTCATACTTCCAAATGGACACTTTCTTAACTGTCTTAATCTTGTTCCATGAACATTAATATAGCATTAATATTATTTTTTGTATAATATTACAAATAATATATTTTTTTTTATCATTTGCATTTGTCCATTAATCTTGATGCATTGACATCATGTCATAATCCTAATCCTGGACTACATTTCAGTGTCAATAGAAAACTCTTTGCAGCTCAAACTGAGGCATAATCTGCAAAACTAGCCTTGTACATGTCAGTTAATGTTTTCAGACATTTTCAAGCACTTTGATCAAATACAGAAAAGAAAATTGAGTTGTTTTATGATACCAGAAAAGATATATGTCAGTATCTCCATAAGATTTAATTAAGGCATCCTTGATGCTGAAGTATGCAGGGCTTTCAGGATTATCCTTTGTGACAATGGTTGAACACACATGATGATCTGAGAGAGAGCGGACCTGATCATACATCTGTCAGACAGAGTAAGCCTGTGAAGACCTTGCCCTTCACTTTTCTCCTGGTCATTTCAACAAGACAGATGGTGCAGGACAAAGGACGTCCATGTGCTGCTGTCTGCCGCTTTCTGTCCGATTCTGTGGGGATTGTCTTATAAACCCAGTTCACTAGGGACTCCAGAACAGACGGCAGAGTCTTCCTGAAAGTGCCCTAAGGGCTAGGAGCTGCTGAGCTGAAGAGATTGCTTGGTGGCTGATGCTATGCTGAAGAGATGAGACATCAGAATACACATAGGTGTGAGAGGAGACTTGCCTGCTTCACTTTTTAATGACTTCTCTTTAAACTTTAAACTTATAATGACTTTGGGAATAACTATCCAACATACAAGGATCCAGGTGACAGACTGAAAATGATTATATAAAAGGAACAATACTTTTAAACAAACAAAAACAAAACAGGTAATCATATCCCTTGCACTAGATCAAAAATGGAAACATTGTTTTAAAAGGAACACAAGCCAGCTAATATCTTTTGGCTCCCCTGAGCAACAACAAAACCTTGTATATTTCAGTCATTCATTTTGCCCCCTGCCTGCCTGAGCCCAAACACATGCAGTATACGATTAATATCTGGCATGAAAGAGAACTACAAAATTCCACTATCTATTAGAATGTAACTCAGAGCTTGCACTGATTGAGCTAGATAAAGACATGAAGTACATCCAGTACACTGGAAGAAGTAAAAATCATTTTTAAACCAAACAAATAATGACAATTCTGTTACCTATTTAAATAACATGCGACATTAAACAGAAAGTAGCTATTCAGCACAAAGGGTCAATAGTCCCTACATTTTATATCCAAATACAATGTGGATGTCCCTACCTCATGTTATTTACAACACAGATCAGCCCAAATCTAAATAATCAATAGGCCGATTGACTATTCCTTATTAAATAGCCCTGCTTGGTTAACCTTGGTGACATTTGCAGTGAATTCAAGCCTGAAGCTGATTAACCCCCACAAAACCTTTGCCCTTTAATATTTTGATATATTGCCTTTATAGTCTGATCTATTGTCTGTATATATTGACTAGGATAAAGTAATGAAGTGTGCCATTAAAATTGTACAAGGCCTTAAAGCTACTAACAGAGTACTTCCATATATAAGCTTGAGGTGTCTATGCAAACTCTGCATATGGAGGCTAAAAGAAACTTGAGTGCTTTTAAGACTCAGAAGGCCATTTCTTTTTCTCCTCACTCCCGCCAACACAGCTACTGCCTTTATATACCATCCCCACCAACATCTGTTTACAAAATGTTGTAAATGCACTCTCTTTGTGACTCTCTTTGTGACACCCTCATGGCTTTCCATTATATGTTATATGAATGAAAATGATGTGACATTAGTCCTGGGCAAATAGCACTGATCTTCCAGCATGGCTGAAAGCTAGGGTGAGGCAAATACATTATGAAAGGAGCGTCTGTCCTCTGCGCTCACACTGATGTGAGGCCATTAGGGCCAAGGAACCCTCTCTCTGTGGCTTGGCTAGGCTTATTTACACAAAGGACAAAAGCCCAGAGTGGGCATGTACCAGCTTGTGGTCATGAGCTGCTAATAGCCTTTGTTAGGGACAAAACAAAGGCACCATTTACAAATTGCATTTTGTTTAATGTCTTTTCAATTAAATGCCATTTTATAGAAATAGACTGATTGTTATGGAAATATTGTAAAGGCAAGTGCCTGGTAAACTCCATTTTAAGGAGTAAAGTAAGAGTATTTTACAAAAATGAATGCAGTCGTTCTCTGTGATGCGAACAAACAAGCCAGCAGAGCCAGTCATTAATCCAAAAGCGTGTTGTAACTCAGCCCTGGTCGGCTGGTTTGTAATGGTGTTTCAATCATTCTTAAAGAATATGTTGTATTTTTATACACACTGGCAGTCAGGAAAAATAGCTCAAATACATATCTCATATATGGTTCAGAAATAATGTTTTTGTTCTTTTAAAGGGAACAAAACTAACAAATGATTTGATATTACAACAAAAAATGAAAGATACCATTCTACTCATCATGTGGTTGACATAGCAACACAAAAAACAACTAAAAAGTGTTGCAATTCAATTTTGAATAGGCTTTCTTTGGTAACATTTTTATTAGAATTAAGCTATTTTTGGTACTGTGCCTTTAGGACCGATTTACACAGACAACTTCTCTCCTGATTAGCTGCTCTGTATGTCCACTAAAAAAGCTTCAAATGCTTCTTTGAAAAAACAGTCTGAAGTGAAACTTTCCTAGCTGTATCACGGGCAGGTGGCGCTAAACTTCTGTAGGCTGAATAGGTGGCTTTACAAGATCAGCCATGATATGAAACGCAATGTCTGGAACAGAAGCACAGTGCCACCTGTCAAGATGTGAGATACATTAAGCAAAGCTCACTTTAAAAAAAATAATAGGTTTATGGGCTATACAAAACATGTTCATTAAGTTCTTCGCTCAAAATCACTCTCACATAAAGAGATCTCACCAGCTTTATTCTTCACAATTTTGGTCGATTTCAAAGCGAGCCGTTTCAGGGCTATACTCATACTAGTCATTATTTGAAAGTACTTACATTTCCTTTATATGCTGACTTGGCACTGACAGTATGTACAGATCCTCCACCACGCTGAACATAGCTCCTTATTCAAATTGTTCGTTCCACCTTAAATCCTTAAGGTGAAACGAAACCGATTGTTGCTGGGACATGGCCATCGAAAACCAAAAGAAAGCCACGCAGTTCTACGGTTTTCTTTGTCTGGGAGTAAGTGTAGGGATTTGTGCTGTTATTTGTAGCCAACAACACAACACTTTATGTGAGACCTGCCTTTGCCTGTAGCCATAGCTCGTAAAAATAGCAGACAAAATGGCGGATCTTCAACTAATCTAGTGGATGGGTTCTCGACAGATGAGGGGAGGTTTTATGCAAGTTTGACGTCACCAGGGGCCCTCGGTCCAAATTATAACTTATTATAACTAAAGTGAGTTTTGCATAAAACAGTCAGTTTCGAAATGGGTAAGCAACTGAGCAACTTTGAGTATTATCAAATTGTGATGGGAGTCATTTGGTACCGGGCCGCACAGAAAGACAAAATAAAAAAATATTTGGTTCACAATCAGAGTCTGATAGATCTTTATTTTGAAAAAATAACCTAAAAACATGCGTCTCGGTTACTGGCTTGTAGGAGGAAAACAAGCGCAGGGCTTCCACTGATTCAGAAGAATGGTGAGTTGTATTTTTACGCATTTTGTTTTTAGTTTTTAGTATCATATACCGGTCCGTGAAAGATTGTTTTCCATGAAACCGATCTGTGGCGCAAAATAGGTTGGGGACCACTGGGATAAACATCTGGGTCAGAGCATCTCTAAAATGACAGGTCATGTCTCCAGTGGACACATGAGAATTAGACCTGGACCATGGAGCAATGGGAGAATATGGACTGATCTGATGAATCATGTTTTGTTTTACATGTGTCAGTGTGATGCTCCAGTCTAAGTTCTGCTGGGAATCTTTGCATTCATATGGGTGACATGTACCACCTTCCAAACATTGCTGTGGACCAAGTACATCCCTACTTTATTCAATCTGTCCCTGAATCTCTGTCCAGTTGTACATGTGTGGAACATGCTGGAGAAAAGAAACCACAGGACTTAAAAGATCTGGTCCAAATGTCTTAGTGCCAGATATCACAGCAGATCTTCAGAGGTCTTGGGGAGTCCATTACTCAAAACGTCAGTCCTGTTTTGGTGGTCCGAGGGAGATCTACACAATATTAGGCAGGCGTTTTTATGTTATGGCTTTTTGGTCCTCACAATAAAATGACTTTTAAACAGGTTGTAGACTAATGGTAGTGAAATTGGGGTTAATGTTATGGATTTGACATTTGAATGCTGTTTAAATTGAAATTCAACTTTTTTTATTACAAAAAGAAAAGAAAACGATATAATTTTCCATGATATGGGCGGTTTAATGTGTTATAATGTATTTTGGCAAAGCAGTATAACACAGACATTGAGGCTAGAGGAAGAACTACAACATATGGATAGTAAATATTCAAATATATATATTGTACCCTTAATAACGAAGATAATAAATGAAATGTTAGTCTGTTTAATTTCTTAAAGGTTTAGGATTGGCTGGATGGTTTCTCACTCTTAAGAATAACCTGTGTTTCCAACTGAATTAGCCTAAGAATAAACCAGGAAAGGGTGTTAATATATCTGTCGTTATATAGATATTTATTCTTAATACTGTACAACTAAATGACAAATGTTTGTGCAAATATACATTCTTGGCAATGTAGAACAGCAAATGCAAATGTGCAGTGCGGGCGGACGTGTACGGCTACAGTAAATCTGCCCATAAAGGTTCTATACTGGTGAGAAGAAACCATAATAAAATATGGATCAGTCTGAGGGTTGGAGGACGTGAGATGGAAAGAGAGGGGATTGGGAGAAGCTGAGAGAGCTGGAGAGATAACAAATAGGTAAAATTAATGCAGTCCAACAGAGTGTGTGTGTCTGCTCAGTGCAATAGATAAAGCTTACAGTCACTCTGTGACCCTTGCCCAGCTACCCTCTCACCTAACTGCCAGTGCTATGAACACACAACCCCAGGAGAGTAAATGACTGTCTCACACACACACGCTCTCTGTTCTGCTGAGGACACAGTAGTGGCCAGCAGTGGCAAGCGAAGACCGCAAGAGTGACTGTCATTTTCTGGCTGCCAATCACACACAGGAGATGCCCTTAGCTCACGTAGAAACCTGCTGGTCCAGCCACTGAGCGCCATGGGGATATGCTTCATACTGTGAAACAGACACTGTTACTAGCAATGGATAAAGTATTTCTTCACTGAGCATTTCAGTAGGACCTATACTCAAATGGATTACGTTGATTTTATATACCTGCTCTTGTTGCTTAGTAACCTTATTAAAGTGCCCAGTGGTATGTATTAATAGGTAGGCCCATACATAAAACTATAGGTAGGATGTTATAACTGCCTAGGTCACTTTTTCCACTCATAACCTTAGGATTAAGGCTCTAGGTAGATCTGCGGAGTCCCTCATTGTCATTAAATGTCATCTGAAGACCCACCTTTTCAAGGAGCTCCTTGGTGACTAACTATCCCACTCATAAATAAAGTAAATACTTTTATCTCCATGCCTTCCTTACTTTTGCCTTAACTTCTGACTTCTCTTTGACAGGTGTTGTTTAGGTGTATCTAGCCTGCAGTAACTTGAATAGTGGATGTTGATTTAAGTATAGCTTTGCAGGTTTGAGGAACAGATGTGGACTACTTGAGCACTGATGTACGGCGTGAGCTAAATAACGTAAATGTAAATAATGTGTGTAAATGATATAATTAAGTCTATCATTAATTAATCATAGTGAATAGTTTTTGAGCAAATGTATTTTGTTTGTATCTACATTGATAATTTTATCAGATACATGTGCTCTCATTGCTTATTACCTTACATAATTACCTTATATATATTTTATAGTGAAGTGGACTAAAATAGTGAAAGTTGTATGTTCAGACACCATTTTTGCAGCATTTATAGGCTTGTAGGTTTACAGTTTCTTTCTGTAGCCCTTCTAATTACTGTGTAATTTATCAAACCCACCCAATCATGAAAGAGGACCACTATATGGCCAACACATACTTTGGTTGTGAGCCATTCTCAGCACACATGGTAGTGGTGTTAGTTTGTGTTAAGTACAAATGTATTAGGAAAAGCAGCATTACATTGTTATTTTAAAAATGTATTATAATGTTCTGTAGCATGTATTTGCTAGTGGCTTAAGCATAAAATAATAATAACCTTATACTAACCTAAGTCACTTTTTCCACACTTGACCCCAGCATTAAAGTTCTTGGTAAGATGAGTAAATAAGGAATGTGTGAATAATATCCTTAAGCTGTGTTTATAATTAATTTATTATAGTTAATAACAACAATACACAAAAGTACACAGATATACCATGCCAATGATTTGTGCAGGTGCAGAAGGAACAGTCAGTGGGTAGAACTGTTTGATAGAACACCTGTAAAAAAGAAATTACAGTGAAACAAATAAATAAATCAAACATAACAGAAGGCATCAGGTACCAACTTATTTTGTATTTCTCAGAAGTGTTGGATGTAAATGATGTAGAGAGTTGAATTCTCTTGTACAGAGCTAATGAAAACATAGCCTAGTTTGCATAATTTTTGTTGCAACATTGCAGTTATTTGTTTGAATTTAAATCAACAGCTAGACGGAACCCTTGTTAGTGATGCTGAGGTGCAACACACACTACTGTGACAGAATCAGTGGCTGAGATGCCGAGAATACACTCAGAAAGTAACTGGTCATAGGTGATCCTTCAGTGGGTCTGTTCAGTTGATGGATGGAGTAGAATATAGCTGATAAATGCTGCAGCAACAGATGTGTTAACCTACACCATATGGACAAAAGTATTGGGACATCTGACCATTATACCAACAGGGATGTTATTGACACTGCATTAAAATACATAGACTTTAATATGACGTTAATATGACAGCTTCCACTCTGCTTGGAAGGCTTTCCACAAGATTTTGGAGTGTATCTGTGTGAATGTGTCCATTCATTCTGAGCATTAATGAGATCAGTCACTGATGTTGAATGAGGTCTGACTCACAGTCTGCGTTCCAGTTCATACCAAGGGTGTTGGATGGAGCTGAGGTCAGGGCTCTATGTGGGCTAGTCAAATTCTTCCACAACAAACTCATCTAGCCATGTCTTAATGGACCTTGCTTTGTGCACTGGGGCACAGTCATGCTGGAATACAAAAGGGTCTTCCCCAAACTTTGTACACAAAGTTGGAAGCGTGGTGTTGTCCAAAATGTCCATGTCTGATGAAGCATAAAGATTGCCTTTCACTGGAAGTAAGGGGCCACCTCAATTCAATAATTTAGCAGTGTGTCCCTGTACTTTGGTCCATATAGAGTGCATAGCATGTGTTTCTGATCAAATGGGGAAGGTATGTAGGCTCCTAAAAACTGGCAACTGAACATATGTCTAAATAATACCAACTGTGACCATATGCCAAGTCTACTGCAGGTGAAGTCAAAGTCCACGAGGAACATTGTTTGATTTTATAAATACCACTTTTGCCTGAGGTGCTAAATGCTTTGGTAGAGTTTGAAAAAGTTTATTATAAGTCATACTGCACACAGACTCTCTTGGGCCTGGTGTGATTTAGTGAGTGTAGCCGTGCTGACGGAAGCATTTCCATTCTCTTCAGGACAAGTGTTTCTCTGGGCTCCGGCTTCTGGAACAAAGCAGGCCACAGTCCAGATGGTGACAGCTCTTCAGCCCACTCCTCTGAGGATCATCTGTATTGATGTATGCATAACACTGCTCCCGTTCCAAGTGCCATGCCGTGTGTCCACAGCGTACCCCTTTTGAATTTCAAGCATGGTAAGTACCTCCCTTACACCCCTGCTGTCAACAGGCCAGTTTATAGGCTTTAGAATTATTCATTATCTGCCACCACTCACAGCTGACTTCTCTTGACTTTTGGTCATTTTGGTCACTCTGGAGAATTTACATCACATTTTGCATTCTGGAACTGTTTTAATGGGATATGTTGTCAAACTCCCTGGGTCGGTGTAGGAAAATTAGAATTAGGAAACATCTAATAAGACACGGTCATTAAAAATAAATTGAAATTGAACAGCCACAGCAAGTGAATTTTAATCTTTTAAAACAAAGAGGGAGATTGAAGTCAGCTAAAACATTTTAATCAATCTAAGTGGATTCACGGTGTGAAAGCACTTCAGCTTTCAGTGATGAGGAGGTCTTGTTACTGAGTGTCAGGTTTATATCAGCTGTGCTATGACCTGTTTGTGGCTGTGCATTTGTGATAGGACCATCTATTCTATTCTATTGGTGTTAATCTCCTGTGTTGGAAACTGGCTACTGCTAAATCGTGAGCACACACATCTTTGCTGTTGGTAGTCCCATATCTCATAACAGAAGTTGATGTGAAAGTTTTGTTTTAAGAATATTTCTAGTGGTCCATTCAGTATGAATTTTTTTTATCACAATGTAACATGGCTGGTATGTAAAAAATAAACAAAAAATATTATATTGGAAAAAATGTATTTTGCACAGGCCATTTTTTGTTTAATTCACCAATTAAACCGTAACTGTGCACTGAAATGCATCTCCATAGGGAATGTGTATCTATGATCAAAAATGTAGTGACTTTATTGACAGGGATGCCCAAACTTTTGAACCCAACTATATATTTTCAAGTCTAAATAGTAAAACTAATGGACATTCAGTTACAATAGTTTCAACAAGTTACAACAGGATTATCAAATTCAAACAGTTTTTCCAGTTCAATTGTGAGGAAACATTATTTGCACTGAAGCCAACATTAAGGTCCAGTTGCATCACAATGTCTCTATTTTCTAGTCCAAGCTCATGAACACATTCAAAGCAATGACAAGCAAGTATAATACACGTGTCACATATTTTCGGGTCTTATGAGCTTCAATAACATTTCCGCATCTATAGATTCCAGACTAAATTTTGAAGAAATGTGTTTATTCATATTCCCATTTAACTAAAGCAGTAACACCATTTCCAGTTTCAATTGTCCTATTTCATTGTCCAATTTAAATTGTAAAAAAACACATTGAAAGCAAGTGCACTGTACAATAACATAATTGCCAAAAATAAATAGTGTGGAACGTGTTAATTCACAAGTGTATGTTAAGCAATTACAAATGATGACAGAATTCCCACAATCCCAATATGCTTTTTCCAGCCCAAACTGTTAGGAAATGTATTTATTCATGAGAACACTGAAAGCAATAGCGAGGTCCAATTGCATCACAGTGTCTATGTTTTCCAGTCTAAATGCATAAGCACACTTAACGCTGTAACAGCCTACTATAATTTCATCACCACATCTAGGTTTTCATTATCTAGGACATCTAGGACTCATTATGATTCCAGTCTAGCAGAAACGTCTTGTAAAGCTTGATGCCAGCGTGCCTCGGCCAGCCCAGTGAGCGGCAGATAGAGAGGCGCAGCGCTGGCGAGAGTGTGGTAGAGTCACGGCTATGCTGGAACACATGCACCAGCTGATTGGACTCTGTGCTGAATTCTGTGCCCAAAAGGATCTGGCACTGATCAGGCACAAAGGCCCCTTGCTGAACTGAGAAAACCAGCACTGTCTCACTGTGCTCTCACGCACACAATGCACATGCACACACGTGAGCACTAACACACACTATTACACAAGCACTACCAGGTTGTCTCTTTCATCCCATACAACTACCTTTGTACATCTCTCTTATTCGACTTGGTTTGGTTGCTCCTGCAGCCTTCCCCTGCAGACAAATGTTCTCTGCTCACCCAATATCTTCCACAGGCATCAGTGTAACAGCCCCTTTCATTTTGCTCCATCTTGTAGGGGCTCAAAACAGGAAATTAGTTTTGCAGGAGGGAAAAAAAACAGCTGCACCAGAGAGAGTCTGATACTATGCATGTTGCACAGTGGATTAGTAGCAGGCAAAGGGCAGACTTTCTGCTTATAGACAGAAGACGTTAAAATGTCAAGTCAAGCATCTGATAAAGTCTGAGATGCCAGCATTCTGTTCAGGGCCATCATGAAGGCACCCCTTCTACTGATATTGATAGAAATTAGTGGTGTAGATTAATTTTTTTTAATCTAGATTAATCTCACTGTAATCTTGGAATTAATCTAGATTAATCTTGATTAAAATGGCTCATTTGAATTCTGCCGAAGGCATTCAGAATATGTGTGCTACCCAAATAATGACTAAAAGTATGTCTTTGAGAATGGGTTTCTGAAGCCCTCCCAAAATGATCCCAAGCCACCCTAAATATATAGTCATTATTCTACTATTTTTAAATTATAACATTTCATACAAGATATCACTGAGCGCAGATACGCACTTTACAAATAGAAACAAGACTATGAATTGAAATAAGCAATAGTAAGTCTAGCTATCATTATTGAACTAAAATGATGTACTGGCTGTTGAAGCTGCTGTTGTCACATCTCCCTACGCTATCCCAAGGCGAGCAGGGAAACAGGAAAGATTCCATTTCGACGTTTAGTGAAGTAACAAACAAACAGAGTGAGTGTCTCGGTGGATCGACACCCTAGTCCTCCTCAAACAGAACTTAAATACATAACAACTACAGTACTCCCCAATCACCACACCCCAGAGTTAATCATTAAACTAGACACAGGTGATTGTGATGAACTGATACCCATACATAAATGAAACAAACTGAAAAACCCAGAACGAGAAATATTTCTCTGGTAGTTCCGTTTGTACTCCGTTCAACAGAACAATACTAAGGGTGTCCATTACTGTTCACTTACTGCTTAACTTTACTTGTTTCCTTAAGTGAAAGGAAATGTTTGGTGAAACGTTTTCGGCCCTCTATACACGCTAATTCCTTCCTACAACCCTGGGGGCTAAGGCTAAGCCCCCCTTGTCTTTCCGTCCTACTGACGTCCCTGTTTCCCAGTAGGTTTACATCCGCGCTAAAATATCAAGGTGAAAGTCATCATAGCTTGTGTAGTATAGACCCAGCTCCCAACCCAACTTTGCGAATAGATTAACGCCGATATTATTTTTATCACTCGATAAGAGTCTCATGTTAACGCAGCACGTTAACGCCGATAATGGCCCACCACTAATAAAAATATTATTGAAAAAAAGAGTAATGGCATAGAAAAAAAAACTGGTTTAGTATTTGAGTGTAAAGAACTAGTCTAAAGAAGTCTAAAGAAACTCCATATTATATAAAGGTATTATACTAAGTAATGTTTTTTTTTTCTATTAATATATCTGTGCCAGGAACCACTTAGAAAACTCGGTAACACAATGATTCCATTAGAAATGCAACATAGATCAAATTAAAATAAGAAAATGTAACTGAACTTGAATGGAGGTTTTTTAAATGTAACCCTAAACCTTAACCTAACTTCAACCTAGTGTAGTACCTGAGTCCAGTCTTGGTTGTAGTCTAGGGGTAAGTAACTTTCAGTAAGGACCCATGTGCAGTGTGTTGCTTTTGTTTTACAAATTTGTATTACAAATAAAGAAACTGGTTTTTTTTCAGTTTCAATTCTATTTTGTGCTGCTTGCCTCCAGAAGCACATACCAAACAAACTCTAACTACAAAACACTCAGAGGTTAGTGATGCAAAAGTAATGCTAAAACCTTCCATTTTTGCTGTGTTGGTGTAAAACAAGCATAGTCAGTGTAAAGTGTAAAGTCAAGTCTAGTCCAAGGCTGAAAAAGAGAGAGCCCTAAACCTCACAAAAGAAGACCAGCCTCAAATTCATACAGATTCATTTTGATATTTGATGACTGTTTTTGAGCTGTTTCCTTCAGAGAGTTTCTCAGTTTTCCAATAGTATTTAGTCATTCATCACTCAATTAGAAGTGGCTGTGTCTTGTTAAGAGGCAGTGATATTAATACGTCTTTGAAATGGTGTTTACAATGATTGAGTGTGTCTCTCTAAATAATTTACTAAAATTGCTTATTGGTTTTCCCCTTGCACAGTTGGTACAGAAATGGTTTTTGTAGATGCAAAAGTAATGAGAAGAGAGGAAGTAACCTAATATTTTTATATTTTGTGAGAACTAATAACCTGTAATGGATCCCTTTTTGAATAACTACCTAACACTATATTTGACTTGGCAAAGGTTTACACTGGATGCCCTTTCGGATGTAACCCTCCCCATTTATCCGGGCTCTGGACCAGCCCTGAGAAATACTCTGGCTTGTGCACCTCTAGTGGTTCCATATGTGGATAACCAGAAGAAGAAGACCCCACACATATCATGTATTAGGAGTGTAAAATGAATTACAATTTTTTCTTTTAATCTGGGCTTTTTCCCCTCTGTTTGGGCCGTTCCTGGAACTCCCGCAGAGTGAACTCCACTATACGCAGCTTGTTATTGGACTCTCCAGTTCTGGGTGAGCTGTAATGAGCCGGTGTGAGCTTCACTATAAAGAGTTAGTGATTACACTCTCCAGTCAGAGTGTCAGGCTGATCTCCACTGTAGAGCTGCTGATCAGGCTGTCCAAGTCAGAGCTTCAGGGTTCAGTTATAAAGAGCTCGTAACAGTAAAGCAGCCTTTACAGTCAGTCAAGTGAGCCTAGCAAGTGGGGAAAAAGTTAAGTTAAAAAAAAGTTTTTAAATGTATTTTATGTTGAACATTTTTTAAAAGCATGGTATATATATTTGATCCTGAGCTATACATTTTTAATGATTTTTGCATTATTCAGACTGTGGTCTTGAATAATGAGCACTATATTACGAATGCTGCATATTGAATGTGTAGTCATGATGACTGCCAATACAAATTGCCTGTAAATGTGTTTCCAAAATATTGCTTGCTTCCCTTGTAAACGGATGGAGTGAAATGAAAGCAGAAGCAGTCTACAAAAGCCTCCGCACTCCTAATAAGCTTCTGGACTACTTCTAGTTAAAAGACTCCAATAGAGGCTTAATGTAGTGATCATTATCAAGTATTTATTGGGCAGTTTCGGAGAACTGGAACGTTTTATTTTTTAACCTTTTTAGTATTTCCCACCTTTGGGGAATTGAATAAAAAGAAACTGTCTTATCGCTTGTCAGCCGGAGAGTTAACAGGAACATTCACAGTTGTGCTGGAGCTGTAAAAAAAGAGAGCGAATGAACACAAAGTAAAAGCAAAAGCTTAGAACCATGAAAAATGATTGGCAAGAGATGACAGCAGCAGCAAAGATTGGTGTGGTATGAGGAGTGATGTTATTGGAGGGAGGATAAGAGAGGTAGAGGAGAGAAAAAAGTTGAAAACCTGATAAAAAGTGATCACATGGAGAGAAATGCCTCACAGAGAAACAGATAAAGAGAGAGGGACTGGAAGGGAAAAAAAAAGAAAACCGTGGAATTATCCATCTGTCCATTTGAACAATGCATGTTGAAATCCCTAGACAGGACAGAGTTGGAGAGTGAAAATACAGTTAAAGAGGGCGAAGAGGGAAGGAACGAGTTTTGGGAAATAATAAGCGATGGGAAATTAAGATGAAGAAACTTGCAGAGCATGAAACTTACTGATTTGGGTCATGCCGAAGTGTATAAGAGGTGAGGTTCACTCAGACTAATCAGGGTGCTGAGGCTGAGGGCCAGAGGAAGGTGTTCATCTGTATCATTACTAAACCCACCTCTGCTTCAGCTACTGTAACTGCTCTATTAGCTCACTTTCTTAGTCTTAATAATGTTCTGCAGGATTTAAAAGCACATTTTCATAGCGTAAGAGAACTTGTGAGAGAAAACAACTTGTGAGCCCAAACCATTCATGGCATTTGAGGTTTGACATTAGGGTTTATAAATGGGTTCATAAAATGTTTATAGAGGCTTATTATTTAAGAACTATATGGGTATCAATGCAAAGATGGAATGACAAATCCAAAATCAAGTTTTTGTTTTAGTTTCACCTGACTGAATAGGTGGATGTATGTAAATATATTTTGTGATGTGGTTTAAAAACAGGCATTTTGCAGCCTAGTTATGTAAATGATCTGGAGTGGGAACATTTTAAAGCTTTCACAATGTTTGTCTAGTACGTTTCATATTCAAAAATTGAGGTTTTTGTGTTACATGGGATCTTTAAAATTACAGAAGTAATGAACAGAGCTTTTATTTATCCATGGTTTCTTTGATGAGTATGTTCAGTGGCCTATAAAGCTCACATATACTTTATATAGTGTCTGTGTATGAGTGCGTGTGTGTGTGTGTGTGTGGGTGTGTGTGTCATTTATTATTCACGCTTCCTGGATATTCGTTTCGTAAAAGCTCCAGGCAGGTGACCCCATCAGTATGACTCAGCCATTAGAGCAGAGAAAGACTAGAACACTTTCTACACCGCGCTCCATACAGCTCTGACAATAAACAGGGTCAGAATCATGAAGGTAGAATATTGTCGTTTTTTATTCACTCTGTGTTTCTCATCTTGTTTCGCACTAAGGGGGTGTGACTGCGCTACGTCTAGCAAGAGATGAACTTACTCACAGAGCTCCCGAGAGGCTCTGAGCCTCAGCATCCATTTGGCTTTGCCTTTTTCTCCAATGAAGACAAAAAATCTGGCAATTGAAGAGTCGCCCTTGGCAGGAACTCGTCGCTCTCTAAAGATGCGTGCTTCTGTCTGCTGACTGAAAGGAAGAGAGAAAAGTAAATGTCCTTCAGTCTGTAATTACATGCAGAACAGAATGTCCCCTTCAAGAGAGGCTGGCAAACAATTACCGTGTATTAGAGCATGCAGAACACTGAAGCTCTGCCAGATTCCCTATTGTTCTCAGCTTGTTTCTGGGCTGCTTGGTCTGGGCTGCTTGGCCTGTGCTGCGGCTCACGGATGCTGAAAAACATCGCTTAATCTCATCACGCGATCTCACTAAAAAGTAATAGATCTGTCCTATTCTTAACAGAGGAAGGCGATGCATCCTATTCACAATGTTTGCAATCACATTACAGTTACTGACTTCATAAGAATTTCAGGTTTCGCGCAAAGAGGTGACAGGTCACAATGAAGATCCTTAAAGACTTATCAAGGGTTTTCCTACATCCTGAGCCTTTCTGTTTATCTCCTGTTTGATACTGCTGTTTTATTTTGCTCCACTCTGATTTTTGTCTTGCTCTGATTACTCTGTTTGCTTTTTGGATTGTCTTACTGGACTTTGACCACTGTTGCTCGGATTCTGTGATCCACTTCTTGCATATAATGATTCAGATTTGTTTGAATGTCGAACTACATTCTGGTTTTGCATGTTTCTGGTTTTGTAGCCCTTTGCCTGTTGAAATAAACATTTTTGTAGTAATGCATTTAGCGCATTTATGCCTTGCTATTTGTTTAGAAAAGCCCGAATAAGACACCTCTAAATTATTAATTCAGTGTGCATTAGGCTGTATTCATTATGACCTGTATTAGCAGTTCACAAAGATCTGTGGAAATCACTAATAATTGCATTTGTGGTCTAATTATGTCAGTGTTAGGACTTTGTTAAGAAAATAATGAAGCATGCGCCTTCAGATTCACATCTTCTGAATGTAAAATTGGAATTATGTATTCCTAGTTGTGAATATGTTGTTAGTTTTATCTTAAGCAGATAAAGACAAGAAATGTTATCTATGGTTTTTTTTTTACAAAAATGGCATGAATAGGTAATGATCATGTGATTTCTTGAAAACACAGTTTAGCCTTTAATTCTATTTTAGAACATAGAACACATCTTGAAGCATTAATGACTAACATAACCGAATAAGTGACTGTCAAATGCAATTAACTGATTGATCTAGATGAATAATTAATTCAATTAACTGATATAGATTAATAATTCATGTTAAATGATTTCAATTCCAAGGTCTCCACAAAGTGTTAATTGTACAATACAACATTAACATTATTATAACCAATAATTAAATTGTGTTTTTAATTAATTAGCAAATGCATACGTAATAGACTTTTTAGGAGTGATAACACATAGCAAAGACATTTGTAGTCTCCAACATGTTCCTTAATTCAAAAAATAAATGTAGTTTTGACTGGTCTTGTATGAAATGTGTTCCTTCTACTAGGGATGCACCGATTCAACTTTTTCAGTTCCGATACTGATACCAATACCTGGGCTTTGGGTATCGGCCGATCCTGAGTACCAATCCGATACCAGTGTTTAATTAATAAGATTAATAAGATGGAGAGGAGATTATGATTTAGAAGACAGCTGCCTTAAATACTTGACTTAAATACTGCTTACTAATTCTTAATTTTGATGTAACAAATACACACACATGTACAAGTTGAA
>JBBJLR010000001.1:28078987-28094608 GCA_037577145.1 Brachypetersius gabonensis
AGAGAGAGAGAGAGAGAGAGAGAGAGAGAGAGAGAGAGAGAGAGAGAGAGAGAGAGAGAGAGAGAGAGAGATACAGAGTGCTGACAGTTGGTGGGCCTTTCATGAAGCGTCCTGTTTTTAACTGGCGGCTGGTAATTTGTCTCTCAGAGACTTGTGCCTGCTTCAAAAACAGCCTGTAGAAAAACATGTGAATCATTAATTTTTACTGCATTTCTGAGAAGCGGCGAAAGATGTACTCAAAGTTGTTGCACGAAAAGCCTGAAACCTTTTCACCGTCACATTGTTTCAATCTGATTTTGATGTTATATTCTTATAATTTATTCAACATTGTGCTTAAGTCTCTGAAAGCCATTCAAAATTGTTTAAAGCTATTTTACTTGTTAGTAAGTGCATTTTACCAGTAAGACAATGACATGTGAAGATTATCTCATTAAAATGGCACCTTTCAAGGGTTGGGATATGTTAGTTAGCAAGTGAGAATAACTTTCTTTTTCAACTTTTAAAGTTACTGTATTTGAAGCAGGAAAAATTGGCAAGCATAAGAAACCAAGCGGCTTTGACGAGGGGACAATTATTACCTTGCATCTCCAAAAACAGCAGGTATTATGGGGTGTACCTGGTATGCTATGGTAAAAAGTAAATGATGATTATGAAAGAAAGGTACCAGCACACACAATGCATCACAGGTTGCTTAGTATGGGGCTGCATAGCCGCAGACCAGTCGGAGTGCCCATGCTGACGCCTAGCCACCATTGAAAGTACCAACAAATGGGCATGAGAGCACCATAACTTTACCATGAGCAATGGAAGATAATGGCATGGTCTAATTAATGATATTTTCTCTTACATAATGTGGAAATCCATGTGTATGTGCATTGATTGCTCTATGGGAAGAAGGCAAGCCAGCGGAGGCAGTATGTTACTATGGACAATGTTTTGCTGGGAAACTTGGGTCCTTGCATGTCAATATTACTTTGACATGTATCAAATCTAAACATTGTTGCATATCAAGTATACCCCTTTATTGCACCTGTATTCCCTAAAGGCAGCTGTTGGATGAAGTTCCATTTCACACTCTTAAAAAATTCTTTTGTGGGGTGTGAGATACATGACAAAAAGTTCAAGGTGTGGGATGTGCTGGACAAATTAGTCCAATCCATTGGTGGACCACCTCGAAATGTTCAGGACTTAATGGTTCTGACTTAATGGTTCTGACTAATCAGTATATATGCTACTAGAATAAATACAAATAAACATAAACACAGT
The DNA here is from genome assembly GCA_037577145.1 of Brachypetersius gabonensis. Lineage (NCBI taxonomy): Eukaryota > Metazoa > Chordata > Actinopteri > Characiformes > Alestidae > Brachypetersius > Brachypetersius gabonensis. The sequence goes on from JBBJLR010000001.1 coordinate 28,080,254, forward strand.
AAAACAAGAATTTCAGGGTTTCAACTTAAAACCAAAATGAAGCTTTTTACCTTTTTAGTTTGTCATTTATTATATTAAGCACAATGAACTGCCTCATGTCATTCTAAAGAATTAATACAAAATATTTTTTACTCTGTTCTAGTGTGATAACTTTTTTTCCTGCCTTTCTGACATATCATCTTAAATGAATATTAAATGAAAAATATACTAGCATGTTTTCCCTCACCCTCCCACCACCATGTTAGGAAAAATGTGTTTTGTTTTCAGGTTGACTTTAAATTTTATCACAGAATTTAACTTCTATGTATTGGATGGTAAGTGAGAGATAAAACATATACTCTGAAACACAGTCACAAAGTTTTGTTTATTTGTTAATTCATGTATTAGTTTATTTGTTTATTTCTCCAACAAATGTTTCCCTTGGCAATTTGAGTAAGCTTGGTCAATGATATTCTTAAGATTGTGGCATGTTGCACATGTTAAATATTCTATGGTGTTTCACATAAACTACATTGTGTTCAGCATCACTTGCCAAATAAAAAGAATCTGATCCAGTAACTCATTGCATAATCATTGCATAATCATCAAGCCTATCATGTGTCACAAAATAAAGATTCCCAAGACTGGCAGCTGACACTTTACAGCAAGTCAAAAAACTGAGCTGACGTTTCTTAATTACTCTATTTGCAGTCTGAATGCATCAGGACATGTGGAGTGAGAGACAGGCCAGAGTTAAGACTCCACTGGGCCCTGAGGCTGTGACAATTCTAAGGCTCACCAAATATTCACACTGGTATGTTTGGGTGCTGATTATGTGTCAGTAACAGCAACTTCTGTGGATGAAATTTCGCAAAAGTCGCTGTGCATCCAAATAATGTGGTATTTCTTGAGTTACTGGATGTGAAGCGCTAGATTTTTGCTTTTACTTTACTCAGTGGGTGGCATTTCTCCACAAATGAATGACCTAGGGTCGTGCCTCTCAAACTAACCATAATTTTTGGCAAAATGGTTGTCAAATTATTGCACAGAAAGTGCTTAGTGCCCCATGGGTGGGCATGAGGCGCTACAATCGTGAAATTTGGCGTGATTATAGCAACACAATGCAAATATAGCATAAAAGGTTAGTGTCCCAAAAATCAGCGTGAAAGAAATAACAGAGAAAACAAGACTTTAATGATGCGATATGCTGTAGCTGAGTTTTCTAGATTCCTCTGGCACAGCAGCACCCTCAGGCTCTGTTAAATATTAAAGGATGCTTAAAGTTTGATCCAACTATCTACTATAGATGGTAGTCCCTAAGATCAAAATGTGCTCAGTCATTTTAAGTGTAAAAGTTAGCCTGTTGTTCGTGTGGTTTTAGATGTTTTCCTGGATGGTAAGTGAAATGATCATTTAGTCGGACTTCAGGACCACCTCCCATTCTATATTTTGTCCCTAGTGATGGATGAGTTTGAAATAATCAGTTGGTTTACACAGAGAATGTTGAAGTGTTGGCCCTATTAACAGGAGATAATGCGTTTGAATACTGCTGATGCTGTTGTTACCTGTGGCTGGGAGTCCAAGACAGCATAATTGGCCCTGCTCTCTTTCAGAGAGGGTAGGAGGGCTTTGCTTCCCCCATATCACTCAGCTTTGTGCACACCAGTGTGGGTATCTGTTAACTGAAGTGACAATTAGTATTTAACATTCTCTAAGCATGTTGAGCTGTCCAATGACATTATATTTGGGACAGTTTGAAAAAATGTGGAGGCGCCTCACATGACTCCTTACCCTTCAGCCTCAGTTTTTAAAGAGGAACTTTTAGTGGGTGGACATTGACAGCGACTAAACTGGGGAGAGAACTTTGTGCACATCCATTAAAAAAGAGTATATAAGGTAAAAATTTTTGCTCAAAAACCAGTGATTCAAGCCGGTTTTATTGTCATTTTGACCCTACACACAGGACAGAGTGAAATGAGAGAATGGTGCAACACAAGAACAGAACACAAAAGCACAAGACCACAAAGTGTGCAAGAAACACCTACAAAACAAGACAATCGAACAGTGCAATTAACAATATCTACAGTTTGGATGAATAAAAAAATTAACGTCAGGTATTTCAAAATAAGTTGTGTATTATGCTTCCAAATGTATGAAATACAGACACTAAAAGCAGAATTTTTCACTGTTGAGCCATAAAAACGAGGAAAACTGCATTTTAAACTGTTCTCAGCAATCTTACAAACAATAAGAGCTGGTGAGATTGATAAATTGCATTCTGCTGTGTGTTTGTTTTCTGACGGCAGGATTTCAGGGTAGCTGGGAAAATGTGACCTCTCTGGATTTTTTTTGATGTTTTTAAAACCTATTTCATTTCATAAGTAATTTCTTTTTTTCTGTGAAATCACTTTGGCCATTCCTTTAAAGTGCTTGGATGAAGGCTATGAGCGATCACAGTGTTTACTGGTTTGACAACCTTTAGTCTGACCTCTTAAAGGTCCCATAGTGTTTGACCCACTGAGATGACCATGATGAGTTAATGAATTCCTGTGTGACAAAACGAACTCACCCTGGGCTCTGGTGGCTGCGCTGGGTCAATGTACCATTATCAGATGAAACCAACTTTCATTCCACTCTCTGGGAAAGTCCATTATTTCATAAGGGAGCTGATTTTGTTGGTTGGTGCGAAAGGGGAATAGGTCAGTCGATATAAACAATATGTGTGATGTGTGCTGGATGCGGCACACACAAACTGAAGTCATACACTGTAAAATATACAGTGTGTCTTGACAAAAATGTGAAATCACCTCAGATATTGTCAGTATTTCTGATATTTCTCGTTATGGGATCAGCAAAATATCCCTATTATTCAATCTATTTCTAGACTTTTAACTTATTTTATGTAATAATAATAATAATCACGGAAAAATTACGTAATAATTTCTAAATTGACCAGTGTGTGTGCCCTGTGGTCCCACAAGTGAGAAATTTCCTTTGCCAAGGCAGAACATGGACAGAACAAAGTTAGGAGCAACAGTAAGATAGAATAGAATAGAATAGTATAAAATAGAATTAAATAGAATCAAAATAAAAATAAAATACTATGCTAACAGTGCAGTATAAAATGTACACTATACAATCTAAAGATAAAGAATATGGACGTCTGTGTTGTAGAATAATATATACATACAGAGTGGATAAATAAGTAAATAAAAGCACACTGTAGATACACACATAGACATGTTCACAGTGGAGTGACAGACCTTGACAGTAACAGTAGAAACGCACCAGAAGAATTGCACATTTAAATTTTGGCCAGTAGTGATAGTTCCGTCCAAGAAAAAAAAAGCACATGTTCCATCAGAAAATAGCACTCATAATATAGCACATAACTGCCCCGGTTTATTGGATGTATGTGTTTGTTTGCTTGTGTGTGTGTGTGTGTGGTCATCTGCAAGGTTTTTGTTGGAGTCTGGCAGCAGTTGGAAGGAAAGACCTGCGACCCTAGTAGGGATTAAGTGGTTACAGAGAATGAATGAATGGTATGCTAAGAGAATAAAAAGTTTCATTAGATAAAACTGCGTGGGTAAAAGTTAAATAATAGAATTGTCTTATAGCAATATATTCTGTGAAATGTTAAATACATTGACTAAATTTCAGATGATTGTACTTGCCAGAACAAGAAATGGGCCATTTGACAATTCTGGTAGACTTTCCTTAGCTTGTGAGCCTTTTTCCTGGTGGGCTACTGAGTGGTCTCGAACAGACTGACAAATTGTGTTGGGTGTGTCAAGCCCACACAGTCCCAGGCCTCACAAACGCAATTCTCAGCATGGTTCCAGTAACTAGCTTCACTGAATATTAATGCACAGAAAAAGCAGTAAGATGCAGTATCACATCCTTCTTCTTTAAAGCACTGGGGATTGTTGTGAAGGATTCAACTGTAAGCTGCAAAGGGCGAACAGCAAATTTTGCCTTTCAGTCTGTTAGTGCTGCATTGTTTGCTCTCATGCTGGTGTTCAGCTGCTTTAAAGCACAAAGCCTTACGCTTCTAAACGCACCTGATTTGTGTCCTGGTGTCATTTCTACCGACCTTCGCATGTGTCTAGACATCTAATTTATCTATAAAACAGTCTCCATCAATACACAGCAAGCCTGAGGGACAATTTAGTGAGTAGCAGATCTTATTAAGGCCGGGTTTAGGATTAATAACATCAATGGTGTGTTGTTGTTTGTCCCAGAGATGTTTTTTCCAGGATTGGGTCTGTATTGAGTAATTTACTGCAATTTCAAGAGTCCCTCCCTGAGGGCCACTGCAGAGCTCTGTGGGTCAACTTACCCCTTTCCCCCTAAAATCCCAAATGTGTTCATTTAAAAGTAGCAAAGAAAGATGCAGTAAACCATTGTTCAAGGTTGCCCAGCAGACTTAAATAGACTCTGTTTGAATAAAAGGCCTCAATAACGCCCAAATGATTAGCATTTTCTGGAACCAAAGCCACTGATATGATAATTAGAAACCTGATGTTAAAAGACCAAACCTTTCCTTTAATACAGCCCTGCAGGTGGATATCATTAATATTACTATTTCTTGACATATTTTGTTTTTCCCAAGGCTTTGGTTGTTATGTTTGCTAATTGATGGCTCAAAAGAGCAACATTTTTTTTCTCAGATTTACTCATTTAAATATTCCAGTGTTTTACTGTATCAGTATGCACAGAACATTTCTTAAATTGAGCATTAATGATTCAAGAATACTTCACTAATATTTCATACGGGTAGTGATTTATTAAATGTCTGGATGAGCACCACTTTTTTTTTTTACCACCACTTGAAGTTGCAGGTTATTTCTTTTATCCACAGACTTGAATCTAATCTGCAAATCTTTCAAATAGATTATCAGTGTTTCTTATTTTGTGCATTTTGAGATTACGCAATGCATCATTTAGTGTTGCACTATAAACCATAAATCTATGAATAGATCCTTTTTTCCAGCTAAGTGCAAATCACATGTCAAAAGTGTTCTCACTCTTGAGCCTGTAATTTGGAAAAAGTTAATCAAAGCCTGTTACACAAGTTTCCCCATTCCAGTTCTAAAGCTTGGAGCACTGCGACGGGCACTTGTGGCCAATCTTTATGAATTACCCCATGCCTTTCTGTTTGACACCACAATCAACTGTTATCACCCCATGCAGAATGGCACATCCATCATGAGTGGAAATCCTCCAGCACCTCGGGTTAAAACAAACAGGTCTGTGCCGTCGCCTCCGTTACCATAATGTGATTCATGAGGGTGAGGGGAGAGGTGGCAGACAAAGTCAGTTTACAGTGCATAGCTGCCTATGATTTACCAGTGCGACGTAAATTGGAAGGGGGAAATCAACAGCCAGCGCTGTGCAAGTGTTCAGCTGGCCGCTTTATGATTTGGACCACGCAGTCATAAATCATGCCGGAGTGATGCCTATGGGCTTGTCACAGATGTTACTGCACTCACCACTAAATTAATGGGCTGGTCTCAAAGCAAGAGGCGGTTAAGAAAGAGGAAGAGAAACAAGTGAATAAAGCAGTATGAAGAAGGGAAGCAAAAAAAAAAAAAAAGTGCAGACTTGTTTGCCTTCCACATTCAAATGAACAGACTCAGATATTACACTTGCTTTTGAACTAGCCTGGGGGGAGAACATTGTCTGTTTATATCTGTACAGACATAAGCCTTAATTTCAGTTCAGTTCGTTGTGTTATAACAAAAGGTCATACCTGACGTTATCATTTAAATAAATAAAGAAATACATAAATGCAAACATACATAAGCATTGTTAATATTTCAAAATGCACTGTTTACTGTTCATTTTAATGTTGTTTTCTCATTTTCGTTGTTGTTTATCAGTTTGTGCTTTCACTGAAAATATGAGATAAACAGAATATTTTTCAAAAACAATTAAACTTGTTTCACAATTCTTGTCACCCCTGCATTTAGACTCTTACATTTGCTAAGACAACAGTGCTGAACTGGATAAAATGAAAGAATAATTGGCAATATGTAGCAATCCAGCTGTTTAATCCTTCATTTTTTCCTTCCAAATATCCCCTCTGATAGCATCCTTCAATTATTACGAACTCGAAATAAGGTGCTTATCAGAAAGTTTCAAATAGGATGATTAAAAAAAAAAGACTTGTTTTTAAGTGGTAGCAGCGAGGAATAGACGCCACAAACTGGTTGCAGATCTTGGTCATTTAAAGGCTTAACAGCAAAAAATAATATATTGGGCTCCTGTCTCTGTACTGTCTGTAGTGTATGCTGTAGCCATCTGTTTGAGGCCTCTGAAGAAGGAGATGCAGATTAATGCCTCTTACTGAGATGCTGTCACAGCGGCCATCAGTCCAACCCTCTGCAAATATTTCCACTGTCACATTAAACCATCTAATTACATTCACCATCACCCTCCCCAAACCCCCCCCAAATCCTCACTATATCTCCAACAGGAGTGAAAAATGGGGAAATTCATTCATGACAACAGAAAAATAAATGGGCAGCCATCCTGGTGTAAGTCTGTGGCTGAAAAATGCAGTGCAGTTTTTCAGCATGGACCATTTGTTCTCCACTGAAATTTAAAGGACTCGGCAGATATGCACCACAAGGCATGGTGAAGGACATTTCCAATTAACATATATGTCTGTTTGTTTGCTTGTTTGTTTGTTTGGAGGTCTCCTCTTGGTTTGTGCAGTTCTGTCACCATGTCAACTGTATTGACCCTTCAATTGTCAGGTGCGCAATTAAAGTCACACGGCAGTCAACACATTTTCTTTTCAATCTTTTCTCTTCCTCCACCCCAGAAATTGATTGCATTGCACTGAGTGCCCTCCATACATAATCAAAAAGCAGGCAGCACAGATGAGGCAGGCGAACTGTCCTCTAGAGTGCTTTCATGCGATATAGAAAACCCAGCAGAGAAAGCATAAAACCACAAGCACAATAAAAGAAATTTTTGAGTAGAAACCAAAAGAAAAGTATAACGGTTCAATCATATAATTCCTCAGAAGACTGATGTTGCAATGAAGCTCTTTTGCTGAGTTTGCAGTATGACCTTTATGCTCTTTAGGGGTGAAGGGGACAGTTTTTATTAGCTCACTTCAATTGTGGGAAATGTGAACTGGGTTATAAGAGGAAATGTCACTGGCACACACATTGTCTGCTGAAATTACACAGCAGTCCACCAACACTATGAAACCTGAAAGCACTTAATTAATAATGTAGACCAAGCCAGTTAAACCTTAATCTGTGTATTCACCTGGAGTAGACTTTCAATATTAGCCTTGGTCTCCAACCCCAAGTTCTCATGAATGCAAATGAATGCATTTGCCACAGTTGACCGAGTGATTTACATTCAGAACAACTCAAGTGTGACATTTTAAACTGATTACTCTGGACCTTTCTGCATGCTGTTATCTCTTCGCCCATTTCTTCCGTACGTAGCAGCACACTTTACTAGGCCTGCAGTGATGTATAGCTTGTTTAAAAGAAGGGTTTTAATAATGAACTGCTCTTTGCTTTCATGCTGTTGCAGTTCAGAATATCTCAGCTGTTTAATGTCATGTAGTCTGTGTAAATATATTGCTCTCCTCTGCTGCAAATACTAAATGATACCCAGGACCCTATTTCACTGCTACTTGTGATGTTGGAAAGGTCACGTGAAGATCAGCATGTTAGGATTCACACTGCTTTCACCCACTCTTCGCTTTTTACATCGCTTTTGTTAGGACGATTTTCTCATACAGACACATCACCTCTATGTGACAGATGGTGTTCATTTGGCACCACTTTTCCCCTTACTTAGCTTTGCTCTAAACTTTTAAATGTTTGCATTAAAACGCTTCTGAAACATAATTGAAGTGCAAATAGAGCCAAAACCAATTCTTACAATGCCTGGCCTATCAGAAAATCTGCTAAGGTTTATGTTGGCTCAGCAGCATCTCATGTTGTATGGAATAATTACTGCTAAAAACATATTTTGAAGGGTTTGGGGAAAACAAAAGACATTCAACAAATGCAATCAGTGAAACAGGACTAACACTGCAGTAGGAGAGTTTTGTGTATTTTGTAGGGTAAACTCCAGGTTAGGAACCTTTTTGTTTCTTATCGAAAAAGGATCACGACTATTCCAAGTACAAACACTGTCACTATGGTGACGCCCTCACTAGACATTTACATAGGAAACATAGTTGTACCAGATTCTATTGCATCCATTTTTAAAGGTGGCTTGACTCCACACCAGGGAACACATACCACTTGTACCTTGGGAAACGAAAAGTGTTCTTTTGAGAATGTATTGGTGTCTTAAAGACTCTTTCGATGAATTTTTCTTTTTCTTTCAATGAGATGTGCAAATGTAAAGATGTTTTTTCCATAATGTAGGTTTTGTACAAATGTAAGGTTTATCCTAAAGAACTCAAGCCCAGAATAAGAAAAACTGAGGAGCCTTTGTTTTCAAGAGAATAGTCAAGTGCATCATCTGCAGCTAGGTGGCACTGAAAATAGTTATTAGTATGCATGTCATACTTGTGTGCATCCCGTTGTGAAATTAATGAATTAATGAATTTCTTTATGTTTTGACATTTTTGTTGTGGTATACTGCAAACATTATAACCATTAAAATATCACCATGTCAACTTCTAAAAAAAAATTGTTCATGTTCAGAGCTTTTCTTAAATTCTATTTCCAAATTAAATTCAACCCTGCCTCTCTTGAGCATGTGTTTTGAAGGGCAGGATTAAAGATACAGTGTCAGTCTACTCTGCCCTTTTCCCATCGCCTTACTTTTAATTGGCAGCCTGGGTGTGCCCTCTCCCATTGAGATTCATTTTTAAATGTAACCTTGAAAAATCTAGTAATTATTCATTACTGTTCTTCGCAAGTGGTGTTCCAATTGTTACTGTAACCTTTCTACTGCTTATATTATGCCCAGACCGAGGGATGTAATCTTTCATTCCCAGCCGCTGTTGGAATTGGGCAAACCAGAGTGATTTAAAATCACTTTGAACTGTTTATGTGCGGTGTGGGAAAAGGACAAGCTACTAATGTGGCAAACTGATGGGAAACAGATCATGTGTTAATCAAGCAAATGTTGTTGCAAAAACAACATTTTTTTAAATGTTTTTGGCTTAGGCATACGTCTCTGTTATGAATCACTGGTCTGAAATCTTTTTCTCATTCTTCATTTTTCATTTCATTTCTCAAACCTTCTCATTTACATAAATAGTCCTTTGCAAGGTTCCTTAGGGAACCCAAAGTGGTGCTTCTGTGACATTGCTCCTTCTTAATATTTAATCGTGTAGAAGGAAAACTTGATATTACACATATTATATCAGTTCACCTGCTGTACATGAAATGCAATGCGTTCTTCTCAACTGGACACCACTTTAATACTGCCTCTTTTTTCCCCCTCTGCTGCTGGTCAGACAGCTCAGAGTTAAAGTATGACCAGTTAGCATGAGTGCCGTATAAATTACTCTGTGGATTAAATTTAATAATGGCCGGGCTGCTGTTTTGGGTGGTGGGGGCGCGACTGGGGGAAGGTGAGATGGAGTACGGGGGAAATGAGTTGTCACATTCCGCTCATTAAAAATGCAGCAGATTTACTGTTGCTCAGGGAGGACAGAACTAATCTGGGCTTGGAAATTAACCTCCTTATCATCGACATCAGTGATCTTATAATTAATTTTCAGTTTAGCCCCATGAAAAGCAAGGATGGTGGTCCGAAAGACAAAATAAAACTGTTAGTATAGTCCTCTTAAAAAGGAGATTGGGGAGAACAAAAACGGAGGGCATCACAGCCAATTATGACTCCATCGATCCGCTCGGAGCAAGTCTGAGTTATTACTCTCCCACAGTACCTGAGTAAACGACTCTGGGGTTTACTCTTAAGTGTGGTATTAGGAGCAGCTTTAAGGAGAGGGGCCCTGTGTACCAAGGCTTCCTAAATGACTGCTTGCTCCGCATTGATCCCTTTTAATGCCTGCGAGGCTTGTGGGAGATGAAAGAATAAAGGCAGGGATTAAAGTAGGCCACGCGAGTCATGTCACACGGCTGGCCACATCCCATTTCTCCGCCAAGCTGGCAATCAAGGGCCCCACTTTTATTTGCGCACACACCCTCCCAAGGCCAGGCAATGTCAGCCAGGGCCATGTGCTTCCAGCAGGTCCAACACAGGGATCTCACTCATACACTTGTCAGCTAATGGAGCAGGCAGGGGCACCTGTCTTGGCCTCCGAGCGATGAGGAGCCGGTAAGCTTCACATCATTAAGGGACAGCAGCAGGTTGAAAATGTTTTATTTCAGACACGTGTGACATGCCTGGAAAGCAAGGATGTAGTGTGCATGGTATCGATGCTTTCAAAAACCACAGTATTTGTGAATTCTTTCTTAAAGTGCATATGTATTTGGAAGTTTGTCTGCTGATACTGTGTGCAAAATGCGAAGGTATATATTTAAATAACAATAAAAACTATAAATGCTCCTTCACATATATACCGGTACCAGCAGGGCAATCGCACTGAGGCCCTGACTGTTTTTATTCGGCAAAATATCCCTTTTTACCCCCATAATTCATGGTTAGCTTGTAAATCTTTGATTGTTTATAAACATGTATAGCTTAGATATTGATTATACTTAAATATACTTCATATAACTTAGATATACTTTGTATAATAGGCAAAATCCATTATTAACTAGAAGTATATAATGGAATAGTAGTGCAAAACCATAGTACTTCACTTGCCCTAATTTCTCTCTTATATTTTACTGTCTAAATTCAGTTACTGAACTTGTACTGTGATTTTGAACCCCCCTGTTTTTGTAATATATGGCCCATACATGCTCTACCATGCACCCACATCTGACTGAGGCCCCTCGGATTTGTTTTATTGTATAGCACAGTGTGTAAAGATGTAGACACATGACAAATCTATCTAGCTAGCTTCAGACGGGAAAAGCAATCACCCTAAATCACAAAACACTTTTTATTGTGGTGGAAAAATTACCAAACACATTCTAGGAATATTCTAGGCTTAACAAATTGAAACCAAGAAATACAGGCGAAATGATTTGTACAGGACAGAATTAAGCAAACTGAAGGAATGATGCTAAGCGCCTCGTCCGTTGTCACTCCAGTATTCAGAGTCAAGGCTGCACAGGACTGCACAAAGTGCTGGCCGCTTTCCCAATATGCTCTAGAAAAAAAGCTGATTACCATAAAACCTGTAATTTTCACTTCTTTAGCAAGGAACCTGTATCCCCAATTTCTACAACAATCTGCTTTAATGAAGGACTCTCTTTTCCACTGGTCTTTACCATGTTCTGTACTACAGTATGTAATATAGATTTCTCTATACAGACATTCACTTAAGTTAGAATGCCAACTTTGTAGTCTTGTATTATCCAGTTAAGGTCATTACCACATGATGGGGCATTCATAGTTTTCAAGAAAACATTCTTTCCCTTTTTTGCCCACAGTAATGAAAAAGGTAGTGTACCGTAACACACTTGTGTGCTCTTGCATGGTTCCTTGGAAAGACTAGTGGGACATCATTCATCATGTTAATGTACTGTGATTGTTTTAAGTGTATTGTGTTGCTGTGTTGTTTCCTCTGGTCTTCCTTTTTCCCCTCTTGTTAGCTTCATACAGGTGGTGCTGTTAAATGACCTGAAAAGAGGTGCTGATTCGCTGAGCTCTTGCATGAGAATTGTGTAAAAGTGTTCGCATTGGCTGTTTCTTCCTTCTTTTACATGGTGTGTTTAGCAGCCATAAATGTACGACATGGAGCTGTGTTGCCAGCCATTTATTCTTGTTTGGACTGCAGTTTCTGCTTTGCATCTGCTTGGCAGGTATCATTTAGGTGTGGTTAGGCAGTAGCTGAAACATTATATGGTTAAAAAGTATTGGGCTGTCTGACCATTACACCAAGAGGGACTTAAATTGCTTTACCATAACATACATAGACTTTAAAATGGAGTTGGTCCCCCTTTGCAGCTATAACAGCTTCCACTGTTCTTGGAAGGCTTTTGATTTTGGAGTTTCTGTGGGAATTTGCATCCATTCATTCTGTAGAGCATTTATGAGGTCAGGCACTGATGTTAGACAATCTTCATTCCAGTTCATCCCAAAGATGTTGAATGGGGTTGAGGTCAGGGCTCTGTGTGGGTCAGTCAAGTTCTTCCACATCAAACTCATCCAACCATGTCTTTATGGCTTGCTTTGTGCACTGGGCCACAGTCATGCTGGAATAGAAAAGGTTCTTCCCCAAACTGTGTTCACAAAGTTGGAAGCATGGCATTGTCCAAAATGTCTTGGTATGCTGAAGCATTATGATTAAGCCCTTCACTGGCAGTAGAGGGACAACTGAATTCAATAATTAAGAGGTGTGTCCCAGTACTTTGTCCACTCAGTGTAGGTTGGACAAATGTCATAAAATTAATTGGTGTTAATTACTGAGGCTCATAAGCAACCTTTGCCTCATTATGACAAAGAGATGTAATCCACCCTGCTTGCACAGTTTGTTTTCCTAATGTTTTTAGCTGAGGAAGAGAAAGTGATCAGCTCAGATGTTGCAGTGGAGGATGCAGGTGTGTCTGTGCATGTAATGGAGTCCAACACCAGCACCACACGCCCAGCACAGAACCTGCACTGTCCCCCTTCACAGATTCGTCTTAAGGAGTTGGTTTTGGAGATGAAGCGACAGGAGTATCAGACACAGTTGCTCCGGGTTAGAGCCTTGGAAATTGATGCTGATAAGGCTTTAAAAATGTGCCAGTTTCAGTTACAGGGTGGGCCTTTGGGTGAAGCTGTCTTAGCTGGGGTTCCTTCTGTGCCTTCTGTGACCTTGCAGTCTCTCATGTCTGCTGTCATCTCTGCTCCTGATGCAAGCCATGATGCTTCTACTCCATATGCCCCTGTTTTTGCTCTTCCATCTATGGTACAACTAACTTCTAATTTTATGTATGCAGGTACTGTAATGTAACCTCCGCTGGCCTAAACATCTCTTTGTTACTACAACACAAGCAAGAAGGAAAAGCTCAAGAGGGTTGTGCTGCTTTAACACTCGATCAAAGTCTAGATTACAATGCTGTAAAACATACTGTTTTGCGTGCAAATGATCTAGTCCCAGAAGCTTCTCGCCAGTGTTTGAGCTCATGTGAAAACTGCCAGCTAAACGTACATCTGGCCCTTGAAAATTTGGTGTAGTGAATCTAATCTTGAATAATTTAAAGAAGGGATATTACAGGAGTTTAAAAGTGTAAGCCTTGCATCTGAATGTGAGGAAAACTCTTTCTTACAAAAGCAGCCATTTGGAGTGCTGAGTTTGTATTGACACTAGAGGCTGCTTTTACTTTATCGGGATGATCAGAGCGATTGCCAGGTGGTAACGAATCTTTGACGCAGCATTCTTTTGTTGCCCCTGTGAAACCTGAGGTATCCTCAAAAGTGCCTCAAAAGAACACTCACACTGGTGAGGCTCAGGCTTGTTTTTAATGTTGTAAGCCTGGTCATTTAGTGAAAGACTGGAAAGCTTGGCATCAAAGGAAGAATCAGAGTGTAAAAGGGGTGGGTTTGGTGCAGCCTTCTTCTTCTTATAATTCATCAATCTGTTACCATATTGCAAGATACAGATGCTGCACAATTCTTTAATTTAGGAAGTATACTGCCAGTAATGAATATGACGCATGCTAGTAAAGGGCATTAAGATGGGTTATGCACGAGTGCCACAGCATCCTATATATTTAAGGTCTAAATTGCTTTTGGGGTTTGTGATATGTATAACGTGTGTACCTCTGACATCCGGGCTTTTGTGACGCCTGGATTTTCAACAGTACAGTTTTCCTTTTGGGTTACCAAACATTCCCATGACCTTTTCATTTTAATGTACCTGCTGGTGCGATAAATTGCAAGGCTTGTCTAGATGATATTGTGGCGTGTTCCCCTTCTTTGGGACAATCATTTATATATCTCTGTTTGACCGGTTGCAAGCTACATTACTTAATGTAATGTGTCAAATATAAATTTGCATGGGCTGTGGGTGCTGCAATAGGTAAAGAAGTCAGGTTAGGTGCATCCCATGAGTGCCAAGATTGCAGCCATCACTGAATCCCCCCTACCTTTCCCCAGATCTCACTGAGAGTTTCTATAATTTTGGGGGATAGTGGGCTACTTGCGCATTTCCTTTCATTGTATCTTAAATTTAGTGTTTCCACTAACTGTCTTGCACTATATACATGTTTCTTACATGTTCAAGCTCTTCTTTGCACTGCCCCTGTCTTTGTCTCTCTCTCTCTCTCTCTCTCTCTCTCTCTCTCTCTCTCTCTCTCTCTCTCTCTCTCTCTCTCTCTC
>JBBJLR010000001.1:28094708-28109789 GCA_037577145.1 Brachypetersius gabonensis
TCTCTCTCTCTCTCTCTCTCTCTCTCTCTCTCTCTCTCTCTCTCTCTCTCTCTCTCTCTCTCTCTCTCTCTCCCCACCACCCTTCTGATGAATGGCATACATGTGATGCTGTTGAGTGATGTGGAAAGAGGATTCACTGAGCCTTTCTGATACAATCGTATAAAAGAGCTTGGATTGGCTGTCTCTTAATTGTAATGAATTATAAGAAAGCAAAATCATTTACCATCATAGACTGCATGGACATGCATTAAAGGTCCCATGACATGCTGATTTTTTTATGCTTTTCTATAGGTCTTAGTGGTTTCCTAATACTGTATCTGTTGTCTCTTTTCGAAATTCAGCCTTGGTGCAGAATTACAGCCACTTCGAGCCAGTCCCACTATGAGATTTCTCTAGGACGTGCCATTTCTGCATCTGTAGCTTTAAATGATAATGAGAAGGAGAAAGGTGGGGCGAGGTGAGGCAAGGTGGAGGGTGGGGGTATAGTCATTTTAATGAGGGGAAAGTGCATTCACACTGGGAACTAAAACGCAGTGCAGAACGTTTGACACTATGCACACTAAACGGACGTCATTTTTATCACGTAGCAGGAGGGGCTTTCAATAAGTTTTCAAATTGAATAATAGTGGCCAAGTGGAGACAACTGGTTCATATAAATGTAAGTAACATCAATAAAGTTATTTTACTGATGTACTGTATACTGCGGTATAGATGGCAGATTTTGGCGGGCTGGAGAATCGCAAGCAAATGTTTGTCCATCACTTTCGCTAAGTGCAAAACATTAGTACTCCCTTTAGGACAGCACTTACCCACTGCAGTGTGCAATACAGTAGGAAGTGCTCAGTGCGCACTACGCACTGCATTTCAGTGCACTCACGTAAGTGCGCAATTTCCAACAAACCCACTGTGTGTATTCACACACATACCTGATGCTATCTAGCGTTACATCCGACTTCTGACTGTAGCCTGCTAACTGGGCTGTTAGCTGTTAGCTGCAGAGCTAATGTTACAGCCACATTCTAAGGGTTAAAAGCTAGGTAACAATGCAGAAAAGCAACAAAATTATATAGTGTTAAGTTGACTTACTTGTCCAAGGTTTGTAGCTGAGCCAAGGAGAGTTGGAACTGATGCAGACTTAATTTTCAGTTGTTCAGCAAGACCAGCTCTGTATTGCCCCAAGTTGAAGAAACAGTCGTCTGCGAAATGTTTGGCGTGGACGTACAAAACTTGAGGAAGTTTTGTCGGCGCATTTTCAGAGAAAATAAAATTAATCCACTGGTTCGCATAAAAGAGCTAAAAAAATGCATTTGTGCTTATTTGTACATCTAATCGCCAAGCAACTGCCATGCTTCACTCGTTTTCACGCCATGATGTCTCTACAGGAAAAAGTGGTCTCTCACATAATTGCATTGACAATCGGTGGAGCTAATTTTTTTAGGGGACGGGGTGAAATTCTCTGGGTGGGCAAAACATCAGAAAGGGGAGGTAACCATTCCCCGTATGATGATATATGTGGCAAATTCCAGTTCAGGCCTTCTGAGCTGTCATTCTCTCAATGACGGAGCAGGATGACCAAGGCACTCTTAATATCCATCACCATTTCTAGCCACTCCAGGACCATAGGCAGGCCAGGGGAACTCTTATTAATGTTAAAAAATCCCGTTTTCATAAAGTGAAACGTTCATGTCATGAGACCTTTAAGGATTGCATGAAGTGAAATCAACGGATGAAGAGTATTTGTGTAGCTAGTTTTACTTATGTTTGTATGTGTTAACTAATCTTGCAAACAGACAGTCTTGCAAAAAAGGTAGTCACAATATTCGCTACTTCAGACTGGGGTAAGCATGCTTGGGGCACATGACAGCACAAGACAAACTGCCTTCCTCAGTAGATCACATTAGCTTGATAGAGAGCAGTGGCCATCCTGGCTGAGCGCGTAGAATTATTTATCTCAAGTTCCAGTCCATTCTCATTCTGCGACACCTTTGTGCAGATGCACCGAGAAGTCAATCCTTTGGCAATGCATTACTCAACAGCTTTATCTTTACGCAGCAGCACTCTCCTCGTCAAGCGGCAATATTTCAGAGCTCCACGCAGCTCCTCAAAAAAAGCGAGGATGCATCGGAATTGACAAGATCGCTTCCATGCTCAGAGTGTGTGGAGCATTAATGATGTATTGATTGACCACAGTGCCCTTGATGTAAAGGCCCAGAGCTTCAGCGTGGTGCACCTGTACCAAGGGTTTAATAATGCAATCTTGTTGATAAGACTGTGTCATTGTTAGTGTGATAAATGCAGCCTGTTGTCTGCACTCTCTGACAGATGTGGAGCTCTGGCATCCCTAAATAGTGTTTGTGCTTCTGACACCTTCTGTAATCTCACCCATGCGCTGATCAGGCTGCCACATTAGTGACAGCTCTCCTCTGCTCACAGAGAGTAGCTGTTTCTGGCCAGAACCTGTTTGGGTCAAGTCCAGCCTTGTGTGGAGTCCAGGCACTGTGCCAGCAGCCCAGTCTAAGGAAATGAAGCAGCCACTGGTCATGATCCTTTTTATTGGTACTCAATAAGCATAAAAATGCTGTAAATACTTATAGGATTTTTCTTTTTCAGCACAGATGAAACAAAACCTATGTTACTTAAGGCATTTACAAATGCCTTAACAGTCTATGCATGCATTAACAGTCTATGCTGGTTTTTAAATAATGTTTTTTATAATAATAAATAATTTTATCAATATGAAACAGTGTGAGAGTGTTAACTGGTAATATCAGTTAATATTATTTAATAGTGTGATGAGCTGAGAGGTAGTTTGAATTGACAATTACATCCTACTGACTTGGTACAATTGTCCTACTGTCCTATAGTCCTACTACATTATTAAAAGCTCCATGCACTGTTCAGTGGTATTATTCCATAATGGCATGCCGTGAATTAATACTCAATTTAAAGCAATTTTGTCCACCCGCAAACATGCATTTTCCATAAATAAACAAATCTGTAGCAGATACATGCATACATTCCTTACTATATAATATTTGCTATTTATTCTTGAATAGGTTTCAAACATTATTTTAGAAATCTGCAGCTTTTAAAATGGCAGAAGTTATCTGTAGATTATACAATATTAATCAAGAAAGCTGCAAAGCATAGAGAACAAGCTTATAAGAAAAAAACTCATTCAGTGAAACTCTGTCAAAACAAACTGCTGTGCATGAATCATCTTTTTATATTTTGATGTCTAGTTTATAACGTTTCAATCTGCAATGCATAGACTATCAAAAGTTTAATTGATTACAGATTGTAGATACGTATAGTTGACAATAGTCTTAGGTCACCAGAGAAAGGATATTTAAAGCTAAAATATTTGTTCTACTAATCTCACAGCATGTGATAACCTTTGACAACATAACCTTTTTTGAAAAAGAGAAACTCTCAGTACTTTCTATAACATCATGTGCAAAGGAAGAAGAACTTGAAACTCTGAACTATGAAGATTTTACAAACTTAATAACTTAATAACATTTCATGCTGAAATACAAAGACAGCTGAAATCGTTTTACTAGAATCTCTCCGCCAGTCCTGTAGTTTGACCTGATGTTTTAATAGCATTTGTCAGTGTATTGTTATATTGTGGCCTTCAGACACTTCTTTTACAGACTGAAATATAGTTTTACACGATTGTCTGTTTACCCCAGGTGTAGTCGGGCAGACATGTCCAAATATTACTTCTTTGATTTAGAACACACTAAGAACTTTGTGCAGTTTTAAAAAGCAGTCTGAAAGCAGTTTGAACGAGATGAGCGATTTTGGTGACTTATTGTTACAGTAACGTTTTGGGCTATTTAGGATTTCCGGGGTTGGTTAGGACTGTGAGCTTTACAGCTGCAGTACTACAATAAAAAAAGTCCAAACTTAGCCAACCAACTACATCTGAAAATAAAAATTTGAAAAAATTTGATCCTTCACCAAACTATTACTTTAATTCTCCACTTGGAAGAATCACATTTTTCACAAGTGCTGCCTTTGGAGGTCATTGCTGTTTTGTTCCAAACAAATGAAATGGCAAATTGATGGCTAAATAGAAAACAAGGAATGCTTCGAGGGGAGTTATGTGGGACTGTCTTGTCCCCAAACAGCACTTTGTTATTTGTGAAGTATACCTTTGGGTCAGTACCCGCTGGGAGCGCTAGGCTGACACATCACTTTCTATTAAAAGAAGAAAAGGGCCAAAGTGTGTGGTGGCACTTAATGAATCTTGCAGATCAATAACAGCAAGTCTCCTTTCATGTCATATCACTCAGCGCTGCTTGAAGGCGCCCTCCCTCACTGAAAAGATATTACTCTTCCGCTGAATTCTCCTTAAAGCAGTTCAGCCTGTGGACTAGCTTCAGAGAGACTGACAGTCCTCCAATAGCTTGTAGACTGGAGTAGTATACACAGCCAGACAGGGGCGTCCCAGTGGCCTGAACCAGGAGGAGGCCACTGGAGCAGGAAGCAAGCAATGGAGGACAGAATGTTTCCTAGCGTGATGGGGCAGCACACCGTGACGAGAGACAGCAAGAGAGTGAGTTTGTGTGTGTGTTTGTGTGTATGTGTGTGTGTGTGTGTGTGTGTGTGTGTGTTTGTGTGTGTGTGAGTGTGTGTGTGTGTGTGTTATAGACAGGCCCACTTGGAAACCACAGAGACCTACTCTGCCAAGCTCCCAGTGTGGAAGACCAACAGGAGAGAGCGAGCCAAACCGCTAATCAAAGCAGGCAGACGGAACGCTGCTGCTCAAAGCTCACGGAGCTTGCCAGTGAAGCTGACGGTCATGAACGTCCTCTCTTCACACTCCTGCTCCATCCACCTCCACTCAGCTACCTGCAAAAACGTGCCCGCAGACAAATTATAGCACACACAGACTGCCCTAATCACAACACAGCCTCAAGTGCCATTGCATTTGCCTGGAACACTACTATCATGTATTTTTGAGACATTTGATTGATGTACTTATGTCACTGGAAACAACAAATGTACACTACCAGTCAAAAGTTTGGACTTCTTTATTTTTATTATTTTCATTGTAGATAACTTTGAAAACAAACAAAATGATGGAATTATGCAGTAAACAAAAAAAGGATATGTTTTGCAATAAGGTAATGATGGCCTGTTAGTTTTTTTTTTTACTTACTTAAGTGGTTTTTGCCATAATGTGGAGTAGAACTGTTGTGGAAAAGGATCACTAACTATGGACCAACCCAACCATCACAAGCAATGATCCCAAACACATTAAGAGGATAGAAATTCCACTAATGATCTTTTGATGAAGAACACCTGGTAATTAAATACCATTCCAGGTCGATTCCTCATGAATCTGACTGAAAAAATGCCAAGAGTGTGCAAAGCTGTTATCAGAGCAATAGGTGATGTTTTCAATATGAATCCACAATTTAGCCAATAATACAAACAAAGGAAATCATTAAATTGGAAGGTCCTTTTGACTGGTAGTGTATTTGTTGTAAGAATTATTACTTTTAGTTACCTCTAAATTTCTTATCATTAACTTTCCCAGAGATAATGCTGGAAGTAATTCATTTATTTTCTGTTGTCTACTTTTTTTTTTTTTACATTTTTAATTATATTTGACCTAGAGCGAGTTAATGACTTCACCTATTAAATATATTACCTAACTGTGTAAAACTGGTTCATTAGCTTACAACTCATTCTGTGAACAGAACCTTAATTTGTCAAAACATTGCAAGATGTTATTTTATGGTCATATAGCTCTCTATGGTTATGTTATTTTATTATTGAAAAATAATACAATTGAAAAACAAAACTTTAAAAAGTAAGAAAAATGCTAAACATTTTACTTCTTAGGATGTTTAGATCAACAGTGTGTTTTTTATCTGTTTTATTCAACTATCAAAATAAATCAACTATGTTTTTGATATAGTTATATCACACATGCTGATTACATTATAGTCACAAAATCTACAGACATTTCAGACTGGATTAAAAACTAGTTTCTCAAATGCTAATTCTCACATAACAGTATCTCTCCAGTTAAAACTAACTCAAGTGGCATAGGGCTTATAGTGGACCTGCAAAATGGCTTAATCTGCCCCCCACCTATAGTGTGAATGCCCTGTCTAAGAGTGTATTTTGGCCCACATGCACAGCCAGGCTGGTCTAGTTTGGCCCTGTACGGATAACATCTGCAGTACTTGATGGAAAGGTTAGTTGCTGCCTTCGCTCCCAGGCACTGATAAACTGATGAGAAAAGAGCAGGATAGTTTTGCCCTCATCCCTGGAGGTGGCAGATGTTCTGATGTGAAGCTCAGGAGCTGTGCATGACCAAAATGGTAAAGTGCATCACACCTTACACATTTACACTTATTTATCTTAGTTTTCACTGATTAGACATTTAACATCAATTTCTCTGTACATAGAATATGCACAACATTGACAAAAGTATTGGGTCACATCTGTTTTTCAGGGTTTGGACTATCTCCCCTGTGCACAGCGTTATGCTTCCAACTTTGTGGACACAGTTTAGAGAAGGCACTTTTCTATTCCAACTTGACTGTGCCCCAGTGCACAAAGCAAGCTACATAAAGACATGGTTGGATGAGTTTCATGTTGAAGAACTTGACTGGCCCACACGGAGCCCTGACCTCAACCCCATCCAACATGTTTGGAATGAACTGGAACGGAGATTATGACCCAGGGCTTCTCGTCCAACATCGGTGCCTGACCTCTACAGAACGAATGGGCACAAATTTCCACAGAAACTCCAAAAGGAGGACCACCTTCATATAAAAGTCTTTGAATGCACTTCCCAATTCATTTGTCAATATAATGTACTCTCACTAGTCACTTACATAAGTTTATCTTGCTGTTATATGTGTCAGAGACTGCAGCTCATCTCTTGCTATGCATGATAGACCTTCGTCAGGGATTTTGCATTTACATGCACACCAATACCACAATCATTCCCAGATTTGTCCGTTTTTTCATCTTACCCCAATTTCTGAGATCATAGTTTAAGAAATCTGATAAGGAGACCTGAACATTAGCTCAGTAATTGTATTTTTTTTAACATTACACCCATGCAATGGTAACAAGTTACCATATTTTGTGCATTTTAAGTTGTATAAACGCCCAAATAAATATTTATCAGCAAACATGGAGTATTTGTATTAATTAAAGACCTGCAGCAAGTTTTTAATCCTGCTGTTCTTTGCTTGAGTTTATTGAAGAGATTATTGGTGCTTCAAGGTACACATCATTTATTAAGAAAGACTCATTTTTAAACACAAATATTGCACTGGTCGCTCGTCATTATGCGAATGATGCTCTTGTTCACGCTTGTTTACCAAACCTTTATAAGATCTAATTATTGTTTGCATTTAAGAGCACTAGTCAGTCCGTTTTGGCCACAATGGGTAAGAAACTGATCAATAATGAATAGATCAGTGGGAGGCTTTTAGAGTGTGGATAACAACAGATGCACTGCAATAGAAAATTATACTCAAAATAAAATGCAAATGCAAAAAAATGCCAATAGGCTAAGCAACAATTAGTTAATGATATGTCTGTTAATGGAAATTAATTAGTTAATGGAAATAAATGTATTGCCTTGATTTTAAATTCCAAAGAGCATTTCACAATTTCAAGATATTGTTTTTTATAATGTGGACTACAGTCTGCAATTGTACAACCCAGAGTGGACTTATATAATGTAGCTGGATTTACAAGTACAAGACAGATGCTTGTAATAAAGTTTATTATGTGTATCTGTTGTCTTCCAACCATGACCCCATAGCACAGCATCCTGACAACAGGGCTTACTGTATTTATTCAGTGCAGTAACATGCAACAGAGCCATTATCCAGAGGTGGAGTGGCTACAGCACAAATCCATGATTGCAAAAAAAGTGAACTGCATTGTACCTCAGAAACTGTGCTGTATTGGCTAACTCTTGATCAGGGCACCAATTGTACCAAGTCAGGGTGTATAAGTGAGAGTTTGCGATGGTTCAGACTACCAAATGCAGTCATTGCACAATTGTCATAAAAAGCAGTAGCTAGCCTCTGTCACAACCTGTGGCTCCACACATAAAACCAAATGCAGAGAAAAAGGTACATTTAGAGCTTGAAGCTCCTTTGCTGTTGCTGTTTGCATTTACACTGTCATCACATGAGAAATAATGTGGCCACGACACTTTCCAGTGGAAAACTATACACCAGAGATTGTTCTAAAGTGACAGCAAGGGTATCATGTCCATGCCTTATTCATTTAAAGATGGAAGTATGGAGCAAAAAATGTACATGATATCATATCTAGTTATATACTACACTGCATGGACAAAAGTATTGGGGCCCTCTACTTCCAGTGAAGGACTTCAGTATACCAAGACATTTTGGATAACACTATGCTTCCAACTTCATGGACATAGTCACTTTTCCATTCCAGCATAACTGCGCCCCAGTGCACAGAGCAAGCACCATAACGACATGGTTGGATAAGTTTGATGTGGAAGAACTTGATGCCGCACAGAGCCCTGACCTCAACCCCGTCCAGCACCTTTGGGATGAACTGGAGTGGAGATTGCGAGCGAGGCTATCTCATCCAACATCAGTTCCTGACCTCATAAATGCTCTAAAGAATGAATGGACACACATTTCCCACAGAAACTCCAAAATCTTGTGGAAAGCCTTCCAAGAAGAGTGGAAGCTGTTATAGCAGCTGCAGGGGGACCAACTCCATATTAAAGTCTTTATATTTGAATGCACTGTCATTAAAATACCAATTATTTTTTCATATAATATACATATATAGTAAAAGGGATTTTAACATAATGAGGTATATGCAAATAAAAGAAACATGAATTAAAAGTGTTCTGTGTTTTGGTAGTGATTGCATACCACAGTACTAATCCTTGCACAAACTGGCATAATCATGAGCCGCTTAATATTACACTGGCATACATTCAGTCGAGAGAGAGACATTCTCTTTTATATTTTAAAGATAACGTATGGATTTGAAAGTATGCTTTTCCCTTTGAAATGCAAATGAGTAACAGTACAAGTGTTAATAGTAATCATATGCAATCACTGAAGAATTGTCCATGCCTGTTATCTACTATGGCTAAATATAACAGCCAAAGAAATTAATTAATTAAGAGAATTTGAAAGACCCCCTTTCTTTGCCCTTTTGAGGCTATGCAACACATGTGATTTACTACTGCCGGGAGGCAGTTGAGCAGCAGAGCAACAGAACACTCTCAGCTTTAAAGAGAGAAACAAACAATGGGCCGAATCCCTGCTGACCACACTGTCTGTTATGGTTCAAAGCAGAAGTTCAGCACTCTAAGTCTGTCCCTTCTCATACAATTATGCTGTGCATATGGGGCAGCCACACAAAAAAAGCATACTAGACAGAAAGAGCAGACTGTCTGAACGTTCACAGGCCATCTTCTAGAGAAGATTCACACTGGAAGAATGAATAGAATCAAAGCTTTGAGCTTCTCTGAAAAGGTTTGGGGAGGAAAGCCAGAGTGAGCATTTTTTATATATCTGTTCAACTGACATTTCTTATTCATAAACATCTTCTGTTTTGTCTACACATGTTTCGTTGTAGTAATTATAGTCCCGGGTGGATTTATATGAGAAATGTTATATTGGATGTCAGGCAAAGGGGGAACAAAAGAGAGCCAAAAGACAAATAACAGAATGTCATGCCAATCAAGGAGACACAGGATTGATTTCACAGTGTCAGGTTTTGCTTTGCGAATTGGGCAGGCATGTCTGTCCTCGTATAAAATCCCCTCACACCGTTGTATATTTCGCTCTGCTGACCCTTGATCATGACCAGATGACCGTAGCTTTGTGTCAACACATGTCACCGGGTAGGAAGCAGATGCGTCATGCATGTCTAGCCCAAGAGGAAAAGGACTTGAAGGGAACATTATTACCTGCCCATGCGGAGGACACTTTTACACATTTTTTTCTCAGTTTTAGACCAAAGCTGACTGAGAGATACAAGACAATCATGACAACATATAAGACAGAGATGTTAGCTGGATATTTGGGAGCTACTGATAAACTTCAGACTTGGGAGCAGTCTGAAGCAATATTCAATGACAAAATGACACAAGCAGAGTTTAAAATATCATAGCAAAAAAAAGGAAAAAAGATTCAAGGTTACTTTATTGTCATCGGCAGCTGTGAACACATACAGAGTGAGATGAGACAACACTTCTCCGTGGACCATAGTGCAACATGTAGCAACAGTCAACAGACAGACAGCAGACAATAGACAAGCATTATGTAAATTTGAGTTATTTGTTTTTCTTCACTGTATATTGTCCTAAAAACCAAGTGGAAAAGTTTCAAATAAGAGTCATAAAATCTGCAAAAAGTGAACTCATTTCATTACAAAATATATTTGATAAGACATAAAAAAATTAACATTTGAAGTGACTGAAATTTCTTAAATATATATTTTTCTGTTTGTTTTTTCTTGAGGCATACTTATGACATTTGTGTGCTTTTATGTCCCAAGTCAAATTGATTTGTGTTGCACTTTTCACTCAGATATTGCCACAAAGCAGCTTTACAGGAATCTGGCTCCAAGCCCCTAGTGAGCAAGTCAGAGGCAATAGTGGTGTGGAAAACCTCCCTCTGACTGGGAAGTCTTTTTTCTAGCCTTTCTTTATCTCTTAATTTGAAAGTGAACTGTTTTTGTTTTTCTGCCTTTAGAAATTCAGTCTAGAAAACTAAAAGCCAATTCAAAATATATTATTTTTTTGACCAAAAAAACATGTCACGACTATTGGAATCTCTACATTGAGTTCTTAGTGGAATCTATTTTTACCAACATACCAGCAGTGACCCTCCTATAATGCTTGATGAGATTGGAGAATACAGTGTGAGCAATCTGAGCACAAAGAAGCAATCTGAGATGGCAAGCGAGCAATCTGAGCAATCTCTTCAACACAGGCCATTCTCCAGATCCTCAGGGGTCCTAGGTCCTCTTATTTGGACTCTCCTCCTCAGTTAACCCCATGGGTTTTCAATGTGCATCTGCCAAAGTCCTAGATAACAAGGTTCCCAGGGTAGTTGGGGACCCAAAAACATATCTACATTTTCTGGAGGCTTGAAGACTTAAAATGCCACCCTCTTCTGATTCCGGGAGAATTATACCTCTCTAACCCTGCTGCTCATTGTTTTTGGGGCAAAATAAACATGTGTCCACTTACAGTGAATGTGTGGAATTTGACATTTTGCAATTTTTTTTTATAACCATGAACTAATTTATGGAGGTTAACACACTTTTGTCATGTTGATGAATGACTGGGGGGAATTTGGTCTCTGTGTCACCTTATATTTATACCCTAGTGAAATAGAAAGTCACAAACAACTGCTTCAAGTTCCTAAACACTCAAACAAACAAGAAACACACAAGGGGACT
Source organism: Brachypetersius gabonensis (assembly GCA_037577145.1). Lineage (NCBI taxonomy): Eukaryota > Metazoa > Chordata > Actinopteri > Characiformes > Alestidae > Brachypetersius > Brachypetersius gabonensis. The sequence continues at coordinate 28,106,166 of JBBJLR010000001.1, forward strand.
TGTTTAAGTTATGTCTTCTTGTTTATAAAAAATCTCTATAGGTCCCAATAATGTTCTTTTTCTCTCGCTCTTTTTAATTTCCGCAGACAAAATTTACTTCAGTTAAATTGCACTTTTTCTTATTTTTATATTTACTTTCTGCAAAATGTAGGTGATTTATCACAAAGATATTTAGTTAACCTTTTTAAAAATGTGCAAAAGACATTTGTAATGATTCATGGCACTATATCATGCTATCTTCAAAAAGCAGTCCAAATTGCTGTACACTGAATAGACAAATATATGTACGTTTTGTAAAATTATGTAAAGTTATATAATATAAAACTAGTTGGAAAACCAAACAAAAAAAGGAAAATACATTTTTTTCATTGCATACCCTTTAGGTAGATGAAACTGAGCAAATGGAACTAAATACTACCCGCCTCTCTTCACGGATTTGAGCTGAGATTAAAGGTGTGCATCCGCTAAAAGCCTCCCTGTTCAGGAAAAGACAAAAAAGCAAGGGTTCTCTTTTTGAGAAGATCAATTATACTGATGAAGGTGTGATGTGCACAGAGAGCAATTAATAGACAATACCTTTACAGCGTCTATTCTGCTGATGAAGGGTGCTTGATTTGTTTAATCCATGGGTTAATTATGACCAAGGATGGCATGTAGGCTTACCGCACATTGTGTGATGAATACACTTCTAATTAAGAAATACAGTGACAAACACGGTGCATTCTGGTGGATTTCACTGTGTGATTTGCTGTATTTACAGAAAACACTGAACTATCCATATGCAGGCCTAGACGGTCTCAAATCAAAATGATATTTCCCTCTGTAAATGGTTATGAAACGATGCATCTGTTCAAATAAACAGTGATCTGATGGCGATATGAATAAGGACAGAGCTGAGTAAAATGGTCGATAACAGTGAAGTCATTACTGTCAGTTAAGTGCTTTCAGCTCCTTTTACTGCCTCGAGAACAAAACTCCACAACACATGAAAGCCATTTTCTTAGCCATAATGACCTATTCTCTTTTTGATAGACTGTCATTATACCACACAATATCTTCACCTCTTGTTCAAAGTCTGAATTTGGATAGCAGCCTGAATGTCAGTAGCTTGAAATCACCTCTCCTCGGCTGGAATTGTCAAACAGATAAGTTAATTGGAGATTTAACAAGTTCTTTTATGCTCATGCGCATGTATCTAGGTATGACAGATATCTGCTGTTCGGTTTTTACTTGTCTTGGAGGACATTTGAAGGAGTAACTCTTACTAAGTCCTCTATTTGTTCATGCATTAAAATTTCCTTCCTTCACAATTCACGCTAGTTATAGAATTGACTGTGTATCTGAGCTCATTTTAATTATGCAAAGATTCGGCTGAAATGCAGAGAGGAGATTCCTTCATTATTATCTGTCAGAACTCTTAAATTACAATTTAAACTTTAATTATAAGCTTAGATTAGGAAAAATGACTTTGCTCTGCTGAAGATTTTTCTTTCTAATAGGAAAAACAGACAATACGCACAGTGCTAATTCTTCAAACATGCTACACTTTTTTCTGCTTCGGTTTATTGACAGTTGTGTACGCTAGGCATGTTTTGGTCTAAGTTGGGTTTGTAAAGTTGAATTAATTTTAGTGAAGCACACAGATATAATACTTTCATAAAATGTATAGCCTATAGTGCATTGTTATTATTAGTATTATTATTATTAGTAGTAGTAGTATCTGTAGCATTGTTGTTATTTTTGTTGATGCTATCATTCGTGACTGAGAGCTGAAACATGAACTAACTCGACAATATATTGATCGGCAGTGGTGAGCTTGTATACAACACTTTGCCTGAATGTACTGTAGCCATTTGAATGTACCATTTGAATGTGTATATAATCAATGACAGAATTTGGCCAAAAGTTTGCATACTCTTCTCACGTATAGAACTATCACTACAATGGAAACCATCTTGCAAAATCTGATTGCCCTATTAACCACCTACCATCACCCTAGCAAACAACAGAAATATCATGGTAGTCATTTAGTGATGTTCTATCAATCACTGGGAATACCAACTGCTTATCAAAAACAACAAGTAACATATCATCCGCTTGAATCAGCATTCAACTGCTTAGCACCTGCGAAAACTTGGTAACATGGTCACTTGGAAACTGCTTAGATTGTTCAATGACTTCATTGTGAGTAGTATGTGTAGGAGTAGTAATAATAAAAAGTGTTATAATGCATGTTATAATAAAGTTTATTTCAAACAAATGTGTTAAATTGAGTTTATTTAGCATGTAAGTTTTAATGTATTGGTCTTGGATGATCAGAGTGGTGAGAGTGGTCATAATATGGAGGAGAAATGTGAGCTGATCTGCTGTTCTGCTGTTAATCAAAGCAAGCCACTGAGTCAAGTGATCCCAGGCCGTAGGAGAGCAAGTGCTGCCCGTCAGCACCTTCAGCCAAACATAGCTGTCCCGTATGCTCATCGTGCGTTTTGGATTGTCTATTTTTATCTTCTGCTGTGGGCTCAAGTCTGCACAGCTTGTCACCAACTATGTCCCATCGCAGGCTCCAATTTCCAATTATCAATGTTAAACTGACTCCTGCCGTGCAGGAATGCTGAGGGCTGCGACATTTTGTGACACAAATGTTGAGCTCGTGGGACATAGCCTCAGTCACGTATTTAGTGCATGTCACACTCCTTGTGTAATACGGTGTGTAATTATCCCAAGAAACATCAGCTGCAGATTTGGATCTGAATACTTGGTGCACCTTAGAGTGAGTGATGTGGTAAAAAAAATACTTTACAGTACTTTGTGAAGTGCAGTGTTGCAATACTGCCATATTTTGTTTTTCTCTTTCTATTGCATTTTTAGAGTAACTTTTATAAATAAGCGCAGATGATACAAGGCATACACAGTGCAAAACACACACATTAGCCTATTAGCTAGATGGCTGAGTCAGGGGTAGTTCTGTCATGTCTTTAGTGAAAATAAAAACGCAGCTGGGAGGTGACCCCTTTGATCACCTCCCAGTCATTTCTTGAGGTTGTGTTGGATGCAGGAAATATGAGCAAGTGTCAGCATCTGAGTGACTGGGCCAAGGGCCAAGGGCCAAGTGTTACGGCTAGACGACTGGATCTCCAGATGGCGGGTCTTGTGAGGTATTCACAGTATGCAGTGTTTATTACCTACCAAAATTGGTCCAAAGAAGGACATCCAGTAAACCAGTGACAAAGTCATGGGTTTAGACACAGGTGATGCACGTGGGGAGCAAATGCCAACTAGTCTGGTCCCTCAGAAGAGCTACTGCAGCACATATTTCCAAAAACGTCTATACTGGCAATGACAGAAAACTATCAGAGCAGACAGTGTATCACAGCTTGCTGCATTTGGACTGTATAGCCATAGACCAGTCAGAGTGCCCATGTTGACTCTTGTCCAGTACTGACAGTGCCTACTATGGACAAGTGAGCATCACAACTAGACCATGGATCCATAGAAGAAGGTGGCCTGGTCTGAAATTTTTTTTTTTTTACCATTTTTAAAAAGGGGAGTGTGTACGTGTGTGTGTGTGTGTGTGTGTGTGTGTGTGTGTGTGTGTGTGTGTGTGTGTGTGTGTGTGTGTGTGTG
>JBBJLR010000001.1:28112579-28133038 GCA_037577145.1 Brachypetersius gabonensis
CACACACACACACACACACACACACACACACACACACACACACACACACACACACACACACACACACACAGCAAAAGGTAGAGACACCATTAGAATGTGCACCATGAAGATAATACGCCACCTTGTGGCAGTGTAAATGAAGTGGTACAAGTATGCACGAAAAAATTACTACCCCACAAGTATGTTCATGACAAAAGTAATTCTCTACAACACGAGGAACCAGTTTGTGCTAGAAGCTGTATGCAAACGTTACTAGCCACAGCATTTCATGGCTGTTCTGTTTGTAAAACAAGTGACATGCCTTTCAGTCACAATAGTTACTACCTTCCGATTATTCCATCAAAAAAAGGAAAACACCTTTAGAATGAATCTGGTTTATCTGATTAAGACATGTTACAGTTTTTCTTGATTGCTAAAACACATTTCTTTAAATTATCCCTCGATTTCCCAAAACTCTAAACACAAATCCTTAACTGCTCACTCAACTACTGAAACTTCCACTGTTTACATCAAAAACAAACTCAGAACTACGCAATCTTACATCTAAACCAAACTCTGCCTTCAGTAATCACACAAAAGGCATCAAATACATAGACACTTCAAATCGGGAGTTACACACTAGTGAGATCAGTTCAAAAACAATACCACAAAAACCTTTTACTGCAGTTAGTAATGGCATTCATGATTTACCCCAGAACAAACTCGTTACATGACACACACAATATAAAGACAACACCTATACATTTTCGTAATTTAATTCCTTGATGTACTGAAATCATAAGCTGAAAAAAGTTAAACAGTAAAAAATGCAATGGATAAAGAACATAGAATGCAGTACATGAAATTACCAACATCAAATATCAATGTCATTTAAAAACATTGCTGAAACAAAACAACAACAACAACAACAACAAACACATTCATCCTGAATCAGAATCCTTTATCTGGTCTGGGTCATGCCATAAAATTAAACTCACAGGCTATATGAGCCCTAGCCAGGCAGCGGGGGAAGAAACCCTTGTATGGCTAAACCACCCCTGGCAAGCCTCAACTGTAATGTCTGAACAGGCCTCCTCCATAGCCTCCATAGAGTGAATATGAATGTAGGGGTCTCATTCATAGACCTTACACTGCCATGCTAAAAAAAAACCTCGTCTATGGGGTTTAGGAAGGGAGAACATGCTGGCAAAAAGATGTTGCTGAATCATGGGTTGTTCGTGAACAAGTTACAACCTCCAGTAGTCCTTTGGAAACTGACATTGTCCCAAATGACAATGTATCATGGCTGCTGCGGCTGTGTGGCTCCCTCCGGTCTAGTTGGTATAAACAATCTCTCAGGCCATTGAGGAAATCCAGCAGGTGCTTGGTGTTGTATGGACCAAGGTGGCATGGTGGTGGAGGACCCCTCTGTGGCTGATGGTGGCACACATGGTTACATTTCCTCCTCACTGACCATGTACATTCCTAACGGCCTGGTGGGCAATTATGTTCCTCCCTCTTCTCCTACATTTGGTAAGATTAAATCCCGCTTCATCACCAAAGATGAGTTCATGAGGTGTCTCTCTGGCATCAATGTCAAATATTCTCTACAAAAAAAATGAAACAGTTCAATAAATGACTACCTGGAATATTTCCTGATCCTCAACAACTCTCCTTTGTATCTCATGCAAGCGATTCAGATTGTTGTCTATGACCATATTTACAGTGGCCATCTCTTGCTCTTGTTAGAATGGCCGTCTTCTGCTTCCATTAGGCACTCACCTTTCAGTTCTGCAATACAGTAATTACAGTAAACCATCCATTTTATACAATAGGAGCACACAGTCTCTCCTGTACGTGATATGGTACAGTAATAAAGTGCATTTCAGAGAGCATACAAAAGAGCAAACAGCAACAGTACATGTTACACTAGAGAGCATAGGGAGGTAATATTTAGATTACCTTCCTATTTTCCTTTCTGAAGGTTCGGATTATAGAGGCTACTGTGAAGCAGTTGCACTCTTTGCCCAGCTTCCAATCAGAGTTGCACAAATCTGATCAGAAACCCCTTACCCTTGACCTTGCCCTTCCTCTTCCTCTTCCTCTTCTGTGTCCCCTTCCTCTACCGTCAGGTCTTTGTAGATCCATTTTTTCAATACAAGTGAACTAACTCATGGCCCTTTTATCTAACAAGTGAAAGTTCTGATTGGTGTGTGAACAATTCTTATTGGCTGTGTTTTCTTGTCGATAATTGTGTGCCAATTGTGCCAAGCTGTGCTGACTTGAGTCAACCATATTGACTGCAAGTGCTTTCTTACTGAGCACAGGGTGCGGGCATTGAAAACTGAGCGGAGTTGTGTGTTGTTATTTTGCTCTAAGAATTTACCATATGTGATTCATGAGTCAAAAACGTTCTTTAGTCTTTATGGCTGAGGGAAATGGGTGTGTCTTTCCATATTTGGCATAATGGTTTGGGATTTTGAGCTCATGAGCCTGGTAATAGTGTGTAACTAATTGAGAAAAACTGTAAGAAGGTGTAATTTAGACATGCACTATCGTCTGGAGGGTGGTGGTGTTTCTATTTCATTTCGAAAATAATTAATGAGTTTGGTTTAAGCTATGCGGAAGACCACACTCACAGCCCACATTCAGAACTATTACCAGAGTATGCTTTTTATCCAAGTTTTGCTTTATCCATTTTTATATTATATTATAATGCCATGGGTATCAATAAAATTACAGAATAATTCTTAAATGGGTATTTTTAGTTGAGATGGAGGTAACTAACATTTCCAAATGATTAATCAGTAAACATTGCTATTTTGGGATATGTTTTTACCATATACATTTGGGAATTAAGAACCATATGATCACTGAAGAAACAGCGGCTAGAAGCCTCTTGGCCTCCATCCTGGTACTCCATCTCTCGGCTGTCGAATGAATGCTTGCCTATGGGCAAAATGTAAACATAACCTGAAAAAATGAGATGCAATTAAAAAACTTCATTACATTTTCCTACAACAAAATGCAATTAACAGGCTTTACTGAACACACGTTTCATGTGTATCCATGTAAATGTTTTATTTCATGACTAACACAACCTAATCTAGCTACTGTATAGCCTTTTTCATAAGGATACTCAGTGCTAAAGTGTGGATGGTGCAGGACATTCAGATGTTTCTTGTCACAAACTATAATCAGTTTTGCCTTTATTACAAGTAAAATGGCTGAAAATGTCTGTTTATTTTAACAGTATCTCAGCTGTCCAGTTCAGTAGTTCAGATTGATGAAAGGATAAGTGTCAGCATCAGTAACTCACCAGAAGCTGAAAAAAATGTAAAAGGATTCACTGAAAAGCTGCAAAACAAACAGACGTTTGTCTAAGTGGTTCAGATTTGTTTATGTAGAGTCGTATTATTAGTTGTGTTAGATCCAGTGGGGACAAGTGGAAGTGCAGCTATAATCATCTCAGTTGTCTTGAGTGAGTAGTGAAATACAGTGTGTAGTGAAAAGTGTGTGTGAGTGTGTGTCTGTTGTACTTGGAATTTTTATCCATTACTATTTTGTGTTTCTGTTTTTGTGTGTTAATTCTGTATTGCAATGGTCAGGGTTACTGTTTGGTATGGAAAGGGACTTAAACAGTTACTTTTCACATATTTTTTTTTCCTGGAGATTGCTGTGCTTTGGTCCAATGCAGCTAGTGTTTGGCCAGTTAAGTCTCTCACAGTTTCACAGAGTGCACTCTCGCTGTAGTTAATGGGCACTGGTGGGCTCAGTGAAACAGAACTAAGACTTTATTTACAGATCCCTCAGGTAACAGGGGAGAGTGAGACAGGCAGAAAGACAGGGAGGGAGATGGGCTAGTGCTCCTTCAGGCATGGAGACACATTCATTAGTGTTATCGAAACCCCTGGTTCAGTATAGGCCATTAGTCCATTAACCTCCACTCTCCTAAATACTCCCATTTAACCAAAACAGTTCAATGCTTTAGTCGAAAAAATAAAAAAGTAGTTTGCACACATTACCTAATAGCCACTTTTGTGGGTTGAGATGCAGTGAAAGAGCCCCTAATTATAATGTAGCCTTTAACTTCTGTTAAAGAATATGAGATGTAATGAGGCTAATACTTTATGAGTGTCTATGAATGTGTACATCTTCAGGAATAAAATACTTCAAAGGATTAGGAAAATCTTGGAAAAATCTTGCTAACATAAAAAGCTACAACCAATGAAATGTTTTTAATGTATTTATATTTACATGTATCTTTATATTTAGGTTAAATTATAATTCATCCTCCTTGTTTTACCCTCATTGTTAATTTGTGTGCTGCTGTTGTGTTGTATTGAATGTTGCACCTGAGGTCCAGGAGGACAATATTTCGTCTCACTGTGTACTTAATGTATATTGTCCCTTGATTTGACTAGTGATAAAAGAAATCCCAGAGAGCCAGATCAGCTAAAATGGCATAGATTTGGGGATGGTGCCATTCTTTAATTATGGTAGTAAATTGTCAAGCCCTATGGATGAAGAGCCTTGTCAAACTAGAGAAGACCACTATCAACATAATAAAAATGTTTAACCAGCTAATCAGTCCAAATAACTTTGATTACGGCCTTGCTTTGCAGTGATGCTACCTATAAACGGAACAAGTGACCTAAACTATGGCAGTAAAATGTCTCACAGAGCAGAGCTAGCAGAACCCCTCAATGTTGTAATCAAGCATTCAGGCCTGGACCATTCTCATGCAATTGCCCACTTGTGAAGAATATGGGTTAGAATGACTCATTTTGACCATCACCATCTCTGTAGACCAGTGCCTATGTTTTTCACACCACTGAACTCTCAATTGTGCTTTTGTTCTTGTAATGAGGGGTTTGTGTCCTGTAGCACTACTATAATACCCTCTTTATGTTGTTGTGGATGGACTGTGAATCACAATCTGACCATAAACTGCACTGACATTCTTAGTCACCTGAGAAACAGTTATTCCTTTCACAATTTCCAGCCATATTTACTGAGGTCTTTCTCTCAGACTTGAATGCAGATGTCATTCAAGTCTGAGCCACTGTTCCTACTGAAGCCTGGCCAGAAGAGCAGTCTTTGTGAAGGAATATTCTTGCCATCCATGCCCCGGTAATGAGCCCTCTTTCAGAGACACTTAGATCTTTTCCTCTTACTGTCTTTATCCACTATCAAGGTCAGCTGGATCTGATTTTTATACATGCCACAGAACAGGCTATTAACTGTTAATTGTATCAGGCATGACTGTCTGGAAGAATCAACACTTCTCCTGTTTCTCGACTCATTTAGTCAGATCTGTCCTTTATTTCTTTCACCCATCTAATGTATGAAAGTTGTTCTATATTCTGAGGGTAGTTATTCCATAACTTTCCACACACACACACCTGTTCTTGTAGCCGTGAGTCAATATGCTGTGGTTTTGGGGAGGAGGTGCATGCCGGCCTGCCCATAGAAGATAAGCTGTTTCGTTTGCAAAGCCACGGGAATGTGTACACACAGACAAACACATTCACAGGCAAACACATGGGTGAGCAAAGAGATACGCTAGCAAGGGCACAAATATACATGATTACTATCCTCAATGTTAAACGTGTTTAGTCAGAAAAAAGGAAAAAGCTGGGGTCAAATGCTTGTGTGTTTTCATTGCAATGGTTCAGTGATAATTCCATCAGGAGTGCAGTGCACAAATCAAACAGCTGTGTTTCTGATGTCCTTCGGGCCAGTGTGTAACGGACAAGCACCCGCACAGGTTTGGAAAATCCCCAGTTAAATTTGTAATCTTACCACATTGCACTACCGCTATGGCTAATACTGGTGCTTGGACACATGATGTTTGTACATGGAATACATTTAAAAGCCACTGGTGTTCAAAGAACAGGGCAAAGTTAAGTATCATAATGTGCTGTGGCTGGGAGGAGGTATAGTGCAAATTGACAGCACAAACTCTGTATAATCAATTCAATTTAATTCAACTCAATTTTATTTCTATGGCGCTTTTTACAACCAGAGTCCGGATTTGAAGAGAAATAAAGCTGTGTATCGCCTGCATAGCAGTGGAAGCTAAACCCATGTTTCGGAATAATTATCCCTAACAGCATCATGTACAAAGTAAATAACAGGGATCCTAAAACAGAACCTCGTCGGGCACCATATTTTTCTTTGGTAGGTGCTGAGGATTCCTTGTTACAAACTTATAGCAGTCTGTCAGGTGTGATCTAAACCAAGATAAGGTGGTTCCAGTGATTCCGACAAGATTTTGTAGTCTGTCAAGTAAAAATAACATGGTAAATCACGTCGAATGCTGAGCAGGTCGAGCAGAACCAGCAGAGTGACAAATCCTTTGTCAGCAGACAGTAAAAGATCATTTACTATCTTTACTACCTTAGATACTACCTGTATCTGTGCTATTATGAGGCCGGAACCCAGATTGAAAATTTTCATTTATACGGTTTTTGTGCAGTAATGAACTTAAGTCTTCTCTTAAGTCTTAGATAGAAATGGAAGGTTAGAGATTGGTCAATAGTTTGAGAGTTCGCATGGATCAAGGTGCATTTTTTTTAACAAAGGTTTAATAACTGCTAATTTAAACGATTTCAGTAGATAACCGACACTAAGTGAAGCGTTTAACACAGATAGGAGAGGCCCGATGATTGCTGGTAAGACTTCTTTAAGCAGGCTTGTAGGAATAGGGTTGAGCGAACAGGTAGAGGATTTTGAACAGAGAATAACTTCAGAAAGTTCTGTTTGCCTGACTGGGGTGAAAGATGTCAGTTTCTCAACAACAGTATCTATGTCTGCTGGATCAGGTGGCAAATGTGAGTCAAATTTCTAGATTGAATTTCATGTCTAATCAATTCTACTTTATTATTTAAAAAGTTGCCACTAATTGCCACTAATAAGATTTGCAAGAACTTGTGGTTCTGCACCTCCCTGGTGGTTAGTTAGTTGAGAAATTGTGCTAAACAGAAACCTGGGGTTGTTTTTATTAGATTCAATGAGGGATGATAGATAGGCAGAGCGTGCCGGGGTAAGTGCATTGTTGTAGTCTCTAAGGCTCTCCTTCCAGGCAGTGTGGAAGGATTCCAAATTAGTAAATCGCCATTTGCGTTCTAGTCTATGACATTTTTGCTTTAAAGCACATGTTTGATCATTAAACCAGGGAGCCAGCTGTTTCCATCTGACTTTTTTACATCTTAGAGGTGGGTCCAAGAGAGGGTTCTTGAAGCGTTCGTTTAGGTTATTTAGGTCTGCTGGACAAGATGGAGTGCCAGATGGGGTTGATATTTCTGGAAGATTCTCAATAAAACTGTGCGCTGTGGTGGACGTAATTGCATGACTTATACGAAAGCGAGGGGATTGCTTACATTATGATTAAGATGAAGGTCATATGTGCTGAGGTAGTGACCTGAGATTACTTTACTTGGGTGAAGCCAACAGGATCCTGTTCTTTTTCAAAGTGAATATTAAAATCCCCAATAATTATGATCTTATCACAGCGAACAGCTAAATTTGCTATAAAACGACTAAAATCTTTTAAAATTTTAGTTAAGTGTTCATGACACTGGTGGCCTATAGACAGTAATCAGGGAGACAGAGGCTTTATTTGTATCAAAATTAGTTATATTAAGGAACAAAGTTTCAAAGGATGAGAACTCAGTTGTCTGTTTTATACTTAAGGAACTTTTATATAAAGTTCCTTTGCCTTCCCCTCTACCATTTAGTCTTGGACTGTGTGCGTAGATGTAGCTTGGAGGTGTGGCCTTATTTAGAGCAACAAACTCCTCCAGCTCATAAGGTTTCTGACATAAGGTTTCTAATTCTGATCATTTATTAATTCGTTGACAAGAGCAGCTTTAGGGGCGAGTGATCTTATGTTTAACAGTCCCAGCTGTATCTTTTGATCCATAAAGGGAGACTGAATAAATGGCCATCTTTGGTCAAGGCAACAAGAGAAAAATACATCAAGTTTCTGATTGTTCTTGGAAGACTTTCCACCTCATCTGAGAGACATCAAACCATTACCTCAGTAATACACAGTCATTATTCTGCCATAACGACTGATGATCCGCCATATAATGGCAACGAGAATGGCCTTTATGTAACTGTATTTACGTGAAAATGGGTTTAATGTCCTATTGGATGTGACAGTTTATCACTCCATTTTTCAGCGCAGTCGTGCAGGCCAGCGGTTGGGTAATAGTCAGAATCCATTAAGAGCACATTAGCCAGAGATAATCTTTTAAAAGTTCCCGAGAACAGAACTTGTCTGCAGGATGAGAGGCACGATCCAGCTGAGAGCTCAACGTGTTTCACACGAGAAAAAGAAAAAGAGTGATGATCACCCACCGGCTGTTCCACACATCATAATTAGACGGAGCCCTCCGGGGGGATGAGTGTACCATGGCAAAGATTCCGAACCAAACTTGAATTGTAGAACAAACAGCTTCGCAAGGTCACTATGGTGACCGAGCAATTACGAGTGAGGAAACTTAGAGCTCCAGCTAGCTGATCTCAAAGATATTACCACTTCCTGGAAAATCCTGAAGCTATTTCCTTTCCTGTTCACCAGCAAGTGCTCAGCTTCTAATCATCTCTCCAGGATCCCATTAAAAATCTGCCACTCTATCAAGCTGGTTGTACTTTTTTTTTTTTCTTCTGAACTCCAGTCCTGTCAAGTCAGACTAGCAGGTTTGTGTGCTTGCCACAGCAAACTCACCACCATTCCCAATCAGCTCCACTGTCCCTGTCAATCACAGACTTACCAGCAAAGGGACTACTGCCGTGAGACATCCTCACTGACAGCTGAGAGCTCAGAGGAAATGAAAGCTAGAGTGTTATGGAGATTGATGGCTGTGGTAAGTAGATACAGGTCTTAGCACAAGACAAAAGAAGTGAATTAAAGCAATGATGGCAATCCACTTCCTATTGACCAGGAGAGGTGGAGAGAAGAGATAACAGAAAAAGTGCAGATGTGTGTGTGTGAGAGAGAGATAGAAAGAGAGAGAGAGATTAAGAGAGTAGTACACTGAGGTAAAGTGACAGTCTCATATTTAGCTTTGATCTCATATTCAGATTTTGCCTCCTCCAATCAATGGGAGTCCACTGATGCTGTGTTCAGTCAGAGGTGTGATAGCAGAGTTCAAATGAAGGGCAGAGTGGAGAGTGAGTCAGCAACCCAGTGTAGAAGCATGAAATATGACACACGGCACATTATTCATTTAACGACTCCCATAAACTTTTTATTGGGTGTGAGTGTTCTTTTAAGAACACTTTTTACACAGAATGAGTGGGAAAGAAAAGGATGAAAATGGTGAACTGAGGCAAAAAAAAAAATCTCTGTGAAATGCACCTGACTGTCAAGACACACCAACAACCATAGAAAACACACTGCGTTGTATCTGCTGTCAATAAGGAATCTTGTGTGCAGTTTTGGAAAAAAGTAAACTTTTCGCGATGGTATGTCCTTCACTCCTGATTCAGAGATGATTTTCTGAAGCTTGTGACATGCCCCCGATAGGCCAAATCCTGCAGGACAACAATTCTGCCTATAATAGCTGTGCAGCTGGTGCTCAGATTTATATCACCTGTTCACCTGTACATTACAGTCTGGGTTTTGTTTTTGTGAATGCATTTAAGCAATTAAGAACTAGATAGATCTTAATTTTCTCAAGCTGAACAAAGGCAAGTGATTATATTTGGTCCTAATGAGCAAAAGAAAAAAGATTAGTGCTTATCCCAGTTCTAAGGCTTTGGACACTGAATCACAAGTTATAAGTCCAAACTAACTCAGCTTAAAATCCAAATTAAATCCATTTTAAAGTCAGCTTTTTATCACCTGGAAAATGGCAAAATTCAGAGACTTGATAACTGAAAGAGCCTTCTAACTGGCCTTCCCCAAAATCTATTAGATATCTGAGGCTAATTCTGAATGCTGCTGTTAGAATATTAACAAAAAGGGATGGACACATCACTCCAATACTGATGGTTAAATGGATTAGGTAAAATACAGGCTCAGATCAGTGGACCAGAACTAAACATGGTGAAGTCGTTTTCAGCCATTACTCTGCAGTCAGTTGGAATAATCTTCCCAGAGCTGTGAAAGGTAATTATTCTTAAAAAACAGACTGAAAACATCTGTTCCCTTGTGCCTTTTAGACCAATTAAGCTACTGTACCCTTTTATAACTTTATTCTTTCTTTCTTTCTTTTCCAGCTCTTCTGTTTTTCATTTATATTTACATAAAATCCATTTGCACTTATTTTATTTCTTGATATATTATACATTCTATTGTCTCCTAATTGCTTTCTTCTACTTCAATCTATGTAAAGCACCTTGAGTTGCCACAGGTCAGTTTTCCACTTCGCCTGAGTCCATTTTTAATGAGCTCCGGCCCAGAGAAGCAGCGGTGTTTCTGGATCATGTTTATATATGGTTTCTTTTTTCCATGGTAGAGTTTTAACTTACATTTGTGGACCTGGTGGAATATCTCACGACTAAACAATTAACTGCATTTACAGACAATGGTTTTTGGTGTTCCTGAGCCAAGGCAGTGATTTTGACTACAGAGTCCTGTTGGTTTTAAATGCAGTTTTAAATCACATTACTTACATTTTTGCCATATATTATATAGATATAACATATATTATATCAAAAAATACAACTTCTCTGTTTCAGCATTTGATATGTTCTCTGTTCTATTTCAATTTTACTGTCTGTGCCATCAGATTGTGTCTCATGATAAAAGACACTTTCTGATAAAAAAAATTATTTTAGCACTCATCGTTGTTTTGTTGTCATAAAGCTGTTGCTGCACATGTAATACTGCAGAAACTATAAAATATTGCAAAAACCCTTCATGAAAGTGCCGTCATGTGTTTACATGTCCAAATCTATCTTGAATAGTTTTGGTCAGTGTTTGCTTGAACGACTAAGGTCAACTAAGTGGAATCGTGACAATTAAACAGTTCTATTTATGTGATTTTAGTTTTACTAGCAGTCCTTGATTCAAAACAATAGTTTACATACAAATATTATATTATATATATATATATATATATGATAAATCAAATTTTGAACCCCAGATATTGTTTTGAAATAGGACTGCTAGTAAAACTAAAATCACATAAATAGAACTGTTTAATTGTCACGATTCCACTTATTTGACCTTAGTTGTTCAAGCAAAAAGCTGCATTTCAGATATTGCAAAAAGCTGCATTGGTTATGTGTTGGTTTTGTAGAGCAGGCTGTGATGTTTTCACTTGATTGAACTCTGCCTCTGGCTTTCTACCCAGCCTGTCCGTTCATTTGAGTGACAGTGCCATTGCTACCTGCTCCGAACCAGCCTTCGCCAACTCGTAAACAGCGTAGTGCTGCATGGCGTGATTTTGTCAGCTTGTTTTAAATCACAGTCTCCGACTCTCTTGTCCACAGCACTGTAATGAAAGAATCAAAGTGCACTGGTGATCATGGACAGTGGGATGCATGCCATAGTTCATTAAGATCTGAGGGAAGCCCTGTTTCTAACACAGAACGATTCACAGATCGGAACCACGACTGCTCTCCAGCAACAAAAGCAAGGCCATGAACTTGAAATTCTTCAATAGAAATATTTAATAAAAGCTTTTGTTCTCACCATGCTTCGGGATATGTTCTAGTCTGCTCAACAGTGCAGCTGCTTTGACATGAATTTGACATGACACTCCAATGCGATCATGGATTTATTTTCATCACATGAACAGATCGCTGGGCAGGAAAACAGTGGAGGCCATTGGTTATGTCAGTCTCATGTCAAGCTCAGAATGCAGAGCTCTGTCATAAGGCAAAGTGTCAGTATGACTGGAAAAAAACAGTAACATTTTATTTGAATGGTTCACTGTTCCTACACGCTTTGTAGATGCTTGTCTTTGACTTATATGCAACTGAATATAAATGAAAGAGGCTGTATTCTACATTCCACAGTCTGGGCAGAAAAGTAGAACAAACTGTTAAGTTCAGACTGAAATCCTCAGTGGCATCAGGGAAAAAAACAGCCAATTAAGACCCTTTTTCAGAAAGTATTCTTTGAAAAGCTGCAAACACACATTTGCTTCAGGCAGGAAGATATTTCCTCTTTCCAGCTCATAGACTATCTGCAATAACAACACACCTTATCTCGTCACTGAGTGGGGCCACACTGCTGTAGGCTGAGTGGGCAGTCATCTGTAAATGTGTTTATGAATTCAAAGCCGTTGTTGAAACTCGGGCTGTATCACATGGTCTTATACAACAGAGAAATTGTCTTGGATGTGTGGATGCTAGAGTTTAAACTGAATGGTGTTTATAAGCAGAAACTGTTTTTGATTTAAATTTGATGATGCGATTGTTGTCTTGTTTTTTGGAAAAGCCTTTACATTTGTGACCCATTTATCAGTTCCTGATATCTCAACAAATGGAAAGAAGTCAAGTGAAGATCTAAATCTAAGTTTGTTATTCTTTGCTTAACTCACCAAGTTATTATATATGTGATTACTACATTTGAATAACACGCTGATGGTAATAAAGTAATAACTCAAATGTCAAAAGTCCAATATTATTGTTTTTTTATTCAGGTTTTTCTCAGGCCTTAAATTAACACTAATTCTAAGCTTAACTAAGCCCAGAAAACTCCTAATCATGACTATCAATCTAGTCCATGATGCTGTTGATAGTCAGCTGTGTCACCAGAGTTTTGTTCACAAGTGGAACATTTGTAGATAATTAGGAGAGAAGCAAAAGTACGTTTTGAAACTACCTGTATAGGCCTTTTAGTACCAGTGAGTCTCCACTGCAGGGATGGTGTTCAGTTTGTTGGAAGTTTTTCAGCAGCATTTATACCTCCACAATTTCCCAACACCCCCTCCTTCATTCCTCCCCTACCTCATATCACCCACTACAATCTGACAACAGATCGCCAGAAGGCTGAAAAAGAATAAACAGCTTTGCCAAATTCCTGTCAGCCTGCAGACTGCCCATGTGTGTTTAACATTGCGAGTGTGTTATCCCGAGCACAGCGGCTCCAATTCCCCATAAGTCCTCTCTGGCCAGAACCAGGTAGCAGAGACTTGTGGGGCTGTGATCGTAGTAAATGCTGGAATGATTCAGGCTGACTGGCAGCTGTCCCCATCGCGTCTGATGGGTTTGTGTCTGGGTTTGAGTGTGTGTATGTGTGTGCGGTTGCCTGAGGCTGCGTTTCCATGGAGGGAACTGTCAGTGCTCTGCAGAGCGTGGCACGTCTTCATGAAACCCAGAGGTTTCTGCACTGTCTCTACAGAATGACCACATCACACACATAAGCTATTATGATTTGAGCAGCCCTCCATACACACCCATTACTGAGTTTAAGTATTTGTGGGTAGAGCATGAGCAGAGGTGGGTTGTAACAAGTTACATTTATTTAGGTACAGTTTTGCACTTCCGATCGTACTTCAGCTGCAGATCTGCATGGAGCTCAGTGCTTAATCCTTTTCTAACCCTTTAGTTAAAAAGCGCAGTCAGCGTGAAAGTATCGTCATGGATATGCTTTCAATACCTTAAGTCAGAGTATATTCTCATACCATAACACTGCAGTGATTCCATATACACTGTCGATGATGAAAAGGTACAAATATCTCATATTTTCTTGGGAATGTGAATGTAGTGTACCATTAAAATCTTCAAAAATGTACACAATTGGACATTAAAGATTTCTTTCGAGAGTGAATACATTGTTTATATCTTGGGGGATAAAAAATGACTTTAACAGTGTACATAAGATTGAAATGCTTTTAAAAATACATATCAGAAACACGGAGCGGATGATGCCCTATGGCATCATGGAAAAGATTAACAATTTTTAAGGCATTGGACGACTGCATTTAGAGTAATAACAGCAAAATGATTTTTTGTTTTTACAAAGACTTGAGAACTTGATTTATTCTGCTTTCCTTTATCTTTGTCTGACCTCAGTAGTCACTATTTGAAAGTATTTTCTAAAACGTAACTCCAACATAAAGGTCTTATGTTGCAGTTACATTTTAGAAATATACTTTCAAATAGTGACTACTGAGTGAAATAGCCACTATTTCACTCAAATAATATACTTTTATTTGAGTATGTGTTTAAGCTACCACATCTACCTCTGAACGTTAGGCATGCCTAAGTGCCACAAGAGACAGAATAGAGTGTTGAGAGTGTTTGTCTGAACTTCTTTCAAATGAAAAGCGTTACATAAAAAGTGCTGCATTATCATTTTATAAATTGAAACACAAAAGTGGGGCTTCTTTTCTTTCCAGAGAGCCATGATTATCAAGAATTGGTCTATTGAAATGTAATATGCAAAAATTATTATCACTTCAACTAAAAAAAAAAATCCAAAGGCACACTCTCTCAGGAAGGTAAAAAGCCTTTACGTCTTTCCCTAATGCTTCGCATATAGTCGAGAATAAAGAAATAATGGCATTACTTTTCAGAGAGACAGAGACAGAGAGAAAGAGAGAGAGACAGAGAGAGCACCTTGGATTTGTTTCTGAAGCAAAACGTTTCCACGGACTACTTTATGGACATTATAATTTCATCAATAGTGCCTCCGGCAGCAGACATCAGTTTGGGGAATGAACTGCACCAAAACTATAAACTAGCCATTTCCCACTCCACAGTTTGGTATTCAAATGCATTCTAGAAGGGACTTTACGCATAATGATATGTTGATGGAGGGGATATAAATGCTCAAATGAATTTATATTCAACTAATAAAATAAAGTAAGCCACATACCATTTGGAAAAAGGAAGTTATGGAGTACAAAGGAGATCAAATTCAATACAATAAAATCTCCTGAAGCTGCTGTTTGATTTTATAGTACATTATGAGCCAGTTGTATTTCCTGGATGTTTGTTAACATGTACTCTAAGAAGGCTATTCCCTCCAGATAATAAATGGGGTGATTCACAAAATTCCTAATTTGATTCAGTATGATACAATATATTTTTATACAAAAATTTGAGTGGCTGAAAATGTGCCTTACAGTTTATCGGAACAATAAAATAGTTCAATAAAATAGTTCATATATTGTATGTTACTCGGCTGCAAATACTCATTCTTTCAGCAAGGTGCATGAGGTATTTTTTAAAACAATAGATATCACAATGCATGCATGAATTCATTCATTCACTGTGTATCCAGCCATTATCCAAATCCAGCCATCATCCAAACCAGGATCCTAGGAGGGGCTGGAGCTTATCCCAGCACTCGCAGGGTGAAAAGTGGAGGAACAATCTGGACAGGTTCCCAGTCCATTGCAGGGTTGAGAAAAATGAATGAAACACAGATTTTTTATGAGACAAGCACTTTTTGCAATGGATATTTAGCAAAAAAGGACATTTAGATATGCAAATGATATTTCCTCTACTTCAAAATGCACATATTTGCATATTTTATGAACTAGGAATCTATCTATTGTATGGTGATAGAATTAAAATGTTTGTGATTACACACTTTTGAAAAAAGAAAGTATTTCAAAGAATTGGAGTCATTAAGAACAGAAACGGTGAAGTCTGTTATTAATACCTAAATGAATACCTAATCAAATGAAATGAACATATTTGGATATTGGTGAATATTTTTATGTGGACGTTTGACTTTTTTATAACAGTTTTAGGGAAGACCTCTTCTAACATACTAAATCTAAAAATGATCACTCAAAATGCATGTGGTGTCATTACTGCTACTATGTTTCTTTTATTATTATTATTATTATTATTATTATAAATAGGCGATAGGATAGAGAATGTTTGGGTGTATAGACATCTACATTAATCACAATCCTTTCTATTATATTATATCCAGCTATTAAATGCTGATATACATTAAAACTAGATTTTTTTCAAAGACAGAATAAGCAACAACAACAAACAAAGGGAAAACCTACTTGTGAACTTTCTGCTGATTGATTGTATGTGCTATTTAAGTTTGGTTTTTATTGCATCTGTCTGCAGCCCCCCATGGACCCTTCTGAGCAGTGAAAGTGTTCAAGGCTGTATGCTGGTGTGATACAAGCTTAAAGACAAGGGCTGATTTGATAGATTTATTTCTCATCTTAACTGTGGCCATAGTGTTTGCATGGAACTGTTCTTAAACCGCTCCTTGACTGGGAGAAAGCAGAGGCAGCCTTTCCGATCTTAATGAATCAATCAGCCTGGCGGGAGGTCCACATTGGATCGAGGGTTACCATGACTACCTAAGCCGAATGTAACAATCTGGTATGTACGTCTCTCTCTCTCTCTCTCTCTCTCTCTCTCTCTCTCTCTCTCTCTCTCTCTCTCTCTCTCTCTCTCTCTCTCTTTCTCTCAAGTGCACTGTTATGGCAAGTATTCATACTCAGGGAAAATAATGAGGAAGTGTGTGCACTTGAAAAGAATAACAGATTGAAGAATCCTGACTTCTTTAAACTTTAGAGCTTCACTTCAGCAGCAAGTGCCTTTCAATTTCATCAAGCCATGAATCGGCTCTGGGAAAGACTGGAATGGACATTCTTGGGATTTTCACTCAGAAATCTTTGAAATTCCAGCTAAATTAGATCAACGTTCACTTCTGTGGCATAATGTCTTGTAGATTTGACCTAATCCAGGTGTGAAAGACCAGCATGTTTGACCTATGTTCAGTATTTCATTTCTAGCACTCCTTGTCAAAATACGTAAGATATGGATATGCAGCTCAGGACTGGAATCAATACATTTGTGTATGGCAAAGAGTACAAATCCAGCAGTACGTCAGTCCCCCTGGACTCCCCGTCAGTGTGCATGCCGATAAAAGCGCACCTGCGTGAGGGATCGGAGGTTGCCAGGGCCGCTCAGGTTTGTTTCCTCTCTGATCAATGAGTCTACCTCCAGCCAGTTGACCTCAGGGTGAACAGAGAAGACCTGGCTGGAGCTGAGAAACTATTGATTCCACTCCCAGTCAGCAGTTACATGCTGACAACTCCACATGCCTATTAGATTTCTTTTGTTACGTGCAGTGTAGAGTTTTTATCATTCACTTTCAAACAACACCCAGGCACAGGGTATTGAACCAGTCTGCAACAATGTAAAACTGGGCTGAGAGCAAAGAAAAGTGTGAAAGAAAAGTGTGGCCTTTATGCTTCATATCACGCATTCTCACCAGACACACATAAACACAAACAGAAGAAGCTTCTTTAACTCAAGCTGTTCTTATGACATTAAGATGTACAACTGAATGAGCATTTACTCCAATTGCACGTTCTATCATTCAAAAAACAAGGAAATCAACAAAACTAATGATAAGCATTTGATTAGATTACAAATCTAAAACAAGATTGATGGAGTCATGCAAGTGCCCTAGTGGTAAAGATGCCAGCGACTACACTTTAAAGTGTCAAACTGCAGCAATTAGGTGTAATGACATTCTGTTAGATGAAATATTGATTTTAAAATTGCCTGAGGGTGATTTATTTTCATTCAAGCAGTTTTTTTTTCATTCATGCAGTAAATTTCATAACAATGTCTGCAATTGTCCGCTGTAAAGCAATTTTGCCCTGAGCTCACGTCACGCTGCCCTCTTGTAAGTCCTAAAGAATTTTTGAAAATGTTCCTTGTATGCTAGTAACAAGCTACATGTCTGTGTTTAGGCTAGAAGTGGTTATACAACACTGCTAGCTTGGCCTAACAGTACTGAAAATATCACTAGGGGGGTACTGGAAATTAGCATTATGCTAACAGTGGAAATAAAAAGAGACTCATTATAAATCAAAGCACAAAGGTTCTGCATTTAACATCACTACATCAAAAATGCACAGTTACCAGATCCTCATGATTTTATGAAAGTGTCTGGTTCTCAACCTAAACAAAATAAAAAACTTCCTGAGATGATCAGAAGAGCCTGTCCCTTATTTTAGATTGTTACATCAATGCCATCCCTTAGCAGCTGCATTTTCTCTTTCACATTAATTTCTTCTTCCTCGCTCCATAGGCTCAAACACAAATGGCCCAGGCTCATGCATGCTAAGTTTTCTCCTCCAGTTCCAGAGTAGGCATAAATCACTGCTGTGACGGTTGCTATTTCACTAGTAAACAGGCTAGTAAACATTCCACCCGCCTATTTCATAATATATGAATATTACAATAATAGTGGAAACATCATGCTTCATTGAACATAGGCTGTGATCCTGTGTTCATTGAAAATTCCAGTGCTGCCAGGCATCATTCAAATATTTGCCATCTGAGAGCACTTTTAACTTTTTAACCACAATGACTGTAAATATCTTAAACCATACATTTTGAAGTAAATCAGATGTGTCAGAAAGATGCAGTGACAATGTTGGTCGATGCATCACTGCCACTGTTAGATGACTTTTTGACGGCTGTGGGCACACATACAGATGAAAATGCTAATCATTAACTGCTTTTTTTTATATGCAGTAACAATAGAAAAAGCAATAAAAAAATGACAAAAAAAATGACTGATGTATGAAGTACAGTGTGTGTGTATATATATATATATATATTAGTGGTGGGCATAGATCATTTTTTTTTATCTAGATTAATCTCACTATAATCTTGGAATTAATCTAGATTAAAATGGCTCATTTGAATTCTGGCGAAGGCATTCAGAATATGTGTGCTACCCAAATAATGACTAAAAGTAAGTCTTTTTTACAAAGTAAGACTTTGAGAACAGGTTTCTCAACTCCTACAGTAAACTAATTCTGCATTGCACAAGGTGCAAACAACCTTAGTCTTGTCGAGGTTTCCATTGGGAAGCTTCTTAAAAATACATTTTCCCTGAAGCAAACCCGGCGCTTCATAGCTGCATCCATGTTAGCACGTTATGTTTGATGTGGTAATTTCACAGTAGGCATACACGGTTCTAAGACTCGTTCTCTAGGTATACATCTGCGTTAAAATATCAAGGTGAAAGTCATCATAGCTTGCGTAGTATAGACACAGCTCCCAGCCCAACTTTGTGAATAGATTAACAGCGATATTTTTTTTATCACCCGATAAGAGTCTCACCTTAACGCAGCACGTTAACGCTGATAACAGCCCACCACTATATGTATATGTATATGTATACATAATTGTACACACCTAAATTCAAAAGTTTTAACCATTCGGGGCGGGCCCTGAAGTCGAGGAAGCGGGGCACGCAATTACAGAAACGCTGACATGAGACCTGCTCTGACTGAATTTTGATTGATGCAGAAACAAGGCTCTGCAGATTGGCATGAACCATTCATTTAAATGTCATTATTATTTTTCTTGTTAAGGTCATTTTCTTATGTCATTCCCTGTATATATATATATATATATATTTATATATTTCTGTGTATTTATATATGTATATGTTTGCTAGCTTAGATGGTATTTACATATCTTTTTCTTTCCTATTAGAATTTGAGCTTTTGCTGTTTTCTGGTAGCAGACAGGAAAAAGTGATGCAGACAGGAAAAAGTGATACAGACACATCTGGAGATCTGCTGTTCAGTTCCACCGTGCTATTTCCAGTTGTAAGCTGAGTCACCTGGTTGAAAGTTAATTCCACAAATCCATCACAATCTTCAACCAGAGTGATCCACAGGGGACCTTGGACACAGTAAATCAATCAATGTGTTAAACAAGCACATTTTTCATTGTTAATTTTCCATACCTAATTGGGATTAAAATAATGTTGTCACACATACGTCTTATTGATGCGGCAAACCTGTATGAATTCACCAGTGTTGTTTATATGAAGACTGATTTGTCTCTCCTTTCTAATGCGTTCTGATGCTGGAAATGATGATAAATTGAATGACGTTTAATGTGACTATGCTTCTGGCATGTACATTTCATTACATCCAATGTTGTGGGTTTTCTTGTCTGCCCAGGTCTTTATGTTTCACCAGAGATCTTGCAGAGTTGATTGGTGTTAATGGGTTAAATCTATTTCAGCTAAAGAAACCACAGTCACAATATGACTATAAGCTGATTATGCCCCAAACCTCTAAATCCTATCTTCCCTATTTAATCTCCACTCCCGGCTACCCACACTGCTCGGTCCCACTCACCAAACTGCATCTACATTTAAGCATATTGTGAATAGCAGTGTGTTATTCAATATCTTCAACGACTTTATTGTTTATTAGTTTGTTTCTTTTTTTGTTAAGAAAAAAATGCAGTCACTCCTTTATTTGGTCCACCTGGTCTACACAGTTGTGTTTTTTTGAGATTTTTTTTTTTTAGCTCCAGCACACCTGATTCAGCTCCAGAAACACTTAACCATTAGCTAATGATGGGATTCAGGTGCAGAAAAAAACAAGACACAGCTCTACGACTGGAGGAGAGAAACACTTGATTAATAATTGGGGTGGGGTGGGGTGGGGTGGGGTGGCGGTAACTCAGTGGGTAGGATACTTGCCTCCAGACCAAGAGGTCATGGGTTCGAATCCTACCTTCAGCACCACCACTGGGTC
>JBBJLR010000001.1:28133677-28155018 GCA_037577145.1 Brachypetersius gabonensis
CCAAGTTGCTCCAGGGAGACTGTCCCCTGTAGTTAGAGAATGGAATTCGCTTTGGATAAAAGCGTCTGATAAATGCCATAAATGTAAATGTAAATAATTCCTGGGAACTTACACACACTACATGATCATTTAAAGTCATGTATAATCAATACTATTAATTACTGCTATTAATAAATACATTCCATTACATTCATTTTGGCAAATGCTTTTTTATCCAAAGTTTTTAACTATTGTTCACTCAGTAGTAATTATCAAATAACCTTATAATTTTGATGTAAAGCACCCAAGTCTCGTCATGAATTATTTTGTCTACAGAAATGTTGAAGTCAGAGATATTCCACAAACTCCTGGTTCCTTTGCAAATTTGGTCTTTGTACACTGCCAAGGAAAGAGCAACAAACATCCTATTTCTTGAAAATGTTTTATAATAACTAACCAAATATATATGGAAAAGGACATGTGAAAATTCAGTAATGCTTTATTCAAATGCTACCCCCACACAGACTCATAAGCATTGAATGACATTTATAAAGTGATATTTGAACACTTGAACAACATAAGATGTTTAGTGAGGTAAATAACACATAAGAGGAGTTCACATAACGGGCTTTAAAATAAAGTGGTTCCGTTTATAACACTGACATAAGGCACAATTCCCTGGCAGAGCATCTTATAAGACGAGGGCTGGTTAAGAACATAATTTCTATTTGAGTTAACGTCAGAATGACATTTTTATTAAGAAAACCTATGTGGCTGACTGTTTTTCCGGTCTGTAGCAACACTGGTCATCTCTAAACTGGACTACTCTACTGGCTGGACTTCCACTGAAGGAAACAAGACCAATGCAGCTGATTCAGAATGCAGCTGCGACGTTAGTGTTCAATGTTTCAAAATTCTTACACATCACATCCTTATTAAGGAACCTTCACTGGCTCCCTCTGGCCGCTTGCATTCAATTCAAATTCTTAATACTTGGCTTCAAGGCCAAGAACAGACTTGCACCTCCCTACTTATTGGTACTTATCATCAGAGTGTCACTTCTCATTCTCTCAGGGCATCAAGCACTGCTTGTCTGGAACCTCCGTTGCTCAAAAGAAGAGGAAGGCATGTGTCAAGACATTTCTCAGACTTGCCGCCCCCAATGATGGAACGACTCCTTCTTCTGATCTGATCTGCCAAGTCCCTCACTGTCTTCAAGCGTCTACTGAAGACCCACCTCTCCAAAGAGCACCTTGGTGACTAACTAGGCCTCTTGTTACTGCCTGTTCTTTTTTTTCCCTATATTTCCTAAATATTTTTATATTTTAAGATCTAAATATTTCCTAAAAAACCCTTTGGGCAATTACACTATTACTCCATCTCTGATTTTCTTTGACAGGAGTTGTTTAGGTGTGTAACTTAGCTGGCATTAATTTGGTTGAATAGCAGATGTTCATTTACCAACCCCCCCAACCCCCCTACCCCCTTGGTAGTAGCCCCCTGCTACTCTTGTTAAATTGGTTACATGCATAGAAAGAATTTCACATTGTTCACACTGTGTGCTGTGGTGTGACTGTAAGGGGCCACTTTACTTTGTACTTCTATTAGATTTAATTTTCCAAGTGTATTTCTATACTACGGATCTGTCTTATATGTTAAAATACTTGGGATTGATGCTTCATTGCAGTCTTGTAAAAGAACTAAATGCCCATTACTTTAGTTTACATCATTTGTTGCCATTTATAATATTATTTACTTTAGAGTTATGCTTTTTAAAATCTCATCTGGCATAAGCTAATATATAATATAATAAAAAAAACCAAATGCTGGTAGCCTTTGTATAAAATGTTACTGAAACTTTACTCTCAAGCTGTTTATTTCAGCAATATGCATTTACCAAAGCCAGTAATTACATAGAAATTTAAAAATAACACCCCAGCAAACCCTCCCCTAGCTTAGGGCCCTTGTGTAGTCAGTTCCAATATTCTACCAGCTGTGATACCAGACCTCTAGTTGCAAAGTTTCTAAACAGCCTGCAGATGAAGATTCCCATTACACAGCAGAATGGATCTTTTCTCATCAGCAACTATCTCAGCCTGCTGTGGCCATTAAATGCCAAATAGGAAAATAATCATTTGGTTTTTCGAATAGCTATCTGATGATCATAGCCAATGTTGTCTTACATTTACAGCAGTGTAAAATAATTGTGAAATTGCATCCTGTTTTTTCCTAAGTGCGTTTGTTGAAAACCAATTACAATATTAGCTATGACTCCAAATGGGCTTGCAGATGTACTAACACACAGCGTCTCCATTCTGTCATGATAGTAGAATAGTAATCTGATCTGCACATCTCAAATTAAATATTCCACAGTGCACATCATTACCTGGAGGGCAATGCTGATGGAAGGTGCCTCTGAAAATGAAAGGCAATTTCCTTTCTTTGCAATTCTGCTGAAATTGCTGGAATCGGCCAGAGATGGCCAAACCTCTGAACCTGAAGATGAGGTAGTCTAGATTGTATTCCGCCCAATGAGCTCCTGTTGTGCCATCAGTCTGTGATGATGACCTGGGCATTCAATCTGAATCTCTTCTACAAAGGTGTCTTGTGCCAAACTGCCCTGGCAACAGGTTCCTGATAGGCTGCTAGGCTTTCACAATGCAAATACATCATTAGCCTTTCTCACCAGTTCATTATAAGACTTTCCAGACATAATATGAGATCTTCTGAGGTGCAGGGAAACCTTTGAACCAGAAGAGTTTCATCATAAGCTTTCAACAATAACGTGGAAAATAAATAACTTTCCAGTCATGTTTTAAAAAGTCACCTCATACCAAGAGAAACGCTCTCATCAAAATGAAGTGAGTGCTACAATATACACACAAATTATTAGGAAATATCTGAATGATGCAAATAAAACCTCTGCATTCAAGATAGCAACATGAAAATGCATGTTGCTGAAAAGGTTTCCTCAAACCTTTGACTGGATATATCAATTGATGAAAAGCTGTCTTTAACCTTTTGAATGGTAGGGCACGTTTTTAAAAGTTTCTTTGCTTCTAGTCTGGGTTGAATATAGCTGATCATGTGTGAAAGCTGGACTGAGCGTCTTAATAATTTCTGCTCACAGCCATGGACTGGTGATCACGGAGGAGGAAGGAACATTAGAAGCCACTGCAATGTTTCTCTGAGTCAAAACCTTAACACCTGAATACCATAATATTAACTTTCCTACTTTTCTTTTCATGGTAAACTTTTCATGAACCGGAATCTGAAACTGTAATCAGATTGTAAGCTTACGTCCAGGTGCTTTTTAACGATTAAAAAGGCCTTTCAAGTTCAATATACTTGCTTTTTTACTTCCTGACTAATCAAATGTTGGACTTGTTTCATTTACACATGTGTAACATGAAATAATAATACAGTGATCAAAATAGTTCAACTAATTCAAACTATCTTTTGTTTAGGTTCTTGAAAGAAGTCCTCTTCTGGGTTGATGCAGCTTTGCATTGTCCCAAGCATCTACATGAGGAGCCACCAATGAAGTAATCCAGCATGCTGTGCATTTTACCTTTAGACTATTAGACTAGACCAGTCTATTCTATGACAAGGGGAACAGGGGAATACAAATACATTGGTTGATTCCCTGAACAGCAATAAGACTTAGTCCTGAATTAAAGCGTTCGGAATGAAAGGTCTCCATTGTAGGGAAATGTAATACAGGACTATGTTTAATTCCAGTCAGAGATAACAACCTTTTTTGTTTGAACAGATTTAGCTGACTCCCACCATAACATTATTTAACACAAAATTAATTAGAGAGACTTTTAGACTCATCAGCCAGTAAGAGCTAAACCACCAGCCAATGTTTGTGGAACCAAGTAATAACTGCTGAATGGTAAACAGTGCTATGACAGTAGAGCTGGTTCTAATATAAGCTTCAGTTTAACTAACAGACCAGATAAACAGCAATAAATAAAGAAAGTGGCAAAGCTTTATTTGTGTGACCAATTTTCAGTCGGCTGCATGGCGCCACTGGTCACATACTGTCACTGTTTTGCATCAATTCTGCAATAAGGTACCAACATGTAAACACAACAGTAGCCTGCAGCACTGGTTTATTGGTATTTCCTTATTATTGTTTTCATTAAATTAATTATCTTAAATGTTCATCCCTCTGGTAATAGAATCTAATAAAGTAAGCTAGTCAGTGGTTTATCCTCATCAACCACTGGGATATAATGTTCAAGCTGGCACCCAGACCCTGTAACTAGCCAGAACAGAGTAGAATGGAGCAATTTCTTCAGGAATCAATAAGATTTTTGGACTATGATTCTGATTTATCCTTAACTGCACTTTTCTAACATCACATATGAGCTGCTTTAGTGAAGGTGTGTCATTGCATCTTTTCCTCGTGTTCTCTGATGTTCTCAGATGGAAGAGCTGTTTAATGAGATGCATCCCCACAAACCAGTCAGACAAAAACAACAGGACTTTCAGAGTAAGTCAAAGATTAGTGGTGGGAGTAAAGAGAACAAATTCACTTTTTATGTCCTGTTGCATAAGGGCACATTTGCATTGCAATAACACATCAATTTTTATGAGGAACTCTTTAAAGCTTTAATGAAGTATCTTAAACAAATGTAAAACTGATTTTACAGTCATAGGAGTGGTGGCCAACTCAGGTTCATTAATAGCATTTGTTATGCAAGAACAATGACTCTCATAAAAAATAAAACACAACTCCAAATGGCTTATTTATATTCACTGATTGTAAACAACAGTGTTAAGAAAAGAAAAAGGTTCGTAAATTTGCTTAAGAAATTATTCCAAAGGCAGAAAATGGTCGATTTATCAGCCAGTGAGATAAACAGTTTGGGTTTATGTAAATGAACATCAAACAACTTCTGGAGTGCATATCACTGCATGGCTTTAAGCACAGTTTAATGAATGATCAGCCAGACCTGCCATCGAGGCAGAGTGCAGAGTGAGACAATGTTTATCCCCTGATGAGACAGAAACACATCACAAATATTGACACTGCAGAGTCTTAAAGGGGAATTCCACTGATTTTTCCAAGCGTAATTTTATGATTAAGATGTAGCAGGTGGTGGCCTAGTGGTTAGGGAGTTGCCCCTGTGATCAGAAGGTTGTGGGTTTGAATACCAGGGCTGTTCGTGGCACCACTGCGGTGCCCTTGAGCAAGGTATCGTCCCCACACACTGCTCCCTGGGCCCCCCACCCACTGCTTCACTTGGTGAATGGGTTAAATGCAGAGAAAGAATTTCACTGATCACTGATTGTGTGCTGTGCTGTGGTGTGGTGTGGTGTGTTTATGTGGGACTACAAGAGACCACTTTAATTAAATAAAGTCTATATGATGGTTAATGGTTCGATGTGAAATGCTCCATTCCAAAGAAACTCACTGAATCAGAATAGTTCACAGCAGTGGTGATAGGAACCAAGCGTCTTTAAAGTTTAAGGTCCCTGTTAGACACGTCATAGAAAGTTATTATATAAAATAGTTATAAGTATACTGCCTGATGTCTGACACACACTATTTTATGATAGTTTTAGGAGAAACATTTTTCCATTAATGACTGAGAGGTACATATTAAGCATTCTAAGACAAAATAACCCCCATGGATTTACTTATTTTCATTAACAACCATTGTACCATTATCAACATTATAAATAAAATAGCTGAAGACATGTACGTTGCCTGTCCATTTTGGCTAGTATGGCAGCTGGTCTGGTGGGTAGGGAAGTTGCCCTGCTATCAGAAGGTTATGGGCTCGAATCCCAGGACTGCAAGTGGCATCACTGAGGCTTGAGCAAGGTACCATCCCCACACACTGCTCCCTACGTCACTGGCTTCCTGTTTCACTTGGCGAATTGGTTGAATGCAGAGAAAGAACTGTGCTGTTTTTATGCTTGATTATAAGGGGGTCACTTTAATAAATTAAATTGCCCGCATCATTGTAAATATTTCCCATCAAAACACAATACTCCCATTTTAATGCTTGAAGAAACTAAAAAAAGGGGAGAAATTCCCCTTAAAGCCAGTTTGAAGCTTTAAGTCAGTAATACTTCACTAGATGGCAGTGTGCAGATCTGGAACAGTGTTCTCCGGTTAGACGAACGAAAGAGGAACGTGGTTGCCATGTTGATGTGTAATCCTCCTGGGTCCCAATCTTAGAACGAATCTTCCTTCTCGTGATTTCTTTAATCCAAGGCCTGATGAATACATATATAAATAAATACATTGACTGAAGTGAGAGCATGTGGATATACAGGGCCACTAGATTAAGCAAAATCAAGGAGAACAGTTCGAATATATATAGTGAGCCTCGAAATTATTCATACCCCAGGCAAATATTCACTTAAAGTTGATTTTATTCAACCAGCAAGTCATATTTAGACGGGAAATGACATAGGTGTATGCAAAAACATAAAACAATGATGTACTAAAGACATCATTGAGGAAAGAGAGACTTGGACTTGCAAAAAGCTGGTATGCAATTATAGGAAGCGTTTGATTGCTGCAATAGCCAATAAAGGCTTTTCTATTGATTATTGAGGAAGACATCATTGTATTATGTTTATGCATACACCTATGTCATTTCCCGTCTAAATGTGACTTGCTGGTTGAATAAAATCAACTTTAAGTGAAAATTTGTAAAATGATTATGATCAATATACATATATGCGGTACATGATACACATGATTGTTATCAAAATTACCCACCAACCTGTTGCTTTATATTGCGTTCGAACTGACTTTTATAAAACAACCCTTCCACAAATATGCATTTCTTTCATTTTCAGTTGTACATGTGTACACTGACACACTGTATTTTATATGTTTTATCTTTGTATTTCAGATTTCGTTATCTTGAACCAGAAGGCTTATATTTTGTTGTACGTAAACTTAAACTAAAGGAAGGATTTGGCAACCCCCGGAGCAGAAGCCATTTGCTGCGTTCGTTGGCAGGGAGAAGTTTTAGCCTGCTCCGGTTTTAGGAACCGCCACAGTTCATTTTTGGAAGTCTTGTTGTTTTTTATTCTTGTGTTGTGTAGAGACGGGTGAAAGTACCAAGCCGCCAAAATGCCGCGAATTATGATAAAAGGAGGTGTTTGGAGAAACACTGAGGTGAGTTTCTGGAGCATTAGCATCTTAGCAAACGTGCAGAGCCTATAGGCTAACAGCATGAGCAACGAACTACTAGCTGAAAAAAGACACAACCGTTTATTTTATGGCTTAGAGAGCGATTTAAAAAGTACACACGTAACCCATATTATTTGTAAATAGGCGAGTGAAGCAAATGAGCCATGCTATATAGGCTTTATAGGTAAATAGCAGCTTGTAAACATTAGCATGTTAGCTGCAATGTCAATTGAACCTCATTGACGAGTTTGGAGATCTAGTCCAGTGTTTATCACCTTTAACCCTGTTTTATTCATCTCTGCACTGAACAGCCTGGTGTTTTCCTGCACATGATTGGCCACATAAGGCCTTCATTAGTAAGATAACGTTGGGATCCAGTTGCAGGACGACAGCAAACTGCAGTAAAAGTAAAGTGGTCCCTAATAGCATTAAGACATCACAGCACTGTATGAACAATGTAAAATTCTTTAAAAATCATCCAATTCACCATCCGAAGCAGTAGGGTGCTACCCGGGGAGCAGTGTATGGAGACACTAGCCTTGATCGTGGGTACCTCAGTGGTGCCACAAGCAGTCATGGGATTAGAACCAATGACCTTCTGGTCGCATGGGCAACTCCCTAACCTCTGGACCACCAGCTTCCCCTTTAGTGACCTTAAGTGATCTATTCCAATGTTTCTCACCTTCGGTCCTGTAGTTTTCACCTCTGCACTGGTTATTTCCTTTTTTAGAGCACCTGATTGAGCCTCAGAATGCTTTGATTATTAAGATAATAATGAGATGCAGTTGCAGGACAACATCAAACTCTACAGGGCAGGTGAACTTACAGGATCTGACCTGGGCTAGACCTGTAACTTATCTAGATAGACTGACTTATGTGATTATTTACAACTGTCAGCTGTTCATGTAAGTGCAGAAAAATGTAGATGCAGCATTAGAATTCTTATCAGCTCCATTACCTGAACGCTGTCTAACATCACTGATTCTGAGTATCTTTGATTCCCCTGAAATGTGATCCGGCTTGTTTTGTTCCTGTCTCCAATTGAGTGTTACCTTCAATAACTGACATATTTCTGCAGGATGAGATTCTCAAAGCAGCTGTAATGAAATATGGCAAAAATCAATGGTCCCGAATTGCCTCTCTGCTGCACAGAAAGTCAGCCAAACAATGTAAAGCTAGATGGTAAGTGTCTCTTCAACCCTTACTCAGTTATTGCACAGGTCTTATGTTTGCCTGAGGCTGTGGTCTATTCCTAAAGTGCTGAAAGCATATATGTTAAGTTTACAGTTTTTCCTAAACCATGCAACTCGTTATATTACTGTTCTTTAACTTTCTAAAAGTGGTTTCTAATGCATTGAATGTTGACCCTTGATTGTTTCCACCCACATAGGTATGAGTGGCTGGATCCCAGCATTAAGAAAACAGAATGGTCTCGTGAAGAAGAGGAAAAACTTCTGCATCTGGCCAAGCTGATGCCCACCCAGTGGAGAACAATAGCCCCTATAATTGGCAGAACAGCAGCCCAATGCCTGGAGCATTATGAATTTCTCCTGTAAGTGCTTGTCATAATTATGCATATGTGTAAGTCAGACCAGTTAATTTAACCACTGCACTGTTTCTCACAGAGACAAAGCTGCCCAAAGAGACAATGAAGAAGACACAACAGATGACCCTCGCAAGCTCAAGCCAGGGGAGATCGATCCTAACCCTGAGACGAAGCCAGCCAGGCCGGACCCTGTAGATATGGATGAAGGTTGGCATGTTTATGTCTGTGAAAACATTCTTGAGCTAGAAACCAGCACAGTGTTATTTATTTATTTAATGGTGGTAGAGTATTCACAATGATCTTGACTTTCTGCAGATGAACTGGAGATGCTGTCTGAAGCCAGGGCTCGTCTAGCAAACACACAGGGCAAAAAGGCAAAACGCAAAGCAAGGGAGAAGCAGCTTGAGGAGGCCAGGTGAAGAGGGGGTGATTTGTGGTCTGCCGCATCTGTAAAAATCTAGCAAACAGAAGTGTGTACTGAGATGGTATGGCCAGTACTCTTCACATGAGACCTAACCTCCTTTCTTCCCTCAGGCGTTTGGCAGCCCTGCAGAAGCGCAGAGAGTTGCGTGCTGCAGGCATTGATATTCAGAAGAAGAGAAAGAAAAAGAGAGGTGTAGACTATAACGCAGAGATTCCTTTTGAGAAGAAGCCTGCTCAGGGATTCTATGATACGTCGATGGAACAATATGATCCACTTGAGCCTGACTTCAAAAGACTTCGCCAGCAGCATCTTGACGGCGAGCTCAGAAAGTGAGTTATGAAGGTCCAAATTTCCCTCCTAACTTCTGTATAGAGTTGACTCCATGGCAATTTAATTGACCGATCATATAGATCTTTTTGCTGAGTTTTTTTTTTTTTATTTTATTTTTACAGTGAGAAGGAGGAAAGGGACCGTAAAAAGGACAGACAGAAGATTAAGAAAAAGAAAGAATCGGACCTCCCATCTGCCATTTTGCAGACCAGTGGGGTGTCTGAGTTCACCAAGAAAAGAAGTAAGCTGGTCTTGCCCTCACCACAGGTAAGCTGGGGAGGATGGTAAATAATTTGTTACATCTCTGTGTATCTAAAGTGACATGTTATGATAATGTATGTTCTCTGTTTCAGATATCTGATGCTGAACTGGAAGAAGTTGTCAAACTTGGTCAGGCCAGTGAGATTGCCCGGCAGACTGCAGAAGAGTCCGGAATCACAAACTCGGCCTCCAGCGCTCTCCTTTCTGAATATAATGTCACCAATAATGCCATGGCCCTCCGTACACCTCAGACTCCTGCAGCACAGGACAAGATTCTACAGGTATCTGCAGCTATTTACAGGGTTTTTTTTATTTATTTATTTTTTATTTTACTCACCCAAAAATACATCATTACATTATCACGACATGCGATATATAATAAAATGTGCTTTGTCATACTAACTGATTTGTTTGGCCATTTGTTTCCATCAAAGGAAGCCCAGAATCTGATGGCACTCACTAATGTAGACACCCCTCTGAAGGGTGGTCTGAACACTCCCCTGCATGAAAGTGACTTTTCTGGGGTAACCCCACAGAGGCAGGTGGTCCAGACCCCCAATACTGTACTCTCTACACCATTCAGGTAGTCTCCCAAGTCAGTTTTAAACACTGCATCTGAATTGTGGTACACTTTGTTCTATTAGTAATATTTAACTGATTTAATGGTTAAATAAATGCAGAATCATTGGAAGCTACAAAAGAGTTAACTTGAAATTTATTTGTGTCGCAGAACTCCAAGTCATGGTTCCGAGGGTTTGACACCTCATAGTGGCATGACCCCAAAGCCTTCAATGGGTGTGACCCCTGGTAGGACACCACTGCGTGACAAACTTAACATCAACACAGAGGACGGCGTTGTGGACTACACAGACCCAGCCTATGCGAAACACCTGGTGTGTAACAAAACGTTCACACAAACGCACAATTCTCTCCACTTGGTCTAGCATGGCAGTGACCTTGTTGTTGTTTTCCACTGCAGCATGTTGATGAATGCTTTGTATTACAGCAACGGGAGTCTCGTGATCAGCTGAGATTGGGGCTGATGTCTCTGCCACTGCCCAAGAATGACTTTGAGATTGTGCTGCCTGAGAATGCTGAAAGGGAGATGGAAGAGCCAGAGGTAGATGAGAGCTTTGTGGAGGACGCAGCTGACATCGAACAACGTAAACAGGTCAGTGATTTCATTCCTCTTCTAAATAATAAAATAACCTTTTATGTTATTTATTTTACAGTCCTAATGCTGAGCTTGCTTAGTGACAGCTTCTCAGGTTCATCGCATGAGTAAACTTAATTGTAGAGAATTGTAATTGCATGGGTAGAATTATTGGTATACTTTTTATTAGCATTGTTAATGCGAAATGTGTAAACACAAATGAAGTTATTTAAAAAGCGAATGAAATTAATAACCTTTTAAAAATACTAGATACAGTGAGGAGAAAATCCAGCCATATGCGCTGCATAAAAACAATCCTGGCATGATCATTTGTCACAGGAATGGTGTCCTTCACATTCAGCAACATCACTCAGTTGCTCCCTTGTGAAGGTGTCATAGATTGATCATATCTGGAGAATATTTCATTTTTTAATTTAGCAGGTAGCTGGTGTAGTGTTTTTTGTAACAAAACTCTTTCCTCATATCCAGCTGTCCATAATAATTGCAGTGAACTCTTCAAGGTTTAGCTTTCATTTATGCATTAACCACAGGTGTACTGAAATTTGGTCTGTCTAGGCATTCATATCATGACTCATTCATGTTTAACCTTGGTTGGAATCCCATGGCAGTGGTAGTAAAACTGTGGCTTGAGCACATTTAAAATGTACAAAAATCTGAAATGGTATGTAGCCTGCACAGTACACAGAGCAGTGTGCTCTCTCAGTGATACACAAAAACTGCCTCACATCAGTGAATTATGGTGTTTTGGTTCAGAACTGTAAATGACTAGTAACTGGAAAACCAGGCAGGTGATTAATATGGAAATTCGTGTTTTGATTACGCTAAATGTTTGAAATAAAGAAACTGTAGTGTTGGCAACAAATTACAAATAAAAAACAAGGTTGCTGTGAAACTCGGGTACAAGGCTGAAACTTTGGATAGCTATCTAAAAGCAACAGACCATTGTTGTGCTGAGCGGAACAGTGTAACTGGAGATGACCAATTCCCTTGGGCATACACGTACATTATAGATTCTGTTATATTCTGTTCTATCTGGGGTTAGGTAGTAGTTTGTTAATGGATAGGAAATGTGCTTTGTTATTGCAGGCAGCAAGAGATGCCGAGCGAGAGAAGGAGCTGAGGCAGAGACACACATCAGTGCAAAGGAACTTACCCAGGCCTTCACAGGTGGGTGCCATCTTCTGTTTCTCTAATCACATTTTTAAAGTTGAGGCTTGAGATCAGAATGTTTTAAGGGATTCAAAATCATATCAAAACATGCTCAGATTCATAATACCTATATTATCAGTCGTTTTAAAAAACATTGCCATTGATATTTCTCATCTTTAGTGGCAGAAGTTTAATCCCCAACAAATCTTTTGTATTGATAATACAATTTCTCAGACCAGCTGATGGCTCAGCTAATTCCTGTTCTGTGCTGTAATAGTGATGTACATGTCTTTTTGATCAGGTGAATGAAACCATTCTGAGGCCTCAGAACGTGGAACCTCCTCTTACAGAGCTGCAGCAGGCAGAGGAGCTCATTAAGAAAGAAATGATCACCCTCATTCACTATGATGGTCTGCATCACCCCTACACAGATGCCCTGGCCAAGAAAGGCAAAGGAGTGGGTTCCACCTCCAACAATGCTGAACACATTTCTTTCCTGGAAAAAACTCCTTATGAGAAAGTCTCTGAGGAAGACCTTAAAAAGGTTAGTTAGTGTGCTACACTGTTTAAAAATTTGGCGGTGTTGCTGCATTCTTCTCCTTTTTTAATGTTGTTAATGTTAGATTATTTATCTTCATTTGAAGAATTTTTATATACCTTTTAAATGTATGATGAATAATGACATTTCCGTTCCTGTAAATGCCAGGCCAAGGAGTTGCTGAAGCAGGAGATGGAGGTGGTGAAGCATGGCATGGGCCATGGAGACCTTTCTATTGAGGCCTATAACCAGGTTTGGGAGGAGTGCTACAGCCAGGTGCTGTACCTGCCTGGACAGAACCGTTATACCAGAGCAAACCTGGCCAGCAAGAAGGACAGGATTGAGTCCCTTGATAAAAAACTAGAGGTAAATTAGTGTTATACAGTTACTTTTTTGAGTTTGCAGTTCCAGATCAGTCCAACAGGTGGCACTGGGTACTTAATTTTGGCGTTAAGTGTCGAGGATGGCACCATACACTTGCATGACTGAACAGCCATAGAATCACCTTCAGTATTGATGACTGTATTTAGTGTTTTAAAACCGCAGAGCACTTTGAACTTAAGTGATTCCATGTAATAAATGTGGAATATAGTGTTTAACAGTGCATAATAACTGGTTAATATATGAAGCCTATTATTAGCTAGTTTAAAAACACACTTGGTGCTTAAACTTCATACCTCTTTGCCTCAAAGGCCAAAAGAAACACAGATCAGTCCACCAAATCGATTTTTCTATGACATTAAAGATAAATAAAAAATGACATTCCAGAGACATCCCTTATTTTAGTACAGACAAGAATGATTGCCACCAAAAGATATTCAGTTGGCCTCGGTCTCAGGGCCAACATATGTGTGAAGTTTCAGTTAATCAAGGCAACCCCCATCTCACAAAGGGTGCATTTGTTTCATATTTTTTGGCCGGGAACATGGGGCGGAAACTTGGAGCCCATTCACACAGCAGCATGCTCTGAGGAGAGGAGGAGGGGTGTTCCTGGAGGGGCTCAGAGAGCTGAGCGCCACCGCACTCCTCTCATTCACAGAATCAACAGGATTTATGCTAGTGGCAGCTGCATACCACATTTATTAACAGGCTTCAGAAGCCAGTTGCAGCAACGTAGTTCAGAGGGGCTTGGGGTGTCTTCTGAGGCAGGGTCCATAAACAGCAGAACACCCTCAGCCTTCTGCTAAACCACACAGTAAACAAAGGCAGGGGGGTCAGGAGCTTTAAACACCCTGAGTCTCACTACTGGGAATATTAAGACACTTTGGTCCTGTTTCATTCACTAGCATCCACCAGCCACAAATGTATATATTGGGGATGGTTATAAATATTTTGTTACTAGGTTTTAATGTTACTTAATGCATTCACTTAGCATGAGGTGATCTGTACCTGATTGCTCAGGTTTTTTTTGTGATTTATTTTTCTATTTAAGGTATACTATGTGTGATTTAACAGGCTGCTACCAGTTCATCTACAGAACATTAACTGTACTTAAACAATATGCAAATTTACCGTCTTTTGTTTAATATGATCCTACGTATAGCTGTGCTTAATGATGCACAAAACCATCTGCAGATATCTTGTGCTACATCATATGCTCTATTTAAAATGTATTATAAAATGACAATTTAATGTAAGAAGGAAACAAGATTTATTTTCTTGCCATGCTGCTAATCTTACTAACATTTACTGTAGTACTTACTAAAGTATTGCACAATGGCTATCTATATATTCAAATTACCATGCCCAATATATGACTGGTACTTGATTTAATTGGTTTATCTTTAGATGTTACTAATGTTTGCAGAACGTTTTTCTTTCTGCACCCATTTCCCTTAGGAATGAAGCAAGAGTTAAGATCTGCAAGGCTGCTTTGGCTGGATTTTGCTATTGTATTTCTTTTCTTCCCCTCCTGCTTTTCCTTGCTGGTCCGCGTCTTACAATTTGCACAAAGATGCCTAGTCAGGATTTTTTCAGCAGGCTAATTGCAGCTGGATGATTACTGGAAAACAAAAGGAAAGAAGGAAAACAGACTACAACAAAAAACAGATCCATTAGGGTCATGTAATGGTTTGTTAAAGACCAAAGGAGTTGCGTGTGCTAATATGACGTGTTGACTTTGGATATTTGAAGCTTTTGTTTCCTGTTTGGCATTCAGTCCTCATCACGTTATTTGTAAATGAAAGGAAATGGCTGCTCTACCACAGGATTAAATGTCTACCACATTTAATCCTGAAACTATAGTTCAGGATTAAATTATGTTGTGGATTCTGGATATGACAAATAATATGTAACTTATATGGTGCTAGAAATGTGTTACCACTACAATTCTACTGTTTACCATAAGGTGTTATAGCATAAATTACATTTTTAATTGAAATAGATTAACAAGTGGCTTTCATGAGTACCCAATTGCTACTGATCAACCAAACCACTTTATGTGCTTTACTTCAGATTAACAGAGGACACATGACAACAGAAGCCAAACGCGCAGCTAAAATGGAGAAGAAGATGAAGATCTTGCTAGGTGGATACCAGTCTCGGGCCATGGGCCTGATGAAACAGCTCAGTGACCTGTGGGACCAGGTGGAGCAAGCCTACATGGAATTACACACCTTTGAGGAACTGAAAAAGCAGGAGGACCTGGCAATCCCACGCAGACAAGAGGTGATGTACATGCCAGCTGGTTTTAACAAAATGGCTCCTTTGTATGTTAGGCTACTCAATCATGCTCTAATGCTATATATTTTTGTAGTATATAAATATTGTTAAAGTTAAGCAGATTGCCACTTTGCCCCTGGTCCAAACAGTCTGAATAGAAACTAAACTGCAAAAACAGTCCAATTTGAATTCATGGACTTTGTCACAAAAACCAACACATTTACATTTATCCACCTGTGCAGACTACAACTTGTTAGCTCTGCTCACTCACATTGAAGTTAAAAGGTGTGTTGGAACTTCAACTGCAGTAAAGGGCAACAATTCAAAGATTGTTTTACATGTCATTCTCAATGAAGCTGTAACATAAACAGCCCATGAATTTTTGAGAGATAGAGATTTGCCATTTGTTTTAGTGATTTAACACTTGTAACATAGACTTAAAAATGTAATGTATTGTAATTTTGAATGTCATAAATAATAACAGCCATAAGAATGTTACATTTGTATGTTTTGACATTGAATGTTTTTTATTATTTAATTTCCTCAGGGCTTGAGAGAGGATGTGCAAAGGCAGCAAGACCGAGAGAAGGAGCTCCAGCAGAGGTTTGCTGACCTTAACCTCGAGAAAGAAACATTGAGTTCCAAGAAGTTTTGAATGTGACTTTGAAAAAGTATCTGGACCTTCGTCTCTACACCTTGGCTGGCTCTGCACTGGTTACAACAAAACTTAGTTGAAACCTTGGAGTTTTTTCCAGCCTGTAGAACAGCATGGTTGTCCCTCTGTACCATATTACTGTCTAAATCCATCAGTTTCAACTGCAGTGATTTGGTGTCTTCTTTTCAAAGCTTGTGAGTGTGGAGTTCAAGTTCAGGCACTTGTATCCCAAGGACCAGTCACTCTCATGGAGTCCACAATTTGTTTTTAAAATTAATGTGTTTCATTTTGTAAAACCAACACAATTTGCTTTGTAAATAATGTCTGTCTGGCAGTATGTCCTTCTTTTTTTTTTCCAGAATCAGGCCGTTTTGAGGGTTGCACACAGGTCTTGTACCTTTTCATGGGTATGTCACTGTATCTTGGGAAAACTTGTGTGTTTCCAATGGCTTTAAGAGTATTAGTTATTTGCGCAATAAACCATCAGCTTCGAGATTGCCCACTGGTTTTCATTATAAGGGAGAAAAACAAGTTTTTCAAATTCCATATTTATACAATCTTATGTCAGGGAAAGGGTTTATTGATATGTAAAACTCTCGCAGAGGCCATGATGAGCACACTTCCAAAATCGTAATTCTTACATTTACATTTACGGCATTTATCAGACGCTTTTATCCAAAGCGACTTCTATTCCCTAACTACAGGGGACAGTCTCCCTGGCGCAACTTGGGGTTAAGGGTCTTGCTCAGGAACCCAGTGGTGGTGCTGAAGGTAGGATTCGAACCCATGACCTCTTGGTCTAGAGGCAAGTATCCTATCCACTACGCCACCACCCCCCCCAGTATTGTAATTATGAAAAAATACTGTGAATTCCATAGTAGATGATTTACATTCCATGCTCCTCATTGTTCAGTGTATATGGTTCCTAGATTAATTTAGTCAATAAAGTGTATTGGTTTGTTATGGTGTCAGTTGTAAAGGGCTGGCTGTGATGGCTGGATGACTGACCATCTCAAAAACAGCTGGTCTAGTTGTGTTTTTTGTATGCTGTGGTTAATACCTACCAAAAGTGGCCCATGGAAAGACAACCAGTGGACTGGCAACAGGGTTACCGTAGCACAAATTGCTGAAAAGTTAATGCTTGCTGTGGCAGGAAAGTGCATCACATTTTGCTTAGTCACAAGCCAGTTATTGTCTAAGCATAATTACATCGTAATTGGATTGCAGTATGGCTGATAGGAGATGCGTTTGACTACTAAGTGTAAACACATGTGGTAAGTGGTGTCTTTACATTGATTTGCAGTGAACCTTCCTCTGGACAAAAACCATGCCATCCAAAATCCTTCCTCTGCACAACAGAACCACCAGAACCTCCTCACTGTAGCTTTCAGGCATTCAAGCATATCCAGTTTGGTTGGTATATAACACACTTGCACTCACCCACTAAAAGAGTTACTAATCCACAAGTAACATGCTGTATCACTATGTACTTTGGACTACAGTTTCCAGTCCCATTTACTAAACTACTATTTGCCATATATTTCAATGCAGATGTCACTTCAGTGACTAGCTTGTTTTATGATGGCAGGCTTTGTGATAGAAGGCTCTACCATGCTTGTCCTACTAAAGAAAGTCATTTCCTCTTACTGTCTAAATCTAAATTTAAGGTCAACTGGGCCTGCTCTGCTTTTTTATATGTGGAGATAAGGGGGCCTTAAGACAGGCAGCTCAAAATACTCTGGCACCCATGGCTTAATAGGTAATCAAAAGGCCAAAAAAAGAGAATTAAACGACTTTCCTTGCCCAAATGAATAATCCTGCTTAAACACTTTCGTCCTGCTAGTAGTATCTCAGTTTCCGTGTTATGTAGGGACTTAGTCTGGCTCCACAGTAATGAGGTTTGGCAAGATGAAGGCTACTGACTTAAAACTATAAGAAATTGCCACTTTATTTTCGAATGTAGTCACACCATGTCAATCTCCCATTACTGGGGAAGGAATTATGCCTCAAGCCTTAGAGTATATTGGAAAGAGCGGATGTGGTTTTGAAAACTGTTATTCTGGGATTTTCTATGCTCTTCAATGCTTTCTTTGCAAGCCTGATGCAAGATCATTCAAGGCCCTTTCATTATGAATCAAATGTGACTGGCTGGGTGGCGTCACTTATCTGTCTGCAGTGGGGGAGGAAGAAATCATTTGTAGATCCATCTATGCAGGTCTGATTAAACATGTAACGATTGCACATGGACCATAGAGATGCTTTTTTATTACAAAGGGCTCTTCAGTAAACATCCACTGACTATTAACTACTTCCATAGAAATATGATGGTTAAATTGAATGAAAATCTCTTTCTCTGGTGGTGATTTCAGAGCAGGGATATTCCAGTGATCATTGGATACTCTTTTCTAAGTTTTGATGTGCAAAATCGTGTCAGGCTGACAGAGCACAGTGGTATTTGACTGCATTTGTTGAAAGATTGCTTTCACTGGAGACAAAACAATGGAACTTCAGTTTTGCTCTCCACAAGTCTAAAAAGGATTGACGAGGTATGCAAGGTTCCTGTCAAAGTGGAATTCACCTCGTCTTTTCCACAGTCCCTTCTGAAATTGCTAAATAGCTGATTTTGGGAGTTTTGTGATTAGCACCAGGTTTCATTGGAAGTAGCACAATGCTATCGGCTTTCACTGGGGTACCACATTCTCTGAATATCAAAGTTTTGGATCTCCAGAGTTGTGCAATACAGAAGCCCAAGACATTGGACTGTTGTGCAAGCACTGTGCAGTATGATTTTTGGCAGTGCAGTATGACTCTACATTAGATGTAAAGTAGGCCTGGTGCTCGCATTGAAACTCAGCTTCATCCACTGTGAAGGGAGAGGAAGGTTATATGCCACTCATTATTAAGTGGAAAGATTTTGAGTAGATACTTATACTAAAGTTTATACACAGGACAGTACATATGTAACTGGATAGAGGCACCGATTTTGTAGTTTTGGCTTTGGCAGTACATATCATTTGAAATGAAAGCATTCATGTGAGACAGTCGGCTCCATAATTATTGGCAACTTTGATAAAAAAAAAAAAGATCTCGAGTTTTTTGCTTGTTTGTCTTAACCTCACATTAAAATATGTGGAAGAACATCCATTAACTGAAGACCAATTAATTTAAGAAAACAAAACCTTTTGACAGACAAACAATACCTGACACCCCTGCATTTAATACATTGTGCATCCTCCATGTATTATAGCATAAGAATTCTTCTTATGAATTGGTGAGAATTGGTGTTTGGTGAGAATGAACAACAGCGAGAAGTCTGAGACCATTCTACAATACAGAATCATTGCAGATCATTTAGGGTCCTATGCCCTCATGCCACAAGTCTTCAACTGGGGGGTTTAGTTCCAGGGACTGGGAAGGCCATGTCAAAAGCTGGATTCTGAACCATTCAGTGTGGATATGGAATGTTTTGGATCATAGTCCTGATGTCTTCAAGTTTTAGCTTTTTGGTAGA
Organism: Brachypetersius gabonensis; assembly: GCA_037577145.1. Taxonomy (NCBI): domain Eukaryota; kingdom Metazoa; phylum Chordata; class Actinopteri; order Characiformes; family Alestidae; genus Brachypetersius; species Brachypetersius gabonensis. Next base: position 28,153,074 of record JBBJLR010000001.1, read on the forward strand.
GGCAGATTATCGTTAAAATCTCCTGGTACCATATAGTGTTCATGGTGCCATGTATTCTAACAAGGTTTCCAGCGAGAAGAAATCCCAGGCATCACAGATCTCTCACCATACCTCACAGTGGAGATTATAGTCTTGTCTGTAAAATCATTACTTCTTTTAATACCAGTCAGATTCCACTCGAAGTTCCAAATGTTTCTAGAAGATCTCAAGCTCTTACATTTGCAGTTAGATGAAGGAAGAAGCTTACTCTGACCCACCTTACAAATAATAAGAAGTGGCATCTAAATTTGAGCCCTGACAATCAGTTCAGCGTTCTCCACACTGTGCAAGGAAGAAAACAATGTCTTCTATCAGGCAGGTTTGCCACAACTCTGGTTGCTTAAACTGCTTTAAACAGCCATTGCCAGATTTATATTACTGTTAAAGAGAGCATAAACACACAAGAAGTCTTAAAAAGTCTTAATAAGTAAATAGCAGCATGCTTCAATTATTATTACATGAATTTGTGGTGATACACACAAACATAACCTTTTTTACTCGTCTTTACTAAGGGGAGCAATCATTATGAGCTTCATCCATATTAGTCAAATCATGTAATCCATGGAAGAATTACAGCTATTTACAGGAGGAAAATAAATAAGTGGACAGCTGAACTGCACAGTTGTTTCCTGATCAGCTGTTTGTTAGTCATGCACAGGAGAGCGCAGATCCCGAACTGACTGCAGATGGCATTTGTTTCTGGAGTCTGTTGTCCCTCAACAGGGCCACAGACACCCAAGGGTCTTTGGTGTGAGTAGTGGGTACAAGTCTGCTGAAAACGATTATATACACACACATATATAGGCATATACACTATATTGTCAAAAGTATTCACTCACCCATCAAAATAGTTACATTTAAGTGTTTCAATCACTTCCTGGCCACAGGTGTATAAATTCAAGCACCTAGGCATGCAGAAGCTTCTACAAACATTTATGAAAGAATTGGTCACTCTCAGGAACTCATTAGAGCGTGGGACCTTGATGGGATGCCACCTGTGCAACACGTCCAGTCATGAAATTTCCTCGCTATTAAACATTCCGCAGTCAACTGTCAGTGGTATTATAACAAAGTGACAGCAATTGGGAACAACAGCAACTCAGCCACAAGGTGGTAGGCCACGTACGTATATTGGGCCTTTTGAAGCACAAAAAGTGGCCCCTAGGCCTGTCTTATTGTATCAATTCATAACTGATGAATAATCATCACCCTTGTAAATGTTTCCACTCATTTAAACGAGTCTGATGATTTTTGAGCAGTGTACAAGCTATTGGTCATAGTAACTGTAGAACCCCGACTGCAGGTTTGTGCAGAAAATAAGGAAACGTGGTGGTAAGTTGAGTAACATCCTGCAAGTTCTTTTCAATATCATTTTCAGTAGCTCACATTAAACTAACAGTGATTTGCCTACTTAATATCAGCAAACCGGTTGGGGCTTTTGATCTTTTTATGTAAACATCAAATCTACACATCATTGATTGAGATGTACGGGACTTATGGATTTTATCAGTAATTTTAATTTGTCCATGTAAATCTGAACCTCATTAACCGTACCGGATTAAACCCATCAAGAAAGAGTGGGTAAAGCCTTTGTGAGCTGAGCTGGTTAAAGGAGAGAAGTAGCAAATTTCCTCCAGAATAAAAATGAAACTTTTGCTTTCACTTTCACTTTCACTTTAAAGGACTTGATTTGAACCATCTGCAATTAGCAGGTTTATTGAAGTTTGGCGCTCTGTCTGGTCCTTTGGCTTCTTGTTGACAGAACAAGACTTAGACAGACTGGACTGAACAGAACAATCACTTGTTTTTCAATAACAAACTAGATAAAACATGAATGGCCTGCAATGGCAGATAGCTTTAATAACGTCCCCCCCACCCCAGCATTTGTTTCCCAGCATTCATTTTA
>JBBJLR010000001.1:28155118-28177289 GCA_037577145.1 Brachypetersius gabonensis
ATACGTATGTATGTACTGTAGACTGTAGGGATAGTCATACAGCAAATACAAGTGTTTTCCTGGTGATGACATTGCTTATTGGACTCATCGTCAGTGCTCTCCAGGAAGGAAATAATCGATTGGCAGCCGGTTAAGCATAGGATAACTTAATTACCTCCTACAGTCATCCCATTTCAGTCACACACACACGCACACACACAGATGCTGTAAACAGGATGCAGACTCACAGCACAAGACATAAACATGTGACTCAATGAGAGAAGCGACAAGGTACCCTAGCGACACGCTGATGAAAACTCCTGCAATGATCATACACTCAAACAAGCCTTTAAAAGCGTTTAAACATGTGGGCTGCAAAAACAGGAAAAGGAGAAATGGACAATTATAGTCTTTGTGGCCGCCTTCATATGGACCTTTCACCTTTCCCTGGAGAAAGGGCCTGGACCCAGCTTAATTGAAACCCAGTGTATTCTTAGTCTGAGAGAAGAAGAACGGGAAGGAATTTAAGCAAAGAGAGAAAACAGCATCAAAGGAAGCGTGAAAACAAGAACAAAGCAGCCATCATTGATGGGATAATGGGGACTATATGCATCCAACAGCCCAGGCACTGTGTGCTATTGAGGCCGACACTGAATTAGACATGTTTCCTTTTCGTGTTGGAGGAGAAATAACAACAGAGAAGAATAGAAAAAAAAAAAGGCAGAATGTTTTTCGTTTGTAAAAACTCCTGTTGTCTAGCCAAGTCTGGCTCTGAGGGTTGGCCATGCTCTCCCTGGTGGAACTGACTATAAAGCAAAGGTCAGCATTGTTCTCTGAAATCAAATCCAAAACATTTCCAAACATAATAACAATCTATACCGATATGGTCTGTGGTTCAATCATAAATAGGAGCTGTCTTCAGGGTCTAAATTTAAACAGATTGCACACAGTGACAGCAAGAAAGCCATCGCACCAACCTTCTGTTTTGACTTTCACATCAAGGGCTTTGCGCTGCCTTTCTTCTGGCCAGCAATGTAGATTGTACTCTTTACAGCTCCACTCCTGACCTGTTTACACGAGTGTGACGGACTCGGCGGTGATTATAAAGCACGAGGGCAAAGGGAGGTCTCGGGTGTGTTGGCCTGTTATTACAGTCAGAATTGGAAACCCCCGAGGGAGAGGGGATTCGGTTACAAATCAAACACGAGTCCCATTTTATATGCAGCTAAACTGCACTGTATGGAAATCTTTTGTCGAATTCAGACCCGTCTGCTGGAATTGAATCTGAGCGTTGGTAATTACAAACGGAGTCATGGTGATTTATGCAAGATGGTTTTAATGATTTTGGTATTCTCTTCACCCAGCATGACCTCGCCATGACTGAGCCGTGAAGAGGGTTTTCTTTTTTTAAAACTCTTTAGAACAGGAATGCTTTTTGTGTTACCATATTAAGATACATGATAAGTGGAAAAATGCATTTTCCTTACTGGGATGGTGGGCCTCAGGAACAAGACATACATTTCCATTCACACGATTGTTCAACCCCCCCCCCCCCCTTTTTTTTTTTGTTTGCCTGCACATCTACGCTTGTCAGAATTTGTGATCTATGTTCTGCCACTCACAAGTTAAGCTTTTAAAAAGGACAGTTTGTTCCCCCAGGCTGTTCTGACTGCACAGCCCTTGTTTGGTTTGGATGCCTATGAATAACATTGTATGTGGAGAAGAAATTAAAAATGCAAGGTAGCAATTTACAGGAAAGGGGAGAGATTTAAAGGTTTTTTTTCCCCCAAACTTCCAAACATGGCACAGCTGAACGAGAAGCGAGCTTATTCTGCACTGGCAGGAGCTCATGCCGCCAGCTGCCATTCAATGCCAATATGAAATGACCCACGGGCGACATGCTTTATCAGATCCAAAATTACATGTACAGCCTGCCATCTGATTTGACTCTGAATTGCATGTGTATGATTAAACAGTAGTGCAATTTCACCGAGTTTTATTAAAGTGTGCGCAGAGCCTGGCAGATGGGAACTATTTGAAGCTCTCTCTGATGAGGGCTTTAGTGTATCTAGTAGCAAGTTATTGTGCTTTGTGCCCGGGGATTTTTCTTCCAGCCTCTCAGAGAAAAGTTCTAGCAAGGTTGAGTCCATTTGAACAGTGTTGATGTTAGGGCCCTATCTGCAGACCCACAATCTGTGAAAATGAGTCTCACTTTATTAAAGGCCCCATATGCTATATATTTTTCCATGAGGGACACATTTGTGTTATTTTTTTGTGTCAAAGCCAGTCATCTTTAATTTTTTACTATGTCTTACGATTAAACAGGTTATTTTTTCTTTAAGATTGACATATGTCAATTACATCCGTTCTAATTGGAAAGTAGGCTGTTATGTTATCTGTGAAATAAGAACTTCAGACTCTAATTTGCAGGGACAACACTCTATAGCACCTCACTGTGAACGGCTGAATGGGTGGTCCTTCATAAATGTAGCTCGGACTGATATACAGTGTCATGAAAATGTATTTATTTATCTGCTCCGTCACACTTAATTGTGTCAGATCTTCAATGAAAAAGAAATAAAACAGCCTGATAAAAAAACAAAATATAACTTCTAACTGGTCAGGGAAAAGGTTGTTCAAAAAGCGTACAATAATAAAACATGTGGAGATGATTTTTAGACAGTGTGGGGATGCTGTGCTGTTCCAGGCCTGCTGTGCTCTCTACCAGAAAATACAGCAGTAGAATGTCTGGCCATCAGTCTGTGATCTGAAGCTCAAGTGCATCTGGGCTATGCAGCAATCTGATGTTCAAGAGCAAGTCCACCTCTGAATGACTCAAAAGAAGCAATTCTTTGAAGTGGTCTAGTCAAAGTCCTGACTTAAACCCACGAGAGGCCGTGTCAGGACCTTAAACAGGCAGTTCATGCTTCAAAGCTCTGCAATGAAGCTGAATCCAGGAATTCTGGAAAGTAAAAGTGGTATAAAACTTTCCCAGCAATATGAAAAACTAAGTTTAGGGAGCAGTAACTTTATCTACATGTGATTGCAAACCTTTTGCCTTCAATACATGATCATTTTAAAACAGTTTAAAAAAAAAAAAAGCTTTGTTTTGTCGTGCTCTCATTCTATTACATCTTTGTATGAAATGTAGCATGATCGGCACATTTTAAATAGTGGTTAAATAGTAAACTAAACATACAACTTTTAGGTAATATTATTTAATTTAACATTACTTCAATGAAAGTGATGAAATTCGTTGTTAACTGTAGCTGTAAGGTTTTTATATGTATATACACTCACACAGGATTACTTTTCCTCACGCTGAAATGATAAAGAAAGGTAGTTTGTTGAGTACTTGGCTGTGAACAGCATGCACATGGAGTGAACTCTGAACTGCTCAGCGGGGCGTTTGGCCTGTCTGTAGTCAGCCAGGGCTGCAGCACCGGTGTGGGGTGGTAGGCCGGCCAGCACAGACCTCTGGGGGTCAGAGTACCGCAGCCTCCTCTACCCTGTGGTCTCTGTGGTGTGTGGAGTGGCTCCAGCAGTACTGCTTTTACCTTTCAGCAAGCGGCCTCACACGGGCACCAGCAAACACACTCTTCAGCCCAGAGAACACACCAGCAAAGAGCTCTTAACACCCTGGAGAGGAGACACATAACCAATAGCATCCAGGTCACTGAAGGCCGCAGCTGTATGTGAACCCACTGTCTGATTCAAGGTTAGGCACAATTTTCCTTCTTTTGAAATTTCCTGTTGATTTTCACACCTTTAAATTAAATATGTAAAAAGAAAACAACCTCTGACAGGCCCTGGGACAGGGTCTGGGTATCCAAGACCTGAGTAAGGATTCAGTGGTTACCAAAAAATGAAGGAATTAATTAAAAAATTCAAGTATTAACAAAACAGTTTTTGTTAATACTGTGGATATGTTTTATTGCGCTCAGTTTCAGGTTCAGTTGCTTTCTCAGTATTTTGCCTAAATAATGGTTTAACAGTTTTTTTCTCAAAATAATATCAAAAGCACATATTGAAACAAAGTGGTTTTACACTTTCACAAGAAAAATGTGAGATCTGAAACGAGTATTTAAAACATTTAGAAAGGTAGGGATCCCAGACTTTTGAGTGATAGTGTCGCTTGATTGGTAAAGAGTTCAGGGGTTGAGCTCCAATAAAACGTGATGATATTTTAAACAGCATAATTGAGGGGTTTGGTTCTAAAACGCATTGAACACCACTTTTATGGCTTTCTTTTTTATATATACATTATATACATGACTGTAAGTAAATATATAAAGGCTATTATTATGATTAAAGTCACCTTTATTAGGGAACTAAAAACGCAATTTTGGAAAATTTGTGTCAGCTGCTTCGTTTATTTTTTGCTTGTACTTTTGTACATGCAAAATTGTATAACAAATGAATATATACAAAATATGAAATACAACTAGACTAAATGCTAAAGAAATAACACTCAGATTAACTTTTGTTAAGTATGATCAGTCTGATGAGTGAATTACAGCACTATTCAACTCCACTCAGAAACAAGAGTCTCTTCCAGTTTTCCTCCAGAAGGTGGTGATGTTGTGCTAATCAGGACACACTCAGGGTGACTGATGGTTAAACAAGTTCCAGTCTCCACTGCCAAGATGAGAATGAGTTCACATTACACTTCGTTCATTCATGCAGCAGCTGAATGAGAGCCCTGAATGAGAATATCACTGTGTCCAGTTCATTTATTACTATTCTTTTCTAATTCAAAAGTCATTGTCCAGCCTAACATCACCATTCAAGTGAAGGTCATGATTTTTTTCAAATGATTTAGGATTAATTAAGGATTCAATTCAAATTAAGTAATGAAAAACTTTAAATGAAACAGTCATAATACACTTTTTTAGAAGTGGTTCCAAGTGGTTTAGAATAAGTTCTGGTTAAATCTGGTTTTAATCTTTTTACATTACTTAACATTGAACGCACCATCGATATTTATTCAGATTTATATCTGAATTTAAGATTTTTATCCTTTTGTTTTTCACTTACTGCAGTAGAAACGAACTTCATTCTCTCATTTTAGATTTTTTTTTTAACTAAACGCCTTCTAAAAACATAATACTTAAATATATTAAGACAAACTGCAGCTCAGTTTTTTTTCTTAAAGAAAATGTGTTTTATTTTAATGGCTGGTGGCTCTTTATATGCACGAGTAATAATCAGGCCCGCAAGGCGGAGGCAGTAGAGCAGGAGAACACATCAACAGTTTACTATTAAATAGCTTTAAAAGTAGTTGAAAGCGAGTGTTAATCTCTAAATTTCAACCCCTTGCATGTATTATTTTTATTATTTTCCTGACTAACATGGTTGCTGTGTGAAGGGCAGTGGAGCTGTGTGGTCCGCTCCCGGCTCGCACTTCAGCGGACAACGATGTGGTCAGAGGGGCTGGGTGGTGGTCAGAGGGGCTGGGTGGTGGTCAGAGCAGAAGAGAAACCCCGCTGTGCCGAGTGACTGTGAAACACACACACACGCACACACACACACGCACGCACGCACACACTGGGGCCCAAAGTGAGCACTGTGAGACGTGTAGATTCCAGCCTGTCTCCACCAGCTCCCTCCTCCACCAGCACTGGCAGATTTAACAGCTTTCATCATGTAAATCACCACCATCGCAGACCACTGATTTGAATATCTAAAAGTAATGTGCCTCTTATGATAGATCTTCAATATGTTCACACTATATCATGGATTTCAGGAATTGGAAATGATATGTATGTTTTTTTTCCTCCCTCTTTTTTCAGAAGCATCTTGATGTATTGCATAGATGAAATGAATGCAGCTCATTCGCAAGACGCCGAGGCTCCAAAATGAATAAAACACATTACTGCTAAAATGTAAACATTCGAAAACATATATTTATTCTGATGTGAAATATGCTGGGGACGTGGCTTGAACTCTCATAGAGAGTATTTAAGAAAACAAATGCTTAAAATACATGAACGCGGCTCCTGTTCAAGTCATCATCATTGTGCTGACTCTCAGTACTTGCCATTTAAAATTACATAGATGTGGATATTGTGGCATTTCATAAAAAAAAAAAAAAAAACCCTAATTATTCTACCTGTACTGAAGGGCAGTGACGACAGCTTCATATCAGTCTCTCCATCGTCTTAGACTGAGAGTTCACAAAAGGCCACAGGATTGTCTACAGATCACTACACTACAGATAAATAACATAAAAGTTGCACATTAAACGTGTGAGTATGAAGAACCTCTACACCTCTACAATGTAAAGTTCATTTCCTAGAACCATCTATGCAAGCCAAGAACCATTTAGGCTCCTTGAGTTATTTTATTCAGAAGTATGAAAAATACAAAAATGTGCTATTGCAAATAACCAAGTGCAATTGTGACTTTATTAAGGAATGTAGTTTGGATCCGACCCGGACCAGTGGAAGGGGTGAGGGCGTCTCCTCTGGCCTTGGATCAGCCTGAGTCATAGCACAGAACTCAGGCCTCTAATCTAAAGACCACTGAGGGGTCGGAGCCCAACCAAGCCTGCAGTGCAGCCAGCTCACACAACAGCCTGTCATTACAAAAAGCCATAAGAACAAAGCAGATGAAAGGAGCATTATATCTGTGAACAATCTCTAAAATCTCAAGGGAGGGGTCTCTCACGGGGGATTTCCAAAACAAGGCATTTCTAAAATAGGCTCTCATGGTTAGATGATGTGTACTGAAGAGTGGTGGGATTTTGGATACGTGTCCTCTGTCAACAGAACAGATGTGCTTTAGCCACTCCAGTCAGGTTGTGTTGCCTTGGCGAAGTGATACAGGAACAATGTCTCTGTTACTACTGGTGTTACCTTATTTAGTCCATTTTATATAAAGGAAACAAAAGTAAAGTAACAGTTTCTTTCAAATAATACTTGCTTAAACTACTTAGATCATTCAAGAAAAACTAAACTGCTGCCGTGTCGAACGTCAGTGGGATGGGTCTTATTATTTAGTCTTATGACATATTAATCAATAACTAAGAGTAATGAATTGGTGAGCGAATTATTTATGGTATGAATTATTTTATGCATTGCACAGCCGCAACATTAAAACCACTGAGAGGTGAAGTGAATAATATTATCTGGCTACAGTGGCTCCTGTAAAGGGATGGTACATATTACATAGCAAGTGAACTGTCTAATGTATTGGAAGCATGAAAAATGCAAGCATAACAATCTGAGCAACTTTAACAAGGACCAAATTGTGATGGCTAGACAACTGTCTCCAAAACAGCACATCTTGTTCTTAGTATGCGGTAGTTAATACCAACCAAAAGTGGTCTGATTAAGGAGAATAAGCAAAGCGGAGACAGGGTCTGGGCTGCCCAGGATCCAACTAATGCAAGCCTGTCTTTTCCCACAGAAAAACTATTGCAACACAAACTGCTGAAAATTAAATGCTGGCTATGGCAGAAAGATGTCACAACACAAAGTGTGTAGCAGCTAACTGTGTATAAGACTGTGCCGATGCAGACTGGTCAGAGTGCCCATGCTGACCCCTGTCTACCGTACAAAGTCTAGGACTCGCCACTAGAGGCAATCATTTCCAACAACTTCAGGGCTGGTATCTATTTCAGCACTCCTACTCCTAAGGCAGTATGCTAATATAGACCCTGTCACCTAAAACGGCCGCCGACAGCATTCAGCAACAAGGTGAAATTTTGTTTACAGTAGATCATTCTGTGTCCTAAACCACACTGGCAAGTCTGCACCACTTAATGAACTTGGATGTGGTTTGGGTGGGCTGGGGGCAGCTTTGGTGATGGATTTACAGAAATGACTATTGACATGACAATTTGTGTAAGTCAGATTTTGTTTTGCTAGGCCATTCCTTTAAAGGATTATTTATTGCAAGACAGCGAACAGAACATAAACACTAAGGGAGCGTAAAAATGTCCCGTCCGTGCTATTTTCAGATACAGTGTGCAAAACTGACCCCGGGTGTAACTTAAACACCTCTATCAACTTCACAGTCTAACTAATCTATTGAGGGCGTGCTCAGCATTGCTTGCTTCAGGACCACCTGTTAAAAGAACTAGAGCATTGCTGATTTTTTTTTGAGCTTGTGGCCTGTTTCTTGTCAAGCATCAAGACACCCAGGTGCTCACTGGCGTATTTGTGCTCCGGGCTTTGGAAGGCAGCTACAGCTCTGTTTGGCAAACTACTTCGAAGAGGTGTCAAATATCAAGAACCAGCTTCAAATGCCAAGCTAAGCAAAAATACTTTTTTTTCCTCCTCACTTCTTTCTGAAGAAAAGGTATGCTATTCCATCTTGGCTGTTATTTTCATATAATTAGTCAGGCTGTGAGTGAAAAATATATTCTTTGCCTCGTATGCTTTGGTAGGCCTGGCTAGCTGGAGGGCCGGTTCATTAGAGTGAAGGAAGCGGCAGTATCATTACGTGTCTTTACTTTATTCACTTAGCAATCAGCCAAGTCCTCGTGTTTAATGTGTAAAAAAAAAAAAGCCTTTTGTTCCAGACAAAGTTACACGACCTTCGCAGACAGAAAGAAGCACGAAAGGAAAAACTGGAGGATATCTGGAGACATCGTGGATTCCTAGAGTAAAATTAATATCAAAGGCACATTGTGCTGTGGTCCTCCAAAGCGGCAAGAATGTACTGTGAAAGTTAGGACAAACATTCGATTTCTTAAACTGTTTGGTTAAGAGGGAGGGAAAATCTCTCATTTTTCAAGGTTCCCTAATGAGTACTATACCGGAACAGAGAGCTCCATGACTTAAATATCACGCCACTGCCTGAGATTATTCCTTCCTGAAAAAAGGTTCAGAAGACTGGTTTTCCAAACAGAGACTAAGCCTAGTCTCAGTCAAAACTGCAGTGTGACTAAGGACTTGATGCTTGCTTGCTAAGGGTGCTTTATTCTAAGGCTGGCCTGGTAATAGGCTGAGTAATGAACACTGTTAACGTGATCACATTATGATGCAGTTATTCCGCTGCATGCATGCTGAGGAAAAGTGCTGTAATTAAGTGAATCAGATTACATTCAAACATGCAGATTCTTTGTGCTAAGAATAATGGGAATCGGAGGCATGCATTAAAGCCCAAACGGAATTGGTAGAGTTCTGTTTCTTTATATATTCAGTTTGTTAGTATAAAACTGTTGATAACAAACCTAGCAAAGCAGATCTTGCTACAACATTCAAGGTTCAGCAGATTACATTTCCAGCAGTTTCAGAACTTCCCAGGGGGTGTCCAGGGGTTGGCCTGGCGTGGCACCTCAGAAATGTATCCCCACTGCCGCTGGTAGTTGATTGGTTATTAGGTTGTCCGTCTTGGACAGGACTTCATATGAATCAAGACAAAGTAGATTTTGGTTCTTTGCATATATTTAACTCTAAACTGCATGTCTTAACTTCACCAGAAGTGGTGAGACACTGTCTGCAAAAAGGAACATTTCTGTGGTGAGGTGTTTTTGCATGGACAGAAATGCTTCCAGTGGCAAAAACAAAAACTTGTGAGCTGGATGGAGCGTATAAAGGACAATGTGCTGTGCAACCAGACTAAAACCTAGAGTTTAACTTGATAACTTGCTTTTTGTTTCTGCCTTAAGTGCTATAAAGACATTTTTGCCATAAAAGTATTTTTGATCGCAAAGTCAAATGTCAAATTACCCTCCCTCCAGAACGGATCTGGACACCAAGGCTACCTCAGAAATACCTCATTTTACAGTAGACTCCTTACAATTCTGTGGTTAGTCTCTGAATACAGGCCTTTTTGTCATGGAGCTTATCAATAGATATTAGACCCAAAGAACACCCCACTCGTTTTCAAGTCGAGTCAAGACAAGCCTGAAGCAGACAGGCTCTGCTTGGATAGGGCGGAGTGTTTATATCCCCTCTCTCAGCCCTTGCTCCAGAATTCTTATCATTCTATATCAGAGCGCTATGAAAGGCCGCTTTATTCAATAACTTCTGTGTAAATCATTCCACTATCAGCCACATCACTCCAAAACAGAGAGAAAGCATTTAAAAGCCTGCACTCATCTGTGATCCATTCAGCTTGCTGGACATGTTTATTAGACAGGTTATTTAAGCCTGGGTCCCGCTCCACTCTGGCTTTACAGAAGAACCCTCCAGAGGATCTCTCCCAGAACTTCTCTCCACTATGCACACACTGTCTTGGCTTGACTGAACCGCTCCACCAGTGCCTGCTTATCTTATGGGAAGTCGTTTAGAATTGAAAGCACACAGCGAGGGCCGAGATGTCAAGAACATTTCAAGACTCTCAGTGCAAGATGCCAGACAAAGTCTGATTCAACGCATGATACAGTAAACGTTAGGAAGTCTGTCTTAACGAAACTGATATCCAGCTCAAAGAATATCCTTTAGCCTCGACTCATGTTTGGAACATTATATATAACTCTAGTTGTCATAAAGGCGAGGGAGAAGCACACTTCGGAAATCTATACAAGGCAGAAAACACGACACTGAAACTGACTATAAAAACACTCTCCTTCCTATCCATCAATCATATTGTTCTGTTCATTACAGAACCCTCTTCCTTGTATGAGTGCTGAGTTTCAGAGCCTGTAGCTCTGGCCGGTCAGTTCGGGCTACATTCACATTACAAGCTTTATTCAAATTTTTGCTCAGATTTTTACCTTGATGCCTCTCATGTTTGAGTGAACCATGGCCGAACCCAGACCCTGAAACATCACATGACCTAAAACCTCAAAATCAGTAACATCACATCACCTCAAATGATGACCAGTGAACGAGTGAGCCACACAAAACTTCATCGCACAGATCATGAGTGCTCAGCAGCTTTCAGCAGTACATGCCTAGGGGTTAAAAAGGCCACTGCAGGATTTACTGGCAGAAAGTTCAGGTGAGTTTATGCTTCTGAGCTGCAGGACATGAGAGGATGACATAATGTGCATATTCAGAAGAAAAAAAATGACATTAATATACTGTACTTATATCTGACCAATCACATTAGGGTCAAACGGCCTACATAGCCAATCCAAGACCACATCTAAAAGGGCTCAGATCAGGTTTGTGTGTCCACACAGTTCTGTGCTGCATTAAGGAAAATAGTTGATCACCAAAGATATGTTTTGTGACTGAAGTTTCTTTCTTTTTTCCAACATGGAAATTTTGAATCTATATTGTTTTTCCCTCATCAAAAGTCAGTTAGCCATGGCATGTTTGGTGTTTTAAATTCCAATAGGAGTAATGAGTCTAACCTAGATAATGAAATGTTTACCACAATTGGCACTTTGTAAAGTGTATCTATGTCAATTTGTCAAGCAATAGGAAATGGACTTTCTGATACTGTTCAATTTTATCTATAAAGGATATATCTAAAAGCATAAAGAAACTCCAGGCTTCAGGAGGCCTGTTCTTTTGGTATAATGTAATGTTCCCTTTTCCATTTTTCTACATGACTGTATGTCATACAGTGTCAGAAACCACATCACAGTTCGATGTGGTCTGAAGCAAGAGTGTGATGATTGAGGCATGCAGTTTGCACAATCTTAATTGGTGAGTGCAAGCTTCCATTACTTAGCTACATTAGTCTCATGCCTTCAGTGCAAAACTGAAGGAGTAAACTTCACACACCGAGCATGTCTTGGATAATTGATTACAATGAAGATTATTAAGAATTAAAAAGGAAATTGTGAACATTTGACTGTGGTGCCAAACTATGCCTTTAAGTGGCATTTCACATCTGGAGGAGGACTGGCTGACATTGTGTGGATGGAGTTTCATGTTATGACCCTCGTGGGAGCTACTCACTGAACGTGTGAAAACACAAGCACCTGCTCAGCCGATGCCACAATTTTAGGGTAAGCACTGCCCTAAACTATTCACCTGGCAGTCCAGCTCCTCACGGCCAGCCAGTCGCACACGCTGGCTGTTTTAGTCACTGAGGTGTGAAGCTGCAGCTGTCTCCAGGATTCAAGAGGTTGCTATGTTTCTCCCAGTGACTCACTTATGGGAAAGTTGCACCCACGTTGGGAAGAGCTGATTGGGCATGAGCGTTTGAGTAGAACCAGCCGTCTGCTGCTGTGACTGGGGCTGAAGAAAAAAGCCGCCCCCATTCAAGGAGTCACACGTTTTATTGGCTCATAATTAATGCCTTTGCTGCTTTTCCCAAGTGGCCTTCGGCCTCCCTCAGAGACTCCGAATTAGTCAGTGCCGTGCCCCTGATTTACGAGGCACTTGCAAGAATCTGCTTTGTGTTTCAGACTTCACAGCAAGAGAGAGCTTACTGTATGAGAGTCATTCAGGCAGCATGACAGGCACACTTCATTCACGTTATCTCAAGATGAAACAAGAGACTTCGCCTTTAGCAGCATGACTCGGGGTAACGTTAGGTCATGACAGCGTATTCTATCCCACTACACACATACTTCTACAGCAGTTACACATGGCTGTACTTCTACCAACAATTCTTGTAGAAATTAATGAGGTTTGGTGACACAGGATATTTTTGTGAATATGGGTTCCTGAATTGTTTCTGGCCTGGATGCAAGTTTCTTACAAACCCTTTACATCATGTGGAAGGTTCCTTAAAATCCTTAAAAAGGTTCTTCACTCAAGTCAAATTAACAAAAGTAATTTATTATTGGAGGGTTCCTCTTCATTGGAAGTGATTCTTCTATAAGCAGCCATTTCTGCAACTTTATTTTTAGCATGATCTCAGAATTATGTGGCAGCTGCTATCAAACCAATAAACCAGTCCCAAAACCAATATCTGGCAGGCCTTAGTAAACAGTGATGTCAGGGGAGCCACCATGTCTACTGTAAATAAAGATTGCTTGAACCTCACAGGAAGGCCATGGTGAGACTTGGTGCACAGAAGTGGAACCTAATAAAGTCAGGGACAGGACGTCCACTGCGCATTACTCCTGAGCTTTACTGGGTCGCTGGTGGAGGACGTCCAAAACCAGGATTACAGCTTTTCTCCTAACTTGAACCGCTCGCTATTGACATTGTAATAAACAATTTATGGCTGACATACATCCAGTATTTCCATTTTTCCTGTGGTTATGCTGTACCTGCTACAGAAACAAAATGATACTCGAAATTATTCATTTCCATTTCTTCTGCAGTTCCTTTATGACGTTTGTGTGGGTTTTAATTAATTTTTATGTGACCATTTTCCGATCTCTCCTTAAGCCAGGCCCTATTTTTTTTTTTACTGTGCCTTTAAAGCTGATTCAGCAATATGCAAAAGTTTGGGCACCTGAGACCAAATGAGATGCTCTGCTGATTTTCTAAGTGAAAGTACAGAGAACAAACACAGTGCTGCTCATTTTCTGAATTTAAAATATTGGGGGAAGCCAAACCAAAGGAAAATGTTCAAGCTGTTCAGGATGTTCAAGCTTTTACATATGTCTGTATATGTATTTGTCTCAATGAAATTGCAGTTTGGCCTCAAACAACCTTACTAAATATGACGTGAGTGGGAAAGGCTAAACTGCTACAAGCTGAATAGGCAGATATGTAAATATGTTGATTTTTGTGACATCACAAAATGGGTCACTCTTGCAATTTAAATTGCAGACATGGACTGTGTGAACTTAAGGAAGCGATACAGGGCCCATAACAGGCATTTTTTTCATTTTGCATTTATGATGTTTGTGTGGGTTTATTTACTTAAACAGCCATAAAGATGATTTAATATTACTGTAGAAATAAACAGGATATTTTTGTTTCTGAACATTCAGGACTGTTTATGTATGTTAACTGCCTCCATTCTGATTGATTGGTGTGTACTCATTCAAAAAGAGGTCCAGACCTCTTCATATACAGTATTGTGCAAAAGTCTTAGGCACCTGAGAAAATTATGCTTAAAGGCTATTTTACTACTTGGCAGTAGTGTTAGGTTAGTATTAAAACACTTGTTGCACATGTGTCTAAGACTTTTGCACTTTTGTACCGTACCTCCTGAGTGAATGCGCAGAGCTACACTAATGCAGGAGTAATAGGTATTTAGAAATGCATTGTTTTTGTGTCATTCACTGAGAAGCGAATTGCATATTTTGAAACTTTAACAGTGTTTGCCTGCTACTTTAATTTAAAAAAGCAAGGCAACTTCAATTAAATGGGATTTTTAAGCCATTAAAAGTGCATCAAATTATTTGATTTCATAAAATTGAGTTTGGCTTTCCATGTTTTGGAAAAGTTAATATTAATATATTTCAAAATGCACCAGTTTCGTGTTTTGATTACATCTGGAAACTATTCTTATGGAGGGAGTGAGACAGTATCCTCTCAGCATTCCACTTTATTTCAAAACAACAATTAGACGAGCGGAAAAAAACGAGAGAAAATGATGCACTGTCTGTGCGTGTGATGCCGCTGCAGGACACAAGCAACATTTCTCATTTCACATAGACTTCAATAAATCATGCACCCAATGCAATCCCACCCCTCACCCCTCCTTAAAGACAGGCTCTGACTGAGCTTAGTCATTCTATGCTCCCATTTTCTGACTCCACTTTTATTGCTGCTGGTGTCTGCATTTCAAATCCTGCTGCTTCGTGCTGGACATGTTAGCCCCCATTACAAGCAGTGCTGCTGATTACAGGCCAGATGAAATCCCAAGGGGGAAGAGGGAGAAATTCACAGCATGACTGGAATGCAATCGCTAAATACTTGAATGCAATTACAATACAGAAGTGAATCAGTGTTTGCTCAGTCCAGAGAAGAACTGGCTCACATAATGGTTCACATCCTAGTGATGAAGTGTAGAGATCCTTCCAGACACGAAAACGCAATCAAGCCATCAGTAATCTGAGAGTGGATTTGTTGCCAGTCATTAATTATCAGTGTAATCAAATCCAGTATAGGAAAAAGAAAAACTGTCTGAAAATGTTCTGAATGTGTCTAAAGCTGCGAGCTCATGGACGTGGAGCCAGAGGAGCACATACTACACATACCCAAAGAACAAGAATTCTATTGAGAGAAGAAAAATGTTAATATGAATAAAAACACACTCCAGGTGCTTTATCTTCTGTGTTTTACATCAGACGTTAGACTTAACACTGAGAAGGGAGTAACACGGTTAACATAAGACAATGGATGGTTTTCTAAAGCAGGTTTCTATTCCAGCTCCCAATACACCAGGGCCAGCAAAGAAATAAAAATTACCTTGTTTTAGTTGGAATAAAAACCTAAAAAAACAAACACCCCCAACCCCCCCCCCCCTCCCCCCAAAAAAAAAAAAAAAAAAAAAAAAAAAAGCGGCTTGGCTACAATGTCTCCAAGAACTAGGCTGGGACCCAGTAGCTTGTGCAGTGATCTGATACAATCTGACAACTAATAGAAAGCCTTAGAGAAGTCATCTTACTATCATAATAGTGTGTGGGAGGTTTCTCAAACCCACCATAGAAACGTACTGCACTCTACCGCAACATAGGAGAGGTAAAACGATCATTCAGCTTTCACATTCGGGTACATCACAAAAGGTAATCCGTCATACGTTCAAAAGCTCCAAACCATAACCACCGAACTTAATGTGTAAGTTAACACAAATAACCAATTACCCTGATACTCTGCTTTTGTTTTGACAGATCATACTACAATAGTTCCTCTCACACAGCGGCAAGAGGACCAATGTGAGATCCCTCAGATCTAAATGAGGTCGAGCCACGTTTACAGGTCCCTACTGCTCTTGTTCCAGCTGTTTGTTTTCATAGCTCCGCTGTGACACACTCTCTGTCGCATTGGCTCCCATCTGTCAGCTCCCATTAGAGTGCAGGCCTTGTCCAACAGCCCACAGCACTGACTGAAAGCTGATCATGCTGCACCTCTGCAGCGTACAGGAATGCAGAAGTGAGGACTGAACAAAGATCTTTAACATCGGACGGCTTTTTTCCATCTAGGTGACGGCTACACAACTAAAACGTATGGAGTGATACATTTAAGGCTTGGATTACATCCTACCTGGAACACAGACGTCTGACACACGTCTGAACCGGTGACAGTGAGAGGATGAATGAAGGAACTGAGAGGGTCTCTGCGAAGGGAAAAGAAACCGGCCTCTGGCAGAAACATAAGAATAATAAACAGTTGTTTAATGCACACCACATTGTAAATACACTCAGAGTGGTGGAGCGTGGGCATGCCATGCTTTATTGAGCTTAAATAAAGGGTATTACCTAATTTCACTTGTGGTGGATTTGTAAACGTTTCAGGTTTTGGATAAAGGAGGATGTGCTTTCCTGCTTGGCGACGAAATGCTCAAAGGTATAACAGCTTAAACATGATGCAAAGCAGGTGCTTATGATTTTATATTCCAACAAGCATTACATGTCACTCTACTGAATAGTTCCAAGTCTTCCTCCGATTTACTTTGTATTATAGCATCATAAACACATGAGTGGACAGGACAGCTTTAGGTGCTAAACCAGATGTGTGAAGTTTAAGCGGCCATGAGAAGGGAGTGGGGGTGTGGGGGTGGACAAAAAACTGATGCCAACTGGCAGGTCTATTTCTTTTTGCTTCATTTACTTTCTTTCACTTTCTTACTGTTTCTGGATAGGGAACTGAAATAGATCTACTTACTTCACGCATACAACCTCTAACTGCAAAGTCTCACATTAACGTTGGTGATTTTACAAAGATTAGCTCTCTGCCAAGCCCCGGGCCGAACTGACCGAGAGAACAAAAACACAGACTAGATGCTGACGGGTTTGTTGTTAAATTAGTTTCACTGTAAGCTGGAATGAGGGTCAGGGGAGGCACATGGTTTTTTACAGATAACCAGATCAGCTCTCCTGCCAACAGTAGTGAGCTATAATTCAAAGCAGTGATGACCTGACAAGGCCTCCAAGCCAGCCATGAAAGCACATAGGCTGTGACAAGGTGTGCTTGTGGGATGCTCCCCCAGCCGAGGCTCATAAAGCGTAGGCCATGTGGGGCAGGGGGGCTGAGGAGCCACAGCCAAACCTCACATCCAGCCAGCCTCTGTTTGGCCTGTCTCTATGAGGGGGAGGTAGCAAGGGGGACAGGTCACTGCACATACACACATATGGGGAACTGCTGCTGCATTGCTGTACACTGCAGGACAAGTCAAGTTTTCCATGTGCGGTCCAGTTTGCAGAAACCCCCCCCCCCCCAAAAAAAACCTAATAATTTACAGGGATCTTCTGGCAAAAAAAATCTGTAATTATCCCTTATCCAAATGTTTTCAAACCACCAAAAACATACTTGATGTTCAAAGTTTGCACGTACAGGACACTTTAAGTAACTAAAAATGGAAGCTTATAGCCACCAATTAGTAATAAAAAAAATGCTTATTAATGGACTTAATAAGGGACTTCATGAGCTGTATGAAACTATATGAGATAAAAGTAAGTCTTAAAAACAGCAGTAGCAGTCATCTCAGAATTTTGTTCGCACATTTAAATTAACATTTTATTAATGACAGCAGATTATGTGTCAGAGAGCATCTGTGATTATTTAACTCAGCGAGGTTTAAAGCGGGTGTGCGATTTATACATATACTTTGTTCAAAAGTTGGGAATCTCAACTGAAAAGTTTTGAAATCAGAAAATACAAGGACATGTAGAAACATAGTGCTAAAGTGATGCTAGCCCTCTTCAACTTTAAAAGCTTTGAAGTGCAAGATGAAGATACTGAATATAACATGTAAATAAAACACTGAATAGCTCCTAGATTATGCTATTTTCACCTAGACTGTATACATAATAAGCAAAAAAACAAGTATACAACACTATAAATATGACAAGTGATTGCAAACTTTTGAACAGTAAACTGAAACTCGGGGTGCTCTCCTCCCTGCAGCTCTATGGTGGATTTGAGGGACACTAACTGAGTAAGCAGACGTAGGAGTGGAGAGAGTGAGTGTGTAATAAAAGGAAATAAAAGGCAAGCTGTCAGATCACTTCAGCGCCTGTAAATCTCACTCGAGCTCCTCCGAGAAATGCAGGATTCCTCGCAGTAATTTACGAGGATACACGCGGTGATATCCTGAGCTTACTGCACAAACAGATAACACCTTGAAATATCATAGAGGATATCACACACCGACGTTTATAGGGTGGTGATAGAAAGATGTGTGCCCATTAAGGACATTAAGGATGATCATCTAGCGCCGCAGGTTCATATTTAACAGGCCCGTCCGGGTATAATCAGGTTAAGCAAGAGCAAAGCAGGAGGAAGAGAGTGGCCGTGGAGAGCAAATCAGACCCTGTCACCAGCAATTTTTCATGGCAGTTTTCCTTTCAATAAACCAAAGGAGCACGTTGCAGGACAGCTCGTGTTTGTGAGTTGTGGCAGGACACGTCAGCTTTAAGGCAAGCCGACAATCCTGAGGTAGACACGCCGCTCTCAATGGCTGCTGTAATGCCTGGAGTGTCACTCAGACTAGTGGCACCCTGAGCATGACAGCTCCAATCCCCCAGAGGGCATTGTGATCAAACATTAGAATGTGGAGGAAACACCAGGCAGTTTGATTTCAATTCATTTCCACACCACCAGCCAGGCCCGTCTCTTTTTTTCCCTCCGAGAAAATGAAGAACTCTACAGTTTCTGACTGCAGGCAATTGCCTTAAGTCCCAAATTTTTTGCAACCTGGGACAACACACCAATGACAACAAAAATGAAACAGACACAACAGTGAAATGAGACCTGTGAGATCAGGAAAGCGTATTTTTGCCAGCTGCATCCTTTTATAAAACAATGATGCTGGTGTTTATTTGATACCTATGCTTGGTAAACCTCAGCAGGCCTTACTTTAGGAGCCAGGCAAAAATAATTGTGGAAAGTGAGGTAATGTGCTGCTTACAATTTCATGGTTTATTTATATTGTGGTCCTCCTCTTCAGCAGATTTTGAGAATTCAGGGCTGAAATCTTTTTGGTGCTGTATTGTTTTCATTATACAGTGGAAGGAAGCAAGTCAACCTTATCTGGTAAAGGCTACCTATGCTCAGCGGTGCCTGCTCATTGCAGGAGACAGGCCAAGAAATCCATGCAATACATTTCATTATAGACTTTAAGGGTTAACGGCCCTGACAATTGCAACGCTGGTGCTGAAAGCGCCTCCGAGGCTGCCAAATTAAGGTGACCACAGACTTGTGGAAGTACCTCAGTCACTTCATTATCACTCGAAAAGGCAGCTTTCATTAAAGTGCACATGGTGATGAAGGCCTTATTGGAGCCAGACCCTCAGCATGTCTATAGCGTGATATCCGCAAATAAACACAGGGGCCAGCGCCCAGCTCTGCTAATGTGATATGTAGACAGCACTCCTTCACTGCTTTTGTTCGGAGAAGTTTATTTTCTTAAAAATGGGCTGCAAATGCTTTACTCACTTACGAAAAAAAAAAGAGAATGACAGAAAAAGTAACCAGAATAAAAACAAAAAGCTATCAAAAGTGTGTAACATACAGAACATTGGGGAGAAACAATCCATTCTCTCAGAAAAAAATGGAATTTGAAAATACATCCAAAATGGCCTTGATGGCACTGTAAACATAACCATAACTATTTAATGGACTTCATCACAAAACTTTCCATCTCCAAAATCTAATAAAAAAATGATGAAAAAGTTAATGTAATTCACCGTAAAGTAAAATGTATTCCAACTAATACTGGATCACGTCTATTGGCTCATGTCTATTGTTCACACAATGTAGAGGAGTGTCTGGCTTTTCTAGATTAAGTAAATATAAATGTGAAGGTTTCCATTTGACAATGATGAACAAAAAATAATCAAATGAATTACAAAAGTCAATCAAACGGCTGACAAAAAAGGAAAATTTCGTGAACAACTCAAAGGCGGAATGGCGACTCCCTTGGCAGTGGCAAGACATAAACAGGCGCCAACGAAAAGTCCCGCTGCCTGCATTCCTGCCAGCCTACACAGCCTGCAACTCTTCCTCCCTAAACGAATAGAGCAGCAGGGCTGGTAAACAGGCCCTCAGGCAGTCTGCAGAAACGAGGCGCTGCTTGCGAAGCTCCAGCGGTGGACGGACAGATGAGGTGAGAGGGGCGCTGCGACACGCACGGCCGTTTCTGCACTCCTCTGCCGCATCCCTCCATCACTTCCTCTCCCTGCTCTTCAGCAAGCCAGGAAAGTCATGCCGCTCCTGCGGTAGGCACTCTGTCAGAGGAAGAGAGGAGGTAGAAGGGGGGAGAGGGGAGGGGGATCTGTTATGAATTAGCACTCCAGCTCCACAGAGGCAAGAGGCAGGCCCTTGTTTTCCGGTTTTGTAGACAACACTGGTTGGAATGTGAGGCTTTTTTCTTTTATGTTTAATCTAAGTATTTCTGGTTGTGTGGGTTATAAGACACCAATCTAGTCTACTGAGACACAAAAAAAGCATGGTCGAGTGTGGTTAACAAGTGGTTTATGGATCTATTTTGAGAAACTTGCGGACTTTGTTGAATTAGACTCTAAATTTCAGTGAGGTAGCGTGCAGAACAGAACAGGCTGCATGAACAGTTAATAGAGAATAGGGATGTCAGGATTACCCCATATGTATGTAGAACTTTTTGCAACTTTTTGCACCATTTATTTTATTATTTTTCTAGATACATGTCTGCACTGAACGAGTTGCTTTTAATCTGATTGCGCATGTGCATAGTGACAACAAAAGCCATTCGATTCTATCCAAATTTGATAACTCGATTAAAAAAATTGATCACTTCACTAAAAACGTACCTTCTTGATTACTTGGCAAGTTTAAATTCTCTTAGCACTTATCACTCTCTTCCAGAAAAAAACAGCCTAATGGACACGGCAACTTACACACTTCTCGCCATGTCATATTCAAATATTTAACGGAAATGTTACTTTTTTTTTCTAATTAGTTTTTTTTCCCTCCAATTTTGGAAACTCAGAAAGGATTTGTTCCCATCCAGTTAAGTCTGCTTGTATCATTTGACCTTTTAAAAACAAAACATTATGAAAATAATTGGTTGATCACTCAATTACTAATATAATAAATATCAACAGCTAAACTACTAGATAATGGATAAAACAACTAATGATAAAAGCAACTTTAGTTGAATTGAGATAAAAACAACTTTATTAGAATTGAAATCTTATCCATAAATCATATTACAATTTTCCTAAATATCAGTTATGTAGGAAACCAGAACTTGTACTTAATGTAATACATGATTACTCAAATACTTCTCAGCTACTAAGCTGTCTTAACGTGAGGTTAACACTTCTTCTCCACAGTCTCACAGCACCGTAACCACTCGGCCTGTCGGTAATAATACATGGTCACAGTGACATAATTACATTTATTTAAGGGTGAGGTTCTGGACCACTCACTAGTACCAGCAGGAAAAAATGGAAATAAGACTTTTTATGAATAAAACCATACTGTTAGGTCACCGCATGCCCAGCACTAGGATGAGGGGGAAAAAACAAGTGCTTAGCTTGTAACGAGTAACATAAAAATACAAGAAGATGCAATGTGTGAGGGTCTTTTGACAGGTTGTTGTGGTTCTACCATCACACCACTAATTATTCTTACTTAGCCACAGAGGGAAAAAAATTCACTGCATTAAAAAAAGAGAATAATATTCAATAGTGCTGCAGGCTGTGTAAAAATGAGCTGCCTCTCTAACCATTGGAGGCTTTCAGTCATGGTTCCTAATGCATGAATGAGCAGAAAAGGGGAGGTGAAAGCCTGCAAAATCGAAGCCCAAACCCTCATGGGGTGGTACATTGTTATATATGTCATTTAATTTCCTTGTCATAAAAAAAAAATTGAGAACTCAAACCAGATGTGTTCTTTTTGGCAGCGTCCTTCATGCAACACAATTTGTTTTTGATGCGTGTTTTTTTTCCCCCTCCACTCTTATTATGGTCGTCCTCTCCCAGTTTGTCTGGCATTTGGAGAATAAATAGAAAAATGGAGACAGGTCCCAGGCAGTGAGGAGTTTGATTTAGGAAAATGAGACGACTTGGGCGCTTTAAACAAGATGCAGGCCCAGAAACATGAACTGGCTGGTACACTGGAAAAGCAGGATAAAAAAGCTAAGCCAGGGAGCTAAATACAGAGAGAGAGAGCACGAGAGAGAGAGAGAGAGAGAGAGAGAGAGAGAAAGAGAGGAAGAGAGAGAGAAAGAGAGAGAGAGAGAGAGAAAGAGAGGGAGAGAGAGGGAGAGAGAGCGCAAGAGAGAGAGA
>JBBJLR010000001.1:28193010-28224028 GCA_037577145.1 Brachypetersius gabonensis
TGTGTATTATAAAGTGAATTTAATGTTTTATTTACTATATTAATAAAAATATATTTTCATTGTTGTATTCAGTTAAGTCTAGCCGCTGTTTTTTACTCCTTTCACAAAGATGGCTCTATTGAGCCAGCTAGTAGCTAGAAGAAGACATTTAGTGATGCTGTATTTCAAAATTATCTCCTTGGAAGTAAAGTATACTGACAACACGAATACATTTTAAAAGAAAAGTATTTTGACTGAATTGTTCCTGAGATGTTGATGCAGAGGAGGAGTGCGAGTAAATGGTAAACATTTACTCAGTTTAAACAGGTTAAACATTTCCCTCTTATAACCATCAGGTTTCTCTTATGTTTGTCAGTTCACTGGTCCAAGCATTGAGGGAGCTTTAGGCTTTAATAAAGTGTTGTAGTCTCTTAATTGATCTCGATAAATGTACAGTAATGTACAGAGGCTCTGTCTAGACGCAACGCAACGACTAAAATCAATAATGGCACAAACTCCTGTGTCCATATTTGCCAGTCAAAATCCACGTAAATCCGTTTAAGAAAGGTTTTGCAAAAATATTGGCAATAAAACCTGACACACAGTTATATAATCATATCTTAAGATGTTATAGCAATTTTGATGACACAGTATTTATTTATTTAGAATATAAATAGTTTTTTCAGTTTCCTGAAAAATAGCCGTTTTGGACATACGAGGTTTCCGCCCGACAGCGACAATATGTTGAAACTGCTAAGAATGAAGTAGTGGTTTAACATTTAAGAATACAATCAAACTTGATAAATACAGTGTTTTTATTCAGTGTTTCCCTTCCTGCAATGCCCTAAATCACTGGATGTCATTATGCTTTTAGTAATAAAACATGGACTTAGTCACTGTCTATATCCATATGTTCAGAGAAGCATACTGAGACATAATAAAACACAGTTTCTCACAATTACAGTAAACATAATTTATATAATTTACAGAATCTGACTGTTTAAGAATCATTATTTGCGCATGTTCTAGTTGCAGCATTCACTAAGGACCATCTGCAATTTAGTTTATGCTGTAAATACCATTACAACTCACTAATTTTGTACTTCAGCACCAAAAGTGTACATTACTTAAGATGATAGTTCACCTGCAGATCTTCTGGTGAAAAGAGTGTGACAGCAGATTCTGAACCTGCCATCTAAGCAAGTTTTTCACAATAACAAAATAAATGGATGTCAGCTATTAAACGAATAGAATTCAGTTCGGCAAACGAAATGGGTTGTGACATACTTTACAGACTGGCTGGAACACAACAACATTGAGGTTAATCTTGGAGGTACTGAAGAAATTGAGCTGAACTTGATATTGTGAAAGACTGGAATTATTATTGTAATATTTTTGGCTCTGTACTTTTTTCCCCAGAAACAATTGTCATTATTAAAGCACATCGGATACAATGTTTGGGGCTTCTGGGCTTTAATTTTTCTTTATTTTGCAGAACTGCTGCATAAAAGCAACAGGTCACTCGGGTTGTATGTTATCGTTTTGTATGTTGTATGTTATCGTTTTGTATGTTGAATGTTGAATGTTGAATGTTGAACTCGGGTTGAATGTTATGTATGAGCAACAGGTCACTCGGGTTGTATGTTATCATAAATAACTTCACGGCTGTGATGTGATTTGTGAAAACCCACTTACAGTCAAAACTGCTCACCCCTACTAACAACCTGTGGCATGTGTGAACAGTTTTAGAATTTTAGGATTTGAACTGGGAGATAAGAGTTAAGACAAGGATAAAATACAGTGTGGGAATACTTACAAAAGCTGAGCTGCCGACTTTCACAGAAATCACTATACTGTGCTGAGTCCATGTTCCTCGTTTGCTTTTCAAGCCTCTGCAGAGAAATAAAGAAAAGATGGGGAACACCACATACTTACTTTACTGATATATGGCTCAACACTTAAATGATAGGTTATGTTTCCAGTATTGTTCTATCAAGCTGAGTTGTGTTAGTTTGCAGATTCACTGACGTGTAACATCATTACACAGCACATTGCAAAACATCATCGCTGAACACGCTCAACAGCTGCAGTAAACAGGAGAGTGACCTGTGGCTAATTGCATAATGTCATGTTGTAAAACCAAACAAACTACTCCACACCTGGAGCGATCAAAAAGTGTGCACGTGGGTCTACTGCCGAGAATCTTCACTATCAGTCATGGTGGAATTTGCACTGGGGGCATTGAACAGACAAGATTAAAGAGCGTCCTAAATGATGAACCCATCTCAATAGCATCTTCCATTCAGTGACAACACTGAAAGTGAGACCTTTTTTATTTTACAAGGCAGTAAAACCACAGTCAACGGTGCTGAGCTCACAAATAACAAGATGAACACACCGCTCCTTGTCATGTTTAGACACATAATCCCCTAACTGCAAAGAGTTATCTACACATTATATCATAGTGCTCCAGTCTGATCACCTGGTAGAAACAATCCTTATGGACGTCAACAGCACTTAACTGCCTGACATAAAGGTGAACAATGTGGCTTACGTCCATGCAGCCAATAGAGTGTGCTCAGACAGCACAATAGACCTTTTCAGAGCATCTCTGTTAGTCCTATAATAATGTCTTCCAGCAACCTGCTGTGGTATCTGTAGGACTCAGGTGGGATGCTGTGGTTTCGAAGAAGCATGAGGTCTTGCACTGAGGCAATGCTTTAAGTGTCCTATCAAACTCCCTAAAATACAACACTAGAGAGTCGCCATTTAGTAGTTCAGCCACGTGGCAAAGCGGAGCACCATGACAAGAGGCCTACTATCTACATCGACTTTAAGAGAGCACAGAGCTGCAATGAACCCTCTTAATAGCAACCAAACAGGTTTTACTTCAGCTTTACAGCAGAACGTGTTAAGCTGCAGGTCAGAACCTGTAATTAGACATTTCCTCATCCTGGACCAATTTCATCCATTCACAAAACAAGTCAATTTGAGCTTTCTAGCAGGGTGTACTCTGTAAAAAAGGTCTTATACGGTTTATAGTTCCCCCCTTCCAACTTATGTGTGCTAATTTTTTTTCTAGGTCCTTAGAGAGCAGGGTCTCCAGGCTGGTTGGAGGGAGGCATCGATGTTTCAGGACTCGCTGACATCCCAGGTCAGGGCATGGCGTCCTGAAGCAAGGCGGCCGAGATCACTTTCAGCCCACCCAAACCAACCGGAGCCTTTTTATTTAGTTAGCTGGCAGTCGTTGGAAATTCCATCTTTGAAAATACATATTAATGATGCTGAGCGCCGGCGCTCGCCCTGCCCGCCGCACAGCGCTGGAACTGTGATTTCTATTAGTGTCGTTAAGAGGCGAGCGGAGGGCTCGTTTGCAGTGCAGAGGGGGAATTCGCAGCAGCCTTGGTGTCTGCGTTCAGCTCCAAATTGGGCTGAGAGTGATACAAGACTGGAGCCACTGAACTTAAATAACTCTTGTCAAGCCGTCAGCCAGAGACAGGAGAAATGTTATGACTGTGGCTTATTGACTGAAAAGCGCAGCAGGGGGATTCTACATTTGAATACTATGTTTAGCCGTTGATTAAATCAAAACTTTGACCCACCTGCTAATAGCCAGATCATACCCACAACTGAGGCGCTGCTATATGATTGGACATTGACAAATATTTGATTTGGCGAGCCTGCGCTTTCATTTCATGCCAGTGTGGTCTGGATAAAGAGAATCTCAATTTGTACTATTGGTAGCCTTGAAACTTCCATAGGCTGAGACCCAAAATACATTTTGGACATCAAGCAAAAGTCAAAGTGTAATTAAAAAAAGAAAGAAAAAGAAAGACGAATTTCAAAGTCCTCTTTTTTGTGTAAGGGGCCAGCAATAAGTAAGTATGTCGAAAGCCTTTCGGACTACAACTGCACACATCAGTATCGAACACCTATGTGGGTGCTTGACAATTACTCAAGCACAGCTGTAGCATTAAGGATGATGCTGGTGTTAGTCACTTGGGCAGATTTTAATGGGCCTTACCAAAACAGTCTTAGAGTGAAGAGAATTGAATAAGGCACCTGATGCTACTTACAGCTCAGAGGAGACCACAGAGTAATATCATAAAGCACCACAGTTAATCTAAACAGCACGCAAAGGAAGGAATCAACTCCCTAAACTCATTATGGCTTAACATCACAGTGACAAGAGTTTTTTCTCCCTCTTTCTTTATGGGGCTAGGTAATTTAAGAAAGAAAATAAACATGTACATTCTGGGTAAATTCCAAAGAAATGCTTTTAAGCTCGCTCAAACAACTGGCTTTTTAAACTGCCATAATTAAGAAGCAAATGAATTGTGAACTGCATTGCTCTTTGTTCTCTGAGAAAACAGAAACAACACATAAAACTTGGGCAATTACAGAGAAAGTTAAAAGCACATTCTAATAAGCTTGTTCAAACACATGCAAGTGAGAAAGTTCACGTAGGTCTTCAAGTGTTCAAAACTTCTTGTGGAATGTGAAAAATACGTTTCCCCGGAGTCCCGGAATAGAACTCCGTGGAGACTGCTGTCATCATGGCATTAAGGCCAAAACAATGCAGATCCCACACAACATGACAAAGAGACTTTTAAGCATTCCCATCTGAACGTGGCCAAGAAAATAACAGATTGTCAAGAGATCTTAGAGGGTCCTTGAGAAGATTGATGGTCTGCCCAAGGAAATACAATCCACACACCACTGACAAAAGAGAGGCCATCGCAGTCCGATCAGGAGTATGAGCGAGCAGCTAAATTATAACCCTGTCTGACCTGATGCATGGCAGAGCTGGCTGAACACATGTGCTTTTAGAGGACTGGACATCCACCAAACGTTTGACCCATAAGTTGTGGGTTTGGAAATCCCGTGAAATAATGTCCATGGTATTTACACAAGTGTTGTAATATATTTACATCACTGAGAAACCTTTTTGGAGAGTAAATGGAGGATACAGCAGAAGGCTTTGAAAAAGGGTCATTTACAGCAAATAAAAACTATATTCAAAACATATACTGCTACACTGCATTTTTAAGACCTATTACCAATAGATGCAGAGCAAATACATTCCAGTTGTCTCATCTTTGAAGGCCAAAAACAGCATTTTGTTTTGGATGTTTTTAATATGGATATGAAGGTGAGTCAAAGTCATCAGGGATTTCGCACAGAGCTGACGCTGTGCAAAGGGGCCACCAGATAAAGCGGCTCAGTGCACTGTGGGTAAGCCATAAAACTGCTCCACAGGGCTTCATGAGCAGAGCGAAGTGGGAGGCCCAGAAGGATACGGTTCCTTATCCCCAAAAGATCATCCTGATAGCTAAAACACACCCATTAAAATACTCAGTAGGAACAAAGTTTGGGGGAAACCGCAGGCTTTCTGGGCCACGTCCAGAATGACTCGGGCTTGGTTTTAATTGAAACGGGACATATAAAGTCTTGTGGAGATACCCCCCACCCGCACCCTGCTTTTTTTTTTCTTTTCAGAACATGTCCATGGTTCCTGCTTCAGTCCGTTAATTACATCTTTCAGCCATGGGCCTTTATTTCAATTGGCAGAGCGAGGACAAACGGATGTTATAGAACGCTCCCTTACTTTTTCCTTTAGAATAGTGCTGAGCCAAGCGAGAGCTGGGGAAGGCAAGAGGTTGAGGGCTTGGCATATGTGCCTCGAGATCACTGCAGCAGTCCAAGCTCATGCTGTATATGCCCCTGCATTTGGATTGTTAACATTTGCTCTACGGTCTTTTTCTCGTTAAGTTAGATCTGAAAAAGCTCCCACTGACATCATAATAAGAGTGGACAGGTCAAGGCTAAACTTTTTCTTCTTATTATTCCTCAGTTTCACTTAGTGGCTCATTTGCATGTCTGGTTCTGCGCAATGGAAAGTCGATGGCTCCAGATTCTCCCTGGAAAATCTGTTAAATGCTAAGTCTATTAGTGGCCGAGGACAGAAAGAAACAGAGAAGGACCTCGGTGGCGGGGCTTTGAGGTCTGGCCGCTTGTCTTCATTGGAACCTGAATACTTTAACCACCTTTTTGGTTTAGACAGACTATCAAGTGTTCCTGTGGTCAGAGAGTGCATTTAACATGTTTAAACACCTTGTTTAAGCAAGATCCTATTCCCCAATGAGAAACCCTGGGTCCTAATCATACAGATACCCTACAGTACTCTCTCTCTCTCCCTCATGCTCTCTCGCTCTACAAGTATTTTCCCTCAGACACAGGAGCTAGGCGTGGACCTACACTACTGTTCAAAAGTTTGGAATGTTACATGAGTTTTTGTTGGTTTATTTAACAATAACAGCAGAACAAAATAGCTTAACTTAGATATCAAAAGGTGTTAAGAAATGTTATTTTTAAAAATAATTAAACTAGTTTTTATTAAAGACAATTATAAATACATACACTTTTAATAAATACATACACGCGCACGCACGCACACACACATACATGTGTGTGATGTTTTTTAAAAAAGGGACTAAAAAAGCCTATTTTTATAGTGTAAACCCTAAATATGCTGCAAAAATGCTCCCAAACTTTTGTCTTTCCGTATTTGTACTGTACAGTTTACTCTGAACTCCTGCAGTGCTAGAATGTAAATTACCCCTACATAGAATGCACTGTAATTAATTCCCGTGCGTTTTCTTTCATATGCGCTGTCATTTTCTTTGGTATTAGCAGGTAAATACAGTAATAAATGAATTTAATTTACATAAATAAAAATACCGAGCTTTAAGGAGTACAAAATGAAAACACTTGAGACGCTCCATGGGGGAAATTTTGAACTGCAGCATCACAGGGCAGCAGCCAATCAGCAGCAAGGAGAAATAAATAACAATCTTAGATAGGGTACTTTCGAAAATATGTGTTGGCCTGAAACCGCGACTGCTGATCCGTGTGAAAAGGGGGTGGTTACAGTATAAAAAACTGTATCAGAACTGTACTCTCATAGAAACTGCTTTCTCAGTCATCAAACACAACACACTCACTCTCTCACATCCATTTCCTGATCCACTCTCACAGTGTGTTGGTGACTGAGTGAGCAGTTTTTTGAGAATACAGTTATGATACAATTTTGTGTGTGCAATAAAACATTTGCAGGTCAGTGTGCTCTACACCAAATCCGCTTCTTGTGGCAGCCCAGTATTAATGCCTTATCATTACAAATCTGTGTAATGGCTGGGGATACTAAGTAGCACACAAGTAGTCTCTGTGTTAACTATTTATTCACTTTCCTAATTATTCAACTGTGAACAGATTCCCAGTTATTTCAAATAGTTGAAGGCTGTGAAGACTTTAGATTAATTTTTAAACAAATATCTGCAGCTAAATTGGTTTTAAAGTACTGAAAACTGTACTGATCCCAAAATTCTGAATGGTGATTCCATGCTTCTGACTGTTAGGGTATGCGTGACCAGGCCTGCATATTTCAGGCATGGTCAGCTCTCTTCCTCCCACTCACCTCCATCCTCTCCTGCTTCACTTCATCCACCTCCTCGTCCTCCAGCAGAGCCAAAAATTCCCCCGTCTGGTCGATGGAGCCCAGGAAGTCCTGGGCTAGCCGCTGCCTTTTGTTGACACTACTGCTGGCGTATTTGTCTGGAAGTGGACACACACACACTTACTTTTGCTGACTCTCCCGAGTCCACATCTGCAGGCCAGCTGGCCATGTTTACACCTGAGCTGTGATGGGATGGATCCAGGGCACAGCCCACCTGCCCCCTGTCATTTATTCCTCTTTCTTTACCTGAGTTCTGTCCAGGCCTGGCCTACACTTTGACATACACACAGTAGCAACTCCGCCAACTGCCAGAGCCCACAACACTCCTACACTCTTATTACATCACTCCATTTCTGACCAAACAGCATTTTTTTTCCCCTATTAGCAGTTTAATCTGTCTTGTGGCGAGCCGTGAAGTACAATACGCTGCCAATTCTGAAACTACAAAGGAAATGAAAAGTGAAGGTTCAAGACCATAAAAACATCTCTGAATACACATTTGTAACTTTTATTTTTTGAATAAACAAAACTAGTGTAAATAACACATTTAGAGCTGGATTTAAATATTATGATGTTTCTTTCCAGAGATTGCTCATTTCCTGGCTTCAGTTCAGCGGGCACAGTCACATACAAGTCCCAAAGCTTTAATACGTCTCATCAAGACAAACTGTTTTTCACTCTACAAAATGTGGAACTGCCGCCGATTAAATCCCTAAAGCGCCGTGGTGGGAAAACGAAACTGTTAATTAAACCAGAGGAAACACAGTGATCAAATGCATCTTTGTGAAGTAATGTCTGGTTGACATGACATAAATAGCCTCAGAAAATGTTTAATCAGGGAGACAGAACTCATGACACCTTAATAACAGCACTTTTATGGGGCTCCAGTTCCCTGATGCTGGCACGGCTTAGCCTCCAACAGAACTGTAATTGTGGACTTCCTATGTAAACGGGCAATTCAATCAAAATGTTAAAAAATGCCACTTTGTATAAACTCGCTTTCAAATGATACAAATATACTGATGCACGTAATTAGTTCTATATTTTTGGCTTTAATTTACTCTAAATTTGCCATTTGATGCAGTGGCGTGTTTACAGGAATAAAAGAGCTTGGAAAATCTTGGTTTGGGCGAGCGGTAAACAAAGCTAATCTGCAGTGATGAAACAGAGAATTCAAATCTAACAAAATAAACACTTGGAAATAACAGACATCACCTTTGATCCACTAACAATGGCCCACAAAATTCGGCAGTAAAGACAAATGCTATTTTAAATCCGGGATGGTGTATTTTACAAACTAGAAAAAGCAGCATGCAGCCCATCCTACATGCTGAAGCACTAAATCTACAAGCAGGAGAACCAGTTTATCTTTGTTGCACGTTTCCTACTGTGCACAGCACAACCGTCTCTGAAAAACATATCTGAACTCACAGAGATGTTCTTGAGATGCTACCTTAAATGATCTGAGCATATGCTGAAGGTTAAACAGCCAGCCATGACCAACCATAATCTTTTAATAGTGCTGTAATCACAGCCTGCTGTTATGAATCCCCTGCATGTGAATCCCCCAAGAACAGGCAGTATTGCTACTCTTGTGTGGAAAAGGAAAAGGGGAAAACAAGACATGCAGCAGAGTTTTACCTGGAGCACCGCTGTACCTTAAGGGGTCATAGCTAGCGCACTGCATAGAGTGTGGCCACAATTTAGCCTTCAAAGCTCCCGGGCCCTCATGGTGGTTTCCATACTCTAAGTGCTTGGGGAATTACTCCAGGGGTCAGATTAGAGACATTGTGGTCAGAGTCAGCACGGCTGCCTTCAGCCACACTTCTGCTGCGTCCCTGACAATGCCACCACTCACACCACAGCAGAGAAAGCAGTAGTGGCCACAGTACTTCCCTCAGGCCTCTCGGAGGGTGTGGGGGGGGAGGCACCAGGGCCTAAGAAACAAAACTCTATACTCTCCTGATGCTTTTATGGGAAACGTTCAGACAAAGCCGATGGTAAAAATGCGTATTTCCATCTCCAGTTTTCCTGACTGCAGGAGGGTCATTTGGGGAAACGTCAAAACTTTCTGAGCCAATTTGTGCGCAAAACAAACGCTGCAGAGCAAAACATTAAACAGAGCAGCCCATCAGGCTTCTCATGGAAAATAAAAAAGTCCTGAATCCATGCTCACAGACATGCAGACTCCTTCTCAATCGACTGCGTGGACTGCTCGCTCTGAACGCCACATTTAACGTTATTCCCTCTCTCAAGTTACAGGCCAGATGAGGAGCAAAGATCCTAATGATACTCATCATGACAGCAGACAAGGCTGCAACCTCTGCGCGGATGGTTTTCCTCCCTCGTTCTTCCTTCGCTATGATAGTGATAGGAAACTAGCAGCGGAGCGGTGGAACGCTATGCAAAGCAGAGACATGCCAAAGCTTCCGCCTGCATTCTGGTAATGACTCTTGCTGATTGACTGTGGCATACAAAATTACCTTGGCTGACTCCGGTCATTATGTGCGCCTTCATCATTTAAAGCACTGGCTGAATGGCAAAATTCAGCTTGTGCACAGGAAAAGGTCTTAAAACATCTTCATGTAGAAAGAATATTGTAAACACACACATAAGCTCATGCAAGAGACGCAGGATTTTGTAAACTACTTAAAGTGATTCATGGTTATACTTCACCTGAGTCCAGCGGATCTTCATCATCAACAGTTTTCATTAACTTAGACTTGTAGTCTCGAAACTGCATGTACTTCAGGAGTCTTCTCAATTTCTTCTAATAGAGGTATAATAGAAACACAAAGCCATGATGTAAAGAGAAAGGACAAAGACCACACATGCTTCATCAACATTTATAAAATGTTCATAAGAAATTATATAAAACAGAAAAACATTAAACAAAAGGTCTTTGGATATTATTATTGTCTTTGCAAGCATTGCAAAACTGAAGTACTGACTAAAGTTTATCTTGACTATGTTGGGAGTAATCTCACAATCCATTTAAGAGTGTTCATTAACAATAAATTTAAAAGAAATACTCAAAAAACATACTCTAAGTAACAGTAAATGTTAAAATCTCAGTGTTTCCACTGGTGACATTTCTCCACGGTGGCCCACCAGGCCTTCATGTTTGCTGCCATAACAAAAACGAAAAGGAAACGAAGACCCCCCCCCCCCCCCATTCAAATGGAATAGTTTATCTTTTATCTTTTGAATCCATTAAGTCAGAAAAGGCTGACTTAATGGTTTACCATGATTCCAATTGTACTGTACATTTACATTTACAGCATTTAGCAGGTGCTTTTATCCAAAGCGACTTCCATTCCCTAACTATAGGGGGCAGTCTCCCTGGAGCATCTTGTGGTTAAGGGTCTTGCTCAGGAACCCAGTGGTGGTGCTAGATATAATTCAAACCCATGACCTCTTGGTCCAGAGGCAAGTATCCTACTCATTAGGCCACCACCTCCGTATTAATCAAACTATCTATGGTTGAGAGGCCATGAATTAGCCACAACAAACAGGTTTGTATGATAATATACTCAGTGGGGTCTGTCCATGCACTCCTTTACCTTGTCTTTCCTCATGAGGAAGATTATATCCTCTGGGGAGATGACCCTGGCTCCTCGGACGAGGGCCACCTCAGCTGCCTGGTGGAGCTGGAAAGGAGGAGAAAGAGAGAGAGAAAAACAAAAACTCAGCTTCTGAAAAAGCTTTAACACCAGTCAGTCGTCAACAAGATCAAGCTTAAGATGTTTGTTCTACTTTCTGCCAGTCAGTGCATGTTGAGTGAATGAGTCACAGCATCTGCTGTTTAAAAACCTTGAGAGAAGTGATAAGAAACCACATATTTTGAGACTAGCACTTTCATAGTCACATGAGTCTTCATAAACTTTGGCCAATTTTGGTAGAGGTAACAGTTGTTTGGCTTTCTCAGCGCTCAAATATGATGGCATGACTGTCCTTGCTTTCGAGATAAACAAGGAAAGAGGAGGGTTGCTATAAACAGAAGTGTCAACTGGGCAATGCCACCTTACAAGGTGTCCACTGTGGGAGCTCTTCCCATACTGAGCTGTAAAAATAATACACGTGTTATATAAATACACTAAATAATATATTTAATTACATTCTGTCCACTCCAGAAGCTCACAGGTAATGCTTCATATGGCTTTGAAAATAATATAACTGATACATATGTATAAAAAACAATACATTTAATTACATTCTGTCCACTTTGGGAGCTCTTATCACATTGAGTACACAGACAATGCTTCATACGGCTTTAAAAATAATATACTTGATAGATAAATATAAAAAACAATATACTTAATTATATTCTCTATCAACAAGCTTGAGCCTGTACTTCTGATTTTTGTTTTGACGTCAATCAATGACAAAAACAAAATTGTAAAGGATGGCTTTTCTTCCCACAAAAAAGACTCAGAATACATGGAATAATAACAGACTGCAGTTTCTGTTATGGTCGGGAATCACTGCAACTTGTAAGGGTTGAAGAAATGTTCTCTGTCCTAAGGACAGTCTTCCAGAATCTATAAATTCTCTGAATATCACCAAGCCAGCGATAGAGAAACGAGATGCTATACAAACATCTGAGCACAAGCCCGTCTCATGTGGGTGAAGTTTGCCAATTAAGTCATTAATACATGTCAAGGTCTACGGCATGGACCTTATTGAGTATAATGCCCTTATTCATCTTCTTTATTGGGTTATGGCTATAAAAAGTACACAGGGATGTTGCAATCATATGGAAACAATCTTTACGAGCTCAAGGAAAGGCACACAGAAAGAGTGAATGAAGAATGCCCCATCCCTTAGACGCAGCCGTTTCATTCTGCTGCCAAAAAGAGCAGAAACACCTCATCTATCACTGTCACCTTCCACTGAAAATGATAGCTATCCACATGTAAATCAGTGAATTGAATGAACTCTCTGGAATTAAGGGATGTTATGGAGCAACTGCAGTGTCAGATTTCAAAAAATGTTTAACCCCTACCATACAGCAACAAAGATGATGACTCTAGGTTACGTTAAACCACTAATTTAAAGCTGTTTTATACCAGCAGAAGTTTGCAGGACCTCATTAGAACACGTAGTTATCAGACACATGATTTATGATTTAAAAGACAAAAATACAAATGGGGAAAAGACAAATGTAGTTATTTGGTTATTTAGTCTGATTTGGACGCAGAGCATGACTTTCTTGTGACCGTGATGGCGTAATATATAAAGGGAAATGGCCATTCAGTCCCTAAGCATTCCAGTACCACAATAATGAAATTCATGGTATAAAACTAGCAAAAAATGCATCATGACGTCATAATTTAGAATTTTCTAATATCCTTTAAATGAAAAGAAAAAAAAAATCAAATAGTTAATGTGAGTACTGCCTTCTCTGTGTGTGTATACGCATACATATATACACAAATAGTATAATATATTACGTTTCACTGCTGTTACTACTGCTGGTAATCTGTTACTACTGGCAAAAAGTGACTGTAAAAGCTGTGTCCCAACCACCAACAGAAGAAGAAGGATAAGAAAGAGAAGGAGAAGGAGAAGGAGAAGGAGAAGAAAGAGAAGGAGGAGAAGAAGAAGAAGGAGAAGGAGAAGAAGGAGAAGGAGAAGAAGGAGAAGAAGAAGAAGGAGAAGGAGAAGAAGGAGAAGGAGAAGAAGGAGAAGAAGAAGAAGGAGAAGGAGAAGAAAGAGAAGAAGGAGAAAGAGAAGAAGGAGAAGGAGAAGAAGGAGAAGAAGGAGAAGGAGAAGAAAGAGAAGGAGAAGGAGAAGAAGGAGAAAAAGAAGGAGAAAAAGGAGAAGAAAGAAAAGAAGGAGAAGGAGAAGAAGGAGAAGGAGAAGAAAGAGAAGGAGAAGAAGAAGAAGGAGAAAAAGAAGGAGAAAGAGAAGAGGTTACA
This sequence comes from Brachypetersius gabonensis, assembly GCA_037577145.1. NCBI lineage: Eukaryota > Metazoa > Chordata > Actinopteri > Characiformes > Alestidae > Brachypetersius > Brachypetersius gabonensis. The sequence continues at coordinate 28,206,427 of JBBJLR010000001.1, forward strand.
TTTCCTATTGTCATGGGAGTCTAGCTGGTTGTTCTGTTCAGTAAGTTCAAAAACTGCCTGTGTTAGAGAGGGATAAACATGTATACAAAAGCCCTTCATCATCTAAATGTTATGCTTTTCTAAGGTACAACAATGACCTCAGATACCCGTTTGAAATATCCACCAAATCCAAAAATCTGTCGAAAGCTGCTCGTTTTTTAACAACTATCTGCTGGTATCATGTGCTTCTGATATTATCATGCATCCCTAATGAATCAGGCTCCTGACCACAGTGCTCATTTTTAATCACTTACTTGATTACTCAACAATAAAATGACTCAAAATGCCCAGATCATTCTCTGATGCTCCTTTCTTCGTATAAAGTACAAAAAAGAAAAACAAAACCCAGAGAAGTCAAAACGAAATTCGGCTACGAATGAGAACTCACCGAGCCAAAAACACCGACCGCAAGGTCTGATATCAGTCTGTGATGAAGAAATATTTATCCCCTCAAGTAAGCAATGAAGCTACTGAAAATCCCTCACATATCACTTTCAATTGGGGTTGGGTAATGTCATTTATATCCCTGGAACCGACTGCAATTATTAATTAAAATGTAAACATTCAATATGCCTTGGCAGCACCTGAATCTAGAAATACATGGGAGTAATTCTTGGAGGACTGTAAACATTTGACGGTCATAAAATCTGTTTGCTTGCAGATGTAGATCTGTGTGTGGAGTTCAGAGCACAAATAGGCCCCACACACACACTCACAGGGGGAGCATTGAATTAAACGAGCTCGGAGGCTTCATTTAGTTCTTTCTGGCCTGGCACCGGACCAATGTTGACAGACTGGCTGCCATATCTGTCTCACCATTTAACAGGGAAAGAGTTTTTAGAAGACAAAAATGGCTTTAAGTGTACCTCTCATCCTTCACCCTCCAAGCCCAAACAGCTGCATATCTCTGAATCAGGAGTTGTTTGCTTGCTTAATTATTATTTACAAAGGATTCTGTGGCACTTTAACCCCAAGTATTCGGTTCCAAGGACCTCATAACATCTGAATATTGTGAAGGGAAAAAAGGAAAACAAGTTTATTACGGCTTCTCAGATGAAAGCGATGATTCCAAAGAAACCCTGCAATTTTTAGTTTTCTTTTCAGATGTATTCATCAAGCCATTACATAGAAACCAGAATGCCTAAAAATATATAAAACAGCCTATTTATAACTTTGTGATGTCCCAAAGATCAACCCATTTCCATACATGCTCCACCCCTTCACCCTGAAGCTATAAAGAGTGTTTCAATAAGGAGAGTGTTTAAATGCAAAAATACACTGCAACTATTTGAATATATCTGTTTTAAAAGCACAATAACAAAAACACACTTGTGTAATTTCAGATGATAAAGAGGGGTTGGAAATGGGCATTAAAAAAATGAATTAATTTTAGTCTTAAATACATAAAACCACACAAATCTTTGAAAACTGATTTTAAAATGACAAAAATAATAAAACATGGACCTTTATTATTACTATTATATATTAATTTTACATGCTGAGGAAAGATTTTTTTTTTTATTCTTGTATAGAGTCTCCATTTCAGAGCTGGTAGTTTTTGTTTTAATAGCTATATACATAGAAACACAAATGCAATGGTACAGTAGCGGAGTTACTCGAATGAGTATCACTGAATTACAATTTCAGGGAAAAAGACAGATCCCATTCTTCCTCGTCCGCTGTTGTTTTAAAGCCAGAATTACTTTCCTTGTCATTTGAAGTCTCTGGCTCATCAAACAGATTTTGTAAAATAACAGATTCATTTTAGTAATTGCTCTAATTTTACACTCGGATGAAAGCAGTCTCCTGAGCTGCGAGACTGAATGATGTTGGCGGAGTTATTCCATTTGGGATGGCTCTCAGACTCAGTGAACAGTGCGATCTCTGTGGTCTATTTCCAGCAGCTCAGAAGCCGGCACTGTTGACAGTTTACTCAAGCAGCGAAGGACTGTTTTACCATTTCTGGGATGCCTCAGCTATCACACTACACAGGCATTCATAAGGCCCAAAGTGTTTTTCTCCAATTTGATGCTGTGGTTTTAGCTTTTGCAACAGGAACGGTTCCAAAGCGGAGAGCAGACAGGAAGAGAAGGACAACACACAGTTCACCGATATGGTCATCTTAACCCCTGGCCTCTGCAAAGTAGTTTCACTCATTTTAACAATCCATACAAAACTTATTGAAAACACAACAAATTCTTTTTTATATATTAGAATGGATATAATATTGTATAAACAAAAATATTTTTCATATTCAATCTATCCCTGACAGAAAAAAGAAACAAAAGTCAACCTGAAATCAAAATCAGGCTATAATATGGCTTGATTCAACTCTTATACTTGAAAGACAGAATTGTTGTTTTCCTGTAGTGTTTGACTGAAGTGTAGGGATGTTTCTTAAATATCTTCGGATTTTTAGGGATGCCATCATGCATCAGTGGGTGGGGAAGACAACTTTAATCAATATCATGTTTCACCTAACCCTCAATCCTAATCCACTTCAAATCCAGACAAAAATTCTCAGCTTGCTCAGAGTCCCTCCCTGATATTGTATTTCATTTGTACGAAAGAAAAATGGAAGAAAAAAGCTGTTATCTGATTCATGTTGGTTCTAAGTGATTCTATAGGAACCTGTGGAAAAGACTTAATGTATGGACAGCTGTGAGGATAACCAGAAAATAACTTATAAGGCCCTAAAAGTGACATTGACTGAAGTGTTCACAAAATCAGTGCAATGTCACTGTGCTAGGCTCAAAGGTCGCCTCTCCAGAAGATCAAGGCTGTGACATCAATGCCTGGGTGGAAGTGTATCTCGAGCTTTGGGAAGACCGCCTAACTCCGGGCTGTAATTATAGGGCTCATTTTTAATTACAACACATTTTCGAGTGACACTGGCCTCGGCGGGCTGGTTCATGTCACGTTACAGTGGAGGAGAAAAAGGAGTCGCTTTCATGCGGCAGAATGGCAGAAGTCAAATAAACAAGCCTGCTGAACATAATTTCCTCTGCGCTGCTACTGCTGCGTTTTGAAATGAAATCCATTATTTGATTACACTGGAGAAGGTAACAGGAAGACAGGGGAGTATTCCAGTCACAGCGTCCTTGTAAGGATCTATTACACCGCTTCCTTTGAAAAAGGGCTGAAAACAAAGACTTCATGTTTTCGGAACTCACCTACCAGACAGATTACTTAACTGCAAAACCCCGTTCTCTTGGAAATCAAATCCCTCGAAAATCAAGCCTGACGACTCAAAACATCATTACATTTTCTGCATAAACCTAATTACCCTCTGTTTTACATGTCACGGTCTGGGCTATGTTATCGGCAACTCTTTTCGCTACGCTTACACGCTATTGAACTAAGCTTATGAGCTCTATGGTGAATTGGGAAGCTATCGTAACAGCTGTGGCCGTGGAATGCTCTTCAGCTACTGAACTTCTTGTTTGACATCGTAACAAAAAGGTGCCAAAACACTGTCATAAACAATTAAGGTAGAAAATATCAAAGGGGCCCCCGTTATCAGGGGGACAGGAATTCCGAGAGCGTTTGCAGAAACGAAATGTTTTGCTTATTCTTTGCGGTTTAATGATGCTGTTTGGATGGAGACATTATCAATGTTTTGCGAAACTGAGAGTCCCTGAGAGCGGGCCGACAGATAAATAAAACAAGCGTTTCCCATTTTCATCACATTGAGTGAGCATGAGTGAAGGACAGGACCTACCCTACAGCAGTGGACAAGACAACAGCACTCGCTGGACTGTCCCTCCGACACACAGCGCACAGGACATTCATCTGAAATCTGAAACTAAACTAAACTTAATCTGAAGAAAGGCTTTGACTAAGAACATCGTCCGAATACAGTTAACTTATGTGTACAGATGTGGACAGAACCCATAGTGAATAAGTTTAGTTCCTTTGTAACATTTTAATGCATTGTACAAGAGATACCCAAGATTCAATTTATAAACAAATCTCGGTCCATTCACTCACGCATTTCAGCATGACTACCTTTAGCTAAAGTTTAAAATCATTTAAAACAGCTTTTGAAGAGCGGTACCAGTTTCTGCACATACCCAAGCCTTCAGCATCGGTATCAGTATAAGAAAAGACCAGGATGCATCACCCAATTTCTAATTTGCATATTTATACATTTTCCAACACAAATAAAATTTGTTAAGGGGTATTTACTTTATACAAAGTTCCACTCTTAAAATGAAACTTCCAATTATATAGAATTATAGCTTCTGGCTTAGGTATTTGATTTAAAAAAAATGAAATGTAATCAGTTTTAAACCTTTACATTATGTAGGGTTTTTTCACATTAACATCTCATTTACAAATATAATTCTTTAAAGAACATTCAGTATAAAAAGTGTCTCTTCGACACTACCATTATTTTTAAGAGAGTAGAGATCCACTTGCTTTTGTCCTGGTTTTAATTTTATTCTATTCAGCACCTGGGCAGCTCTGCTGTAGCCCACAGCTCTCACTTTCGAGTTTCAGGATTTTATTTTAGAACATGAAGAACAGACCCAAACATACTTCAGTAACTATGTAGAAACTATAACATACTTCAGCAACCACTTACTCCAAAGAAAGATGAGACTGAACACTGCAAACATCCTTGCTCCCCTTGGAAAAACTATACAGAGAGTACATATTTAAACAAAACGCGCCGCTAATTTATCCTCCCTTCTCCACGTGAGAGACTAATTGACTTAGGCAGTCGACAACCTCTGATATATGTCAGTGCAAGCACCTGGACAGGAGGTGACAGCCATGCTTCCACCACCCAAACCATTTAAACTCCAAATATCCTGCAAGCGCTCCGGGGGCGTATGCATCTGGGTTCAGGGTGCTGCAGCGCCCTGTCTGAGTCTGAGCCTGGCACAGCGCTCCTAACCAGACAGACCACAGGCCATGGGGATGAATAGACTTCTATTACATTAAACTCAGCTCCAAGGATTAGAGCTGCCCCTTAGTGTTTCTTCACAGACTAAAAAAATCTTCAAGCTAAATATATCTGGATCATCATTAACCGAGACCACCCATCATGTTCTTAGGTGGAAAGCAGAATCCGCAAAATCACACAGTCAACTAAAGGTAATAAAAAAGGTAACCAGGCAAACAGAACGTATAAACAAAAACGTCTGGATGGTTTTGCAGCTCAGAGTTCCTTTATTTGGTCCAGTATTCTGCTCTAGTGAAACCAAGCGCTGGATTTGATTTGATTATGTTTGTCCTCCAGGGTAAGCATCACTAAAAATACAGTCCCAACAGAGTCAAGATGTTATTCCTGACAAATGTATCAACTGGTACAGAGTACAAACAGTAATACAAACAGATTGTTAAAGGAATGATTTGGAAATAAACTTAAATTTACCCAGTTTTACCAAAGTACCCAAATTCACTAATTGTTTTACCCAAGATGTGGTCAATAAGATAAGATTTTCAAAATAGATTTTGCTTCTTCAGTCTACCACTGGAGCTGTGAAGCTAATGCTGTTAACAAAGATTAGAAGTCAATTTACACCCACATTATTTCTATAAACACAGGCCCATATCTCTTAGCCTGTGCAAACCACAACCAACTCTTTATTAGGGTTATGCAGACTTGCAAGTGCTGTTGAGAACAAGGTGTGACATGATACCATGTCCAACACCGGTACTGAAACCACCACCTTGTATATCTGTCAATACCAACATCACTCCAATAATGTCTTTTCCTAGACTTAAACATCTAAGCTTTTAATATTACATTTTCTGGGATGCACTTTCAATAAATTTCCTCTATAGGGAACTATGTAACATATAAGATTTGAATTTCTACACCTATATAGTGCACAAGAGATCACTGGAGGGGCACACAATTTTGTCTGCACTGATTTTACTGAAATTTTATTCATAAAAACATTAAATTCATACAATCCCAACATCTGAGAAATGTAAAAGGGTGTGTGTGTGTATAAGAGTATAAAAACCTAAAACCACTGTTTATTTTTTGCAAATAAAAGTATGACAATAACTTCATTATTTTTGTGCGTCTATTGGGGTAGGAGTTGGGGTTGGGGGGGCCCGGCTTGTCTTGGACACAGGCAAGGGGGGTTTCAAGGAAAAAAGTTTGGGAACCACTGCATTAGTGAATTCTGCACCCATGGGTAAATCTCCAGTGGCTCTCGGTTAAAAATATACTATTCAGGTGTAGGAGTCTGTATTTTAATTCCTACATAGTGCACTGTGTAAGGAGCCATCAGAGACAAATTCTTGCTACTCCTTACTCATGTCCTCCTATCTGTCTTAAAGCACAATGCTCAAAGTTATTTAAGTACTTATGTGACAGATATATCTTTTTCTTATATTTAGTTTGATACGACCACAATATGTAATATGAGTTTACTGCTTCGATTTAGACTGGAGTTTATCACATGAACTGCACACAGCCCTGCCCACTGTGAGCACGTGAGGCTCAGGGTTTAAAGGGTCCACTGAAGGAATACAAGTAGTCAACAAGCTGGAGACAAAACAAAAAATGGAAGTTCAGTGACAATGTTGATAAATCAGGTTCTTTCCCACCAAATCAGTCTACCGGGTGTAATTCAGTTCTGGGAAAGTTTCTAATTCAGTTCTAATTCAGAAAGCAGAGTTTGTGAAACATAACACAGACTGTGGATGCAAATAGTGGCCATATCATGGCATATTCTGCACCAAACATCTCAAACATGTATACCTGATTCTAAAAGGCTCAGTATTATTAATGGTAAACATTCTTTCTGCACATTCTCAAGGTCTCTGCCTCCATCTAACCACTATGGCTGCTGCTTTTGTCAAAAGAAGTCTCTCAGCAACACGTCCTCTGAGACTAATTCAAGTTTAAACCACTTTTAAAAGACAGAGGAAAGTTGCTCAAATGTTAGTAAATTGAGTGGAATATGTAATCAGTGTAATATTTCCACCTACGCCTTGAGCAGGCCTCCCTTTTATGCATATGCATGAAGGAGAGAAGCGTATTTAGCATAAACCAAGTACACAAACTACATAATGCATGTTTAGGCTTCTTGATCTGTACCTGAAACTGACGTAAAATGCTTAGTACACTGGGTCTGCAATAAAGATACACAGAACATCACAGGGCTGAATATTTAACCCTTCAGTGAGAGATTTTTTTTTAACAGCTCTACACATTGCTGTGTTGAGTTTTTCTGCTTGCTGGTCCGTACTAAAGTTTGACGATCCATTACTTTGTTTGTGAATTGTTCTATTTTCACTCCAGCCTCTCCTTCTGACCACAGAGCAGTTCAAAGACTTGTCAGTCTTGATGCTGGTGTCACTCATTTGACAAAATGATTGTTTGTTGTAAAGATTTGTTTTTACAGCTTGTCAAACAGCAGGTCTGTGTTTCTTGAGTGCCCTGCATGGTGCTCGATCTATCAGTCAACTGTTCAGACGCAGCCCAATTGGGGTCTGATTTAGTTATGCATCGACTGTCAAGTGTGAAAAAAATGTGTGAAGATGTGAAGATGGTAGCATATCAGCTGGAATCAGATCATTGTTAATTTGCTTCGTGACGTCAGCAGGTATAAGAGTTAGAATGATCATTGCTGAATGTTCCAAAACACACTGGTCTGACAGTATGCTATGCACTGAAAGGAGACACTATTTCAAAAGCACAAGTGCTGAACAGCATTTTTAAATCTGTTAGTCATGAGCTCCCAATGGGTCATAGTGATACTTCCAAAAAAAATAAAAAACTGGGCTGGCATAAATACAAATGTCAAATCTGACTGACAGCTAGATATGCAAAACATGTTTTTGGTGTATTAAGTCAAGTAATCAATGTATTTTTAATTCAATTTAAACTTAATTTATTAACCCTTATAGTCATGCTTGAACACACCACACAGTGTGAACTTTCTCTGCATTTAACCCATTCACCAAGTGAAGCAGGGGGCTGCCACCAACGAGGGCTGTCTGGGGAAAATAGCGGTAGTATCACATTGTGGCCTAAATTTGTTTCCGATTGTATCGATGCCTCTGTATCAATTCCTACACCCACTACACTGTTTATCATGCTATATTTACTTACATTTTCAGCAATTGGGCTCAAATCTTATTGTGGCCCACGGAAACGTCTGTGGTTTCAGAAAACGTCTGGGAATTTTAAGAAATTGTGGTTTAAGAAACAGCTGTGAACTACTCGATCACTGATGTACGTCGCTCTGGATAGGAGTGTCAGCTAAATGCCGTAAATGTAAATGTAAATGTAAATGAAATGACTAAGCAGAGCTGAAGTGTTGCTCATTTCTATAGTTTTCAGTCATACTGCATCCTAAACCACATCCACACATCTGCACCACCCTAACCAAGAGCTAGATGTGGTTTGAGCCATTTGAGAGAAGTTTTGGTTTTGAACTTACAGAAACGTCTGAGATGAACACTGACTTTTAGTGACCGTTAGCTGTGTTAGCCTCGCAGCTGACTAATCAACTGAATCACTTAAATCTTGATATTTCATCAAAACATTTTTAAAAGAACTACTTTCTTGAACATAAAGACTTGAAATACAGAGCTGCTCCTCGACCACTGAAAATCCAGCTGAAAGAGTCAGACCATCAGAGTCAGATGAACTAGCTGGCACTTTTTCCCCTCCCTCTGACAAACCCCTGAACTTCACTTTACCAGCTGACTCCCGCTAATTAAATTGATGTGTACCATGGAATCATAAATATATTCATTAGAAACACAGGCTCAGGTCATTTTCACATGCCCTAATCAAATTTACAACAGAGGGCCGCGTTTAAAGAGTCATATAAAGAAATTGCTGCCGTGGCAAAAAACAAGGCCCAGGAGATTGATAGAAAGTCTGGAAGCAGAGAAAGTACAGAGGAATAAGTGCCTATGAAAGCAGCCCCTGCCAACATTTGCACCTGGCGTTACACGAACCAGCCAAGTGAACTCTGTTTCACATGCAGCATGTCAGGAAAAACGTGAAGCCTTTTCACTGTGCTGTTTGGGTTTCAGGAGGAAGTAGACATCTACAGCAAGCTTCTACAACCAGTCAATCAAGTTCCGAGGGAGGCCAGAGACGGAATTAACAGCCCTCTACCTCCACACACTACAAGAAAGAACCTCTCACATTTCCTCAGTGCCGTTTTGGCATGAAGGTTTAAAAAGTGCACCTGGAAGAAGCTCGCTGTGTGGGTTTGTGTTGAGTGTAATTTTTAAATTTAATTTTGATTATCAAATACACAGACCCCTAAACCTATTGTAAGCTTACAACAGCATATAGACTTGAATCTGGATGACGTGGGAAATAAATGTCGGATCCTCATTGTAAAGAAACTGGCTCCTGTTAGCTCCCCCTCAGTTATGAACAAATGCAGAAATGTGTCTGTAAAGCACTAGGGGTCACTGTGAGGATCTCAGTCGCAGCCTTTGAACACGACACAGTGAAAGATGATGTTTCACTAAATATCAGTCCTAGTGTTACACAGGAATCCTCACACAAGAAAAGATATTGAGGGAAACACTAAAAACATCAGAGTAAACTTCATGAGTAAACAGCGAGTCAGCATCAGGGTCAGTCTTCGTGACTGTTTGTAACTGTACAGTGACTCCTGCACAGTAAGTCCGTTCAGAGGGAAGTACATGGTGTGTCATAAAAAACTTTCATTTGTCTTGCCAGAGCGTGAACTCTCTGTGTGAAGTAAAGTATCTCTCATTCTTGTTTCAATCAAGTTTGTACACAAACTTCTACTACTTCTGATTTCTGCAGTGCAGAATCACAGTAAAAAAAAAATTCAATTCAATTTTATTTATATAATGCTTTATACAACCAAGTTGTCATAAAGCAGCTTTACAGAGTGCAGGTCCGAGCCCCTAGTGAGTAAGCCAGAGGCAACAGAGGCGAGGAAAAACTCCCTGAGCTGGAGGAAGAAACCTCGGGAGGAACCACGACTCAAAAGGGGAACCCATACTCCTCAGTTCGACCCGGAGAGAAAGAAAAGACAGTCTTTATGGGGTAGAATGAAACAATTAAGACTAGAAAGCAATACATACGTAATTATGCAGTGACTAAATTCAGGATGCGCAATGATATCAGAATCATACTGGTACTGGCAGACAACTGCTTTAAAAAAAAATCGATGACTTCACCTCAATTCATCTCCTCCAGAAAGAATGATGGGATACTGCACTATAATGTCTATGTCTTTATTCTTTTTTGTAACTGTACAACGTTTTTTTTTGCATTTTTTTTTAATGTATCAACATCAACAGGTCCACAGATCACAAGTGAACCTCTTATTTGCAAAAAAAAAAAAAAAGTTATATTTTTGATTCTTTAAAGTAGCCCCATGTTGCCTTGATGTTCTTTTACACACGCTTGCCATTCTCTCAAGCATCTTTTAGAGAAGCCACCTGGATTGCTTTTTCAACATATGCTGAGACCTTGTTGGCTGCTTGCTGTCAAAACGATTTTATAAAATGTTTGTTTTGGAAATAAATAAAACACAGGCATTAAATCCACAATTCTTACAACACAGCATTTTAAAATAAACCTTTAGTTCAACACTGTTGTTCTGACATTCACTCGAGTGTGTCCGAAGGCTATGTACCGGTACTGTCCGTGTGTGTACTTTACATACTGTATGAGCTGAGGTGTGGTGAGTGTACTGGGCTGAGTCAGCACACATTCAAATGTGTAACAAGACACCCCACCCCAGACACCTCAGAGACTTCATCTCTCTCCTCCTAACATATATCACCCCTGCCAATCTGCTCCTGTTAAACCAGCATTAATCAATCACACCATCTACAACTCTTCAGAAGTGGTGTCAACATTTCCCTCCTACCAATGTGTGCAACTGTCACCTAGTCATATAGAAGTCTTAGCTATATTATATATGCCTTACCTGTTCAGACAAATCCTCCTCAGGCCATTTGCACCAAGTAAATCAAGTCAAGAAGACGAAAAGACATGAAAGGTGTTCAAAGTTTAGACATTTATTTGCTCACATGTGGACGTGTGGGAGGAATACACTCCACACTCGTGGGTGTATGCTGCCAGAGCAGTGTGAAATGTTTTGCAGGCCATCTGGGAAGGATTTATTGTGTAATTTGGTTTATTACTGCTGCGGTCTTCGGCTAAGTAGCATGAACACAATTACAGTCCACTCGGCACGGCTACACCTGGCCCCTTGGAACAATAATAAATCCAGGAGAGAGGAAACAGAGAATTAATTGAGGGTTATCACCATCATGGCCCGTTTAGTGCTTACTGCTGAGAGTGGGGAGTTATTTATACTGCTGCAAAAATAAATATCCAACAGCGTTGTATTACATACACTGTCATCCTAAACAAGCAGTCTTTCCTGAGGACCTATCATGGCGCAATAAAGTGAAGAGACTTTAAGATACTGTGGACGAGGAGACACGATGATGTCTCAAGGCAGTTACAAAGGGATGAAAGGAAATAAAAAAATAAGAAATAATGGAAAGAAAAAAACAGCTAAATCAAAAAAGTGGCAGTGCTTTACACACTGACAATGATTTTCATAGGATCCTCCATAAGGCCGCTCTTCTATAACACACATGTGGAAGGGGTGTGTGTTACAGCTTTATCACGCTTGCCTTTAACCTGCTGTGCTTGGACCTAAAGAACAGAGTTATACATCCTCAGGGAGCAGTCAGTAAATTACTTTAGGTTGTCCTGGCTTTTTATGTTTGGCAAGTGGGCTCCACAATAGTTTTTTAGTGCTGCGATTTACAATATGCAGAGCTTTTTTGGCGAATCTGATTGAAAGTCATCTATAAATCTGTCTGGCACTGGCCACTGTCAGAAAATATGGGGCGAGCAGATGACAGTTAACATTAATGCATTAAATGAACAAGACAAGACCACGCACTTCCGGATGTGAGGTAAAAGAAGGCGGCCTGCTCCTCTAGGCCTGGGTGGCAGCTGCTCTCACTGCAGGGCTACAGGGAAAACAGATGAGCGGCTTTAGGATCCAAAAGGTTCTACTGATCTCCATAGTGGAAGTCATGATATGGTTAAAAAACTGTACGACCCCAAAAACTAGGACTGCAGGCTACAGACAAAAATCAGTTTTATGTGAAAGTTTGGACAGCCAAGTCAAATAATATGTTTGGTCAATCTAGAAAAGAGGTAAACATAAAACTATTCAAGATTTTAATTCCTATTTATCAGACAAATTTAGCCATTTCAAAAAAACGTTTTAGTCTCCCCGCAAGTGTTCGTCGTGTTCCCATTTATAACGGCCTAAGTCTTATTTGATTAATTACGCCTTAACCCAAGTCAGGTCTAGACAACTCCTGAGTGTAAATAAATAAAATATATCCAACCACTTCTAGTGCTGTCAAGAAAACAAACCAAAAAGAAATTGAAATTTCATTATGAAATGTCTGGAAGATCTCTGAAAAAAATAAGACTGTTTAGGTGTGCAAAGCAAAACACCCACATTACTGCCAGGAACCTACAAAAATACTTGGAATGTATTCTAAATGGAAGAGTAATAACAACACAAATGTCATGTCTGAAGAATGCAAAGCAGCACTTGGATAAACTAGAGTTGATTACCTTAAATGGGTTGAGGTATGACAAGAAGCTTTTTGATTTAGCAAGTAATATCTATCACAATTTGAATTTCCTTTAGTGAGCATACATATTATTCCACAATTTAATGTTACATAAAGTTACTAATATTACCTTTATGCAGCCATTTACAACATAAGTTGAGCTATTCATAATTATGATATTATGTTAAGATAATATCAGCAAGGCAAATTGTGTCATAACCTCTATATAATTAAATGTTCTGAATGTTCAGATTTGTTTTGAAACATAATTCATTAGAGAGTCAGGTAGACATTTGGCTAAAAGGTGCCTACGTTAAAAACTGACCTCCCAGAGACGGTTCTCCTCAGTCTTCACTTTTCCCAGATGTGTTCCCCTTGCCAAGCACAGAGAAGCCAGCAGCTATTTTTTTTTGCTTTTTCTAACTCATAGGGTGTGATTCTGTTTTTCACACAAATGCCCTTTTTTGGATTCAGAACATTGTCTTTTCCCTGAAGGTAACAAGCCTTAATTTCTGAATGACATGCTGTGATCTGTTCAGACAAAATGTCACTCTGACTGCAACCTACAAAGCTATGTTTCGAGCAAATAAGGACAAGACTACCTTGCCAACAGCATGGCATGGAAAGAGTCTACACTATATTACCAAAAGTATGTGGACTATCACATCTATATGAGCTTAATGGACATCCCATTCTAAAACCATTGGCGTTAATAAAGAGTTGCTCCCTCTTCCTTTTGCAGCTATAACAGCCCCATGTCTGGTAAAGCTTTCCGTATGATTTTGTAGTGGGAATTTGTGCCCATTCAGTCAAAAGAGTATTTGTGAGGTCAGACTCTGGTGCTGGACAAGAAGGCCAATTCATCCCAAAGGTGTTCAGTTAGGCTGAGGTCAGGGCTCTGTGTAGACCTTTTGGAGTTCCTCCACACCAAACTCATCAAACTGTGTCCTCATGGAACCTCGCTTTGTACACAGGGGCAAAGTCATCTAGGTACAAAGCCTTCCCCCAACTGCTGCCACAAAGTTATAAGCATATAATTCTGTAAAATTTCTTTGTAGTGTTGGAATTACTGTTCTCTAAAACTAAAGGGGCTGAGCTGAAACCCTGAAAAAAAGCCACAGCCCATTATCCCTCCCCCACCAAACTTTGCTGTAGGCACTATATATTCCATTACATAGCATTCTTCTGGCATCCACGTAACCCAGATTAAACTAAAAGAGTGAATATCCACTTCAGATCATTCATTTCTACTGGTCCTGAGTTCAGTAGCAATGTGTTTTACACAACTCCAACTGATGCTCAACATTGCCTGTAGTAATATTGGGCTTGTGTGCAGCTCCTCAGCCATGGAAACCCATTTTATGAGTGATGCAACAACATACTCACTACAGTCAATACAGTCTTCAGTTCTCAGGGGCCCCACTATAATGATCTATAGCTCAGTGTCTGATCTATTCTTGCTCCTAGACAATGCTAGCACTTGCAACTGACATGGGCAGATCTAACAGGTCAGAAATTTGACCTGTGGCAAAGGTGGCATCCCATGACCATTCCTTGTTTAGTCACTGAGCTCTTCAGTACAATAAACATTTAAATTGAAAGTGGGCTTTTCAAAGAACTGTCTGAAAGGGTGCTCACTCCACATACTTTGTGTTATTGTGAGGGTTTTTTTCAATAACAATAAATGACTTTAATGTGTAAACTGTACTTGTGATTATATTGTTGTATACTATAATTGTGATACCTTCTAATATATAAAAAAAAACAATAATGTAGCATGATCCATGACTGGCCTGCATTCATTTGACCAAAATAGTATGCTGTTGTGTAATTACTATGCATGACACGATACAATCGGTCCGATACCGATACTGATATTGTAAACTTAAGATATCTCCCGAAGTCTTTTTAAACAGAAAACAAAAATAATGCTTTCAAAAAACATCTGAATACATTTTGTATACCTTCACACAAACACAAAAATCATAACTGTGATATCATAAGGGAGTATTGCACATTGCACAGAGAATATGGTATAGTAAAATGTCCCTTATGGCGTGCCTTTTGTAAAAAAGTTTTCATAAAATTTAGTGCAATTTTCATACAATTTTCACACATTTAGAGCTAAATGTGTTAAAAATAAATAAATCGAAATGTTGCACTTTTACAAATGGCGACTCTAAATTTTAATGGAATTTTAATGTGGCACTTTTACAAACGGGGAGATATGCTTATTGGTCAAGCCCTGTGTTGGCTGTTACTTAGCAGGGGGCGGGACTGCGTGCTGTGATATGCCCTCACCAACATGGAGGATTTGCCTTAAATGATCTGAAGTCTAAATGAAAAATATATATATGAAAAATATATCTTGCACTCTAAATGTACAACTTCACAGTTAGATAGGGCTCGGTGAGACCTTTCCAAAAACCTTGGCCTTTTCTTCTTTGAGTCTGAAGTAACTTCAAACTGCTGACATGCTGGCAGACACACAACAGAAACCCACGTGATGCATCTTCTCACGTTATGCACCTTCTCACGTTATGCACGTCGCAAATCACGTTATGAGTGCTGTAATTATATTCCGTGTTTTTTTAACGTATTGGATTACGTTTGTTATTCCTTCCCAATTTCCGATCCAGTAATTTAGGTCAGGGTCGGACCAATACAGAATATCAGATCGGTACATCTCCAGTAATTACACTCATATTTCAACGACACACCCACAGTAATACGTATCTGAAACTGTGATTGGTAAGTATACCTACAGAACAATGAAATAAATAAATACGCAAAAAAGATTTGCACACTGCAACCTTCTGTGATATCAGCATCACAAAAATCGATATTACAATAATGATTCATATACAAACAAAACCAATTCATAAACAAATACAAATATATATTGCCCAGCTCCACCAAAGACCAAGCAAAGACACGCTGGTTGAAATTAGTATTCAGGGCTTTTTAAACAGCACGTTTTGATGCCCCAAAACTTCTAGCTGGTATGCCTTTGGGAGAAGAAAAAGCTGCACAAATATTATGTTTGATATGGCATGGGCCTGGTGCTGCAAGACGTGCTCATGTTAAACTCTTTTTCTATGACAACTTCAACAACCATACTGGGTTTGGCTAAGAGAGGAAAAACAGAAAAGACCACACAAAACACATACAATAGAGTAGCAGAAATAGCTACTGTGTGTTTAAGAATTGAGGGAGTATAAATGAGGGACGGAGCCAAAATGTTGGGTCTGCAGCTGTGGAGGGGGAAACGGAGGGGCTACTGTCTCTCCCAGGGGTCCACACACGCAGCAGACTGCCTGATTTAAGAGCCCTCTGACTCAACGGGTTAAAGGTCAAAACAATGAATGTAAAGAGCTACTTTTCCCCTCATAACCAGCCAGGGCACCGTGGAGTTACGGGGTGAGAGGTTAAACCTACAGCATGTCTCACAGCTGCCTATTTGACCCCTTAAAGATAACTCTTCTGGGGTCTACATAAGAAAGAGCTTTTTGAAATGGTGGCCCACAACAAACCCAATGACACCATACTATTACAAACTTAGAGGAATAGTTTGTCCAATGATCAATATCATACAATTTTACCCCTCATCTCAAATGTAGCCAATCAACACAGACATGTTTAATGTGAGGTTTTCTTTGTACAGTAGCTAATAAGTAGTGGATGGCACCACAAAGTAGCATCACGCAAACTGCATCTCACACCTGCCTTGTGTTTTTAAGTACTATCACTTTTGTATGCCACTTTAAGTACTAGTAGACATTTGTATGCCACTTTAACAAGTGATAGAAAACTTCTTGTCATTTAAATTCTCTATTTTCAGTCACCTTTATAAATAATATGCCATTCAGGCTCAGAAACCACATAATCAGGTCAAATCTATGCTTTAATACAAGTCTCATTATTTCTGTGCACAAACAAAAGAGCTGCTACCTCATTTGTTGATTCATTGATGAAGGGAAACTGTAGGCTGTTACAATCGGTGTTTTCATTTGTCGGTGGTAAAAGCATGACATTTATGGCATTTATCTGACGCTTTTATCCAAAGCGACTTCCATTCTCTAACTACAGGGGACAGTCTCCCTGGAGCAACTTGGGGTTAAGGGTCTTGCTCAGGGACCCAGTGGTGGTGTGCTAGAGGTAGGATTCGAACCTGTGACCACTTGGTCTGGAGGCAAGTATCCTACCAACTGAGCTACCTCCACCCCATGACAAGATGTAAGTAGGGGTATAACGATGTTTATCCAAGCAGTGAAGGCCACTGGCTCTGAAAATGCGGTTATTTTCTTAACTTTGTCCATTTCTCGTATCTTGGTTGAGGGTCTGGAGAAGCTGTGAGCTCAGGCGCAGAGGGCAGGACTGATGGGAAAGTCTGGGAGGAGGCTGACATTTCTGAGTGCTTCGTGCAGTGCAGCAGCGAAAGGAGGTGGCCTACAATACGACTATTTATACTTAATTACACATCTCCTTTAAACCATTTCCCAGATGCAAATGTCAAAAGGCTTTGTCATATGGTGCATCAGCTATAGGGCGTCACATCAATCGTTCTCCTAAAAACCTGCATTTCATGAGGACAAACAATACCGCATTCCTCTAAAAAAAACAAACATTTAAAAACAAAAAATAAAACCTGATTTTGAATACTGCATGTTTATATTCTGTTATATTCCTGTTGACCAATGTTCAGAATCCTGTTGACCAATAACAGAATCTACCTGCTGTTGTGTCTTTCCGGGTAAGCTTGCTTAAGTTTAGCCTGTATTTTTAACTCTACTGCTAGCTTGTGCATTTAAGCTGTCTTGAGTGCTTATACAGTGAGGTGTTAGGTAAGTTTCATTGCAATTAGTTAGACAAAGGCTCACCTGATATCAGCAAGGCCTGAGGTAATTAGGTGGCAAGTGGTGGGAGTGGCTTCTGCTCTCCCTGATTTGTTGAAAAGGGCCTTCAGACC
>JBBJLR010000001.1:28231283-28244660 GCA_037577145.1 Brachypetersius gabonensis
GTGGAATATTTTTGATATATATTTGTGTGTGTGTGTATATATATATATATATATATATATATATATATATATATATATACACACACACAGCTTTAAGCAGCATTGCCATTGCTGCAGCTCTACCATTTCCATACAGCTTTAAGCAGCATTGCCATTGCTGCAGCTCTACCATTGTGATTTAACTGTGCAGCTAATAAAACAGATCATTCATTTAACCATTTCTGAGTCTTAAACCATGCAGGCCACTTTCGTTTGGAGTAAAGCTCATGTAGAGAACCACCTGGGGTTGAGTGCTGGACAACATGCAAGCCCTGTCGTTCTCCCCAGAAAGCCCCCCGGAGGATTCCTTTATCATAAACACATGCTACCTGCAAATCACTGCTACGCTGGCCGCCGCGCAATGAAGATAAACGAGTGATTACTGAAGTGTGCTTTCTCCCTCCCGTCTAATCACATTAAAGTATCTTGTGTTTGGAGAGAGAGATAAAGAGGTATTTTCTGGGCAAAAAGCCTCAGCAATTAACCTGCGAGGGCAAGTTTTTTTTCCTGCTTGTCCTCTTTTTTGCTTCAAAACATTGGTTTAACCCTTTAACATCATAGTTCAGTTGATGGAACAAAATATTAATGGAACAAAATCACTTTTTATACCTTTAGTTGCAGATCTTTCGTTCTCTCAGTGAACCGTGATATATGTTAAGAATGTTAATGTGATCCTAAAACTATATTTAGTGTGATTGCTTCTATAGTTTTTTAAAATTATTATTCTCTTCAAAGCCAAAACTTCACACATAGCATAAACAGACTTCAAGACACTAAAGCTCTCATTAAATTAAAAAAAGACACATATCCTATTTGTTTATGGTGTTTTAGAAATACCATAAACAATTAGAAATAATTAGAAATTAGAAATAATCAGCCCGTAAATGGGGCAATGTGAGCTTTCCCCACATGTTTTCAGGTGAGAGCAGTCGACTCCACCCGTTTTCAGCCAGTCTTACACATAAACGGCACAGCAATAGTGGTTCTGATCATCAGAAGAGGCGCCGGTTCAAATCCACGCCACCCGTACTTAACATAAACAAACAATCTAGTTCATACATGTGATATTCAACAAACAGCAAAGTTTGAATGAAAAAACAAAACAGGTTAAAACAAGGTAAAACACGGCTGAAAATCAGACCTATGTAAGAACTGTATAGAGCGGTCCTAACATCCTGATGAGAACCTGTGGTTGACAGCCTTCAGTCAAACACTTCAATTCTGTAACACAACACAAGTGAACCATGAATGATGAATGAAATGGTCACATTCAGGCCGAGCTGCAGATTATCTGTGCTGTGTCAACGCCCCACTGAAAACATCACCAACCTTTTATACAGCGATGACTTCTGTTTACTGCATCCAGGTTGAACAAATGGACAGATGATTGGACAGATGGATGGAGATGTGACAGGCAGACAGATGACCTGGCTTGCTAGTCAAGCACTTGGCCGTCAGCTCTCTGCAAGTTTCTCTGGCTCCAACACAGAGAGACTGCTGCTGGGTTTCAGAACATCTAAGCTCCATCTTAGCTGTCTGTGAACCAGTATTTCTATTAAAGCAGCTGAAAATGGCTTTTTCAGATGTGATGAGCGCTTTGTGTGTATAACATCAACTCGAATGGCGCAGAAACATACAGCGTGCTGGCCTTCTTTAAAAATAGCACAACAAAATCCAAACCATAACTACAACTACACCAACACAAGACCACAGCAAATAGCAAGATTAGGGTGCAAGCCACACCCGCACGACCACTCCGTCACAGTTCAATACCACTAATAAGGTAACACGCGCTGTCTGCGGCCTACGAGCAAAACCCAATCGTGTTTCCGAATGACATACATTTTGATCCGGGTCAGAAAAAGGAAATCAACATTTCACTTCTATCAGTCACACTCCAATAAAGATGCCATTATTGCAATAACAGGATATGGTTGGTATTGGTAGGTCTGAAAAAATGCAAAAAACAGCACTTAAAACTGGCCGCAGCTTCTGTTGGTGAATCGTTTCAAGAGTCTGGTTTAACCACCCTATTCGTGGGGAATTTTCAGCCTTTTTTTCTCCTTGTTTAACTATATTTTTCCTGTTATGGAGTCTGGTTTTCTAAAATTGTTCTTGTAAATGGCAAGAATGTGCTTAGGTAAATGAATGAATCGTATAAATGTGCATAGTGGGTACATAAAACAATTTCACATGAAAATGTCCCCAGCTAGAGCGACACACACAGCGCTTTTGCAATCATATTGGTCATTAAGGGTTTAACAAGTGAATTAAAACATACTGGTTTGCAACCACACCCTTACAGAGCAGAAACATGCTGCAGCCATCTGTTAAAGTAGATAGGCCAGTCACTGAGCTGCTGTCGTGCCTCTCTCTAATTGCACAGTCCAACTTCCAAAACAAAACCATCTAAAATAAACCAAAATAAAAGTCACAACAAAAAGGGTAGGAAAAGCACACTGATTGGAACAGATGCTCTGTGAGTGTGGGAGGTTGATCTACTGGGTCCACTGGGAGCACAAAGTCTTTGGTAAGGACATTAAAATACTATTAATTTTCAGGAAATATACCTCTGTCCCAGACAAACCCAAAAATTCATTTTACACAACCTTTGAAAATAGCAGCTGTCCTTTGCAACATCTCATAACGAATGAATAGACCAAAAGAAATGGTCTAAAATTACTCCAGTCACATGTTTCAGTTGTATTAAAATGTTTCTAACAATGAACTATTTAAGAAGGAGAAAAAGCACATACAAACAAATAAAAGGGAGACATTCAACAAAATGTGTGTTACTCTGCAATTATTGTACAACTTGTTTTATATCCAGGCATTTTATAACGAAGTAATTTTTATGATAAATGCAGAATGGATGTCACTACTGTTGTCAGTAGAATAATGCTTTACTAAACTCTTTGGACCCAAATAGAGTTCTTCAACACTTTTGGACACTTTAAAAGCATGTATCATTTATCAACTAGGGACAAATGACAATTACAAGGTCATTTTACTTCGAAGGGAAATCTTAAAGGGACAGAACCCATGACTGAATGGAAAATGGGCCCTGAAATTATAGTTAAATTGTGGAAAATACCAAATAAATGTAGGAATTCCCAGAAACAGGAAATATTTAATATCCATAAAAACATCCACATGAAACAAACCATCAACCATATCCAACATTATCTTCCTAATTAAATTTCCTCTTAAGCAATTAATGTGATATCCCAATTATATGTTATAGCTTAGCAGGCTATAAAATCACCAAAGATAAGATAAGAAGATAAGAAAGAACTTTTTGTATCCTGAGGGAAATTTTTGTCATGTGGGTTCCACACTCCCCCAGGACACTTCAATTTACTGAGGCTGTGTACTTCTTTATAAGAAAGAGATATTAAGAGATAACCAACATTTATACAGCCAAGCAAATATACATTGATTTGTTTGGTTCTAGTTCTCACTACTGAGGATGCTTATTGAGTCCTCATTCAGTCTTTTGGTCATCATGAAGAGGGAAACGTTAGGCTATGAAATGTCCTTATAAATTTACAGAAACCAATACAAAAACTGGAATGTTCAGTATGAGATTTATGCTCACCTTCCCACGTTGTGTTGCTACAGAAGACTATTTAATGCTCTTTGAATTTATTAATGAAACTGCTGCTAGAATCTGTCATAATAGCATATAAAACCAAATTCATTTACACTACTGCTGTAACTGTTCCTGACGACTCCCCTGTATATTGTCTAGTCCTGAAATCTTGTCATTTGGCTCTTGTGTTATCTTGCACTCACTCTCTTTTTGAACTCTGTAAATTCCTGTCCTGCCTGTACGTATGGAGTAGGGCTGCACAATATTGGGAAAACGATATGCGATAATGTTGTTGAGTGTTGCGATGGCAACATCACATGCGATAAGTAATTAAAAACTTTATAGTGTTAATATTTTTCTGCTTTGGATTTGCTGCTAATAAAGACTCCAGACTCTGACAAAAAAACTTTTAATTAAAACTTTTTTTAAATTAGATGCAATACTTCCATTCCAACATGTTTTTTTAAGAATTTACTTAAACAGAGCATTTAATGCCTCCCATCAACATTTGAACCATTGAACATTGTTGAAAAAAAAATGTAATTTTAAATATTAAATAAATGTAAACATCATTTAAATTATAGTTCTTGGCCAGAAAAAATAGCAAAAGGAACAATCTATAACAGGAGCACAGAAGACGAAGAAACTGTCCAGTGATTTTTTTGCCCTCTTCTCTGAGAAAAACACCATTTATTGCAATTCAGTCTTGCACATGTTGATATCGCGATGACGGTAAATTTGCGATATATTGTGCAGCCCTATTATGGAGTATTGTGTCGTTTCATTTTTTGTTCTTGAGAAGGACTGTTGTTTAATTTCACTGTGAACTGTGTACATGGATAAAAGGACAATAAACAGATACTTGACTTGACCTATTTGCTCTGGTTTTAAAACATAGGGTCAAAAAAATCCCAATAGGCAGTGGTTCAGGGTCCTAAAATACTGAGGGTACCCCTGATTCAGGTTCATATCTGCTGACTACAATTATTAACCTGCTGCTTTCAATGATTTAAATAAACTTTCAATGCCGTGCAACTCCAGCTGCACATCACACTGTAGACGGTGACACAATTTACCATAACATGCCATCATAATGTCCAACCATACTACGGCCTATACAAATAAACTCAGCAGGTATGGTCTGACCATATGAGTCACTCTGGTAAAGAGAGGAACTTTTCAAACACTGAGTACATCGCTGGAGCGTCCTCTTTCACGGACGACCTGTTTCTCTTGTTTAGAACAATCAGTCCAAGAGAAAGCCACATCCTGAGGCACAAATGCTCAAGCACCTGCTGCAGGCGCTCAGCTGGGTGGGGACCCCCATCTGATCACATACACCATTAGACTCCCATCCCATTTCATTTGAGTACTGGATTTTACCTAACAAAGACACAGACAGAGAGCACAATATGTGGGATGTTGGTATAACGTCAGATTCTTTCTGAAAATCTACACTCTGCTGTCACTGATGGCATTGGATGCAAATAGAGAGCTGCGAGTTCAAAAGCACATGGACCATCTAGGCTTGTCAAGGTTACTGCTCTTAAAAACAACTAGCCAGAGCACAGTTCACATCTCTTTTTTGTTTTCATGTAGAAAAAAATAGCATTGTAATGTTATGCTTATGTTGGAAACGCCACATAGACCAAGCTGTGTTTGGCAAATATTTTTTTTCCCTCCCCTAATTATATATTGCAGCCAGTGCAACATGACAACAGCAGAAAGTTGATACTCATCTACTAATTCCAGTACAGGCCTGTTTGAGGAGCTTCTGTATTAGACTGCCAGCCTTTAGCTTCTCAGGCTGCAGAGTGCTTCCATATGTGTGAAGGCCAAGCCTACACGGCTCCCTCCAATCACATCCTTGACCAGAGTGGCTTCTGCTGCCCTCACTGTAACGCCTGAAACATATTACATGTCCTGCATGCTCCCCGCAGCCCTTCCATCTCACGCCAAAGTGCCTTGGACAGGCATCAGGCGGCCAGGAAGCTGAATCATTACCAAATTAGAAAATGAGGAGAGTCAAGTCACTCTGAGTGTTGCTCGGGAATTTTCTCTCGGACTGAGTGGTTATGACAGTGTCACGGACATATATGAAACCAAAAAACAAAGAAAAACAGAGACCGGCAGAAACAGTCATGCCTCCAGACTGCTTTTTCTATGACTTACTTTCAACACATTTCGGTGCGCATGATTGAAAGAGAAGACACGCCTTCAATTCTGCATTCTCAGTCTGGTTTCTTAGATTAGATATGAATAGTAACCTGCAATTACCAGGAACAGAACCGGAACACGGGGGATACACTGTGAAATTCCGAGCCTAACATCTAACATGGTGCTCAGACAAAATAACCATCTCCCAGTGCCTAAAAGCAAATCTAAAAATACTATAGCACAGATGTTTGACATTTATTTTCTAGGCCATAGCAACAATGTTTGGTTGCTTCCCATTTCTAAAAACCGCAAATAGTAAAATGCACTCAAAATATGGCAAATGTAAATAGTGAATCCGCACTTCAGCACTTTTCAGAGGGTGTGGGGGCAAAAGCCCAAAATGTATTTGACCTCCTATACTCCGTAGGCATTATTAAATAAAGATAATTGTAATCCAGATGACAGATTTACGAGAAATGGGAGGTAGGGAGTGAACAGTAGTCTTCTTGAAAAATGAGCCTTTCTGCACCACCCCAACATCATGTAATATTTGCTCTTTCCCACTAAATCTTATCTTTTCTTTGAATTATGTTGTGCTGAACCAGCCAGTCCTGCCCTAAAAACAGCACACACACGACAAACTCAAGGCCTAGTAAGCACACTTCAAGTAGATGAAAACTGGTCTTGACTTAAAGAACACTAACCAAACATGCATGAAAGGAATTTAAATGCATTAACACCCCCCACTCCACCCGATTGAAAAGTTCCCCTGTTGAAGCCCTGCCAAAACCTCTCACCTTATTATGAGACAGATCCAGTAAAACCCACAGTCACTTGGCTGTCAAATTCACTGAAACAGTTTTCAAAACCGAGTACCTTGACTCATTTAAGCTGTAATTTAATTTAGTTAGGTAAACCATGATTACAAATATTGTCTTTCACTAATTTAATTGTGACCTTGTGTATTTATTACAAAAAAGAACCACTGCACACATTGCAAAAAGAAGACAGGCCACGTTTGAACTGCGGTTCCTGCGAGGGTCTCGTGTTAATACAGTAGGAGAAAGAGTGTTGAGGCAGAGTATAGACTGAGGATCCGTGCCGTGACTGGGACTGATAATTTGCCAGGGGCCAGAGGTTTTTAAAGCATAAACCTGCACATCTGAGAGATTTTCATTTAATACTGACCTGCATAATCACCCTGCGCTCCAGAGGCAGAAACCGCAAGGGCAAGAGAAGTAAGAAATGGCTGATGGCAGAAGCGTGCTTTGGGGATAATCTGACAGCTCAGTGACCGTTAGGGGGGCTGAGGGGAGATTTACTTGGGAAGATGACAGAAAACCACAAGCCCACAGAGCTGGCCAGAGAAGCGTGCCTTCTTTCAGCATGGAGGAGGCATCTCCATCCCCCAGCCCCAGCCTCAGCCCTTATTACTGCAATTAGCCAATGTCTTTAGGGGCTTATGATTATATTGCTCCTTTTCATCAGCGGAGGTCATGGCAGCAATCCTCGGAGGAGAAGCTTGTCATCATATGTGCACAGAAACATGTGTGGAGGAGCCGATGGCAGTAGAAACGCGGCCTGGTACTGGACTATAAGGATCCCAAAGCACTTACAGTAACGTGTCTGAAACATCCGCGAGCTTCACCACAAAGCTTCTTTGACGCTCCATGTCCTTTCAGCATGAATGTTTACGCTCAATGATACGAGCAGACAACAATTAACTATCCAAGTATGAGGAGAAAAAAAATGGAAAGTACAGATGGCAGGGAAAGGCGAGAAATGTATGACCGTACATATTTATTAACAAAAATTACTGTCTGAGTTTGCCAAAGCAAAGATCTGTCACTTTCAAATAACAAGAGTGCTAAAGGGCACACTGGAGAGTGTGTGGTGAAATCATTCAGCAGCTTGGCCAGACTGTTATTACCATCTCACTGTGCCTGATCTTAACCACATCATCTCATACTCTGCACACATTACAGCTCCAGCCACTCAATAAGCGAGGTCTCACTTAAAGGACCGTACTAACGACATCAGACTTAACTTTTTTTTTGGTAGAATAAACGTTTTAGCAAACATAGCATTTAAAGATTTATATTACATCCACATAGAAACCTGTTTAGGAAAATGAATGAATAAAAGGGGGAAATTGCCTGAGAAGAAATGTGCAATAAAATAAGAAATTAAAACTGTTCAAATGAATACAATATCTTACTTTTTTGTACTCTGTACTATATTGTACTGGTTTTACAGAAAGGAAAACACATATGATCACTGTAGTCTGAGGCTATTAAAATCTTCCATAGAACAGATAGAAATTTTTTTTTTAACAAGGTCTTTGATGCACAACTCGGAAATGATCCTTTACAACAGTGTAAGAAATGGGAAAAGTTCCCCCAGTTTAGTAGAAGGGGCTTTAAATCTCAATACAACAGAATTTATTTCATAGCAAATTTTCTGACATGTTCAAAAAAACAATATATCACCTTTTTAATGCCATTTAGTGCTTTTGCATGAGTCATAAAATGCACAAAATTTACAAAAGGTACAGTAGTTAGCCTTCAAATGAAGAGTTATGAAAATATCTCACGGTATTGCCATACAAACATGAACACAGCGAGTTTAACCGAAAAAGCAACTTAGCAGAGAACTTCTTGCTGTCTATTCAAAGAAATATAGAAAGGCAAAATACAGAGAACATAGACAGTCGGATAATATTTCAAAAATTTTTTGTAGTTTTATTAAATGCCTCCAAAGTCACTAATAAAGAAATATTGTTTCAGAGATTAAAACCGTTTCAGTTCACTTAGGAGCTGGATCCTTCCGACCACATCCCTCATTCAGTCTCTGCTTCTGACCTACAGATAAATATTACCAGACCCAATTCATTAGAACCCGTATATATTACAGCCCCTTTGAAATCCTAACTAGTAGTCATCATGCCCGGCTTGGGCTCCAGCTCCTTAACTGAGCTTCTGTGTTCAGAAACTCAAAGCACATGACCACTTATTTTGACAGCAATTATTATTCTAGCATTGCTAAAATAAATATATTCAATTAAGTAAGGGCCAAAGACTCTGGCAACCATTCTATTATGGTTTATAACGGCGTCAGTTTGAAGGAATATTGATGCCTTGCCACCTTCAGTGCATGTCTTCTTCATGACTGGAACTGTTACCACACTATTACAAACAATTAGAGACGCCCCAATCTAAATGATTCTTATACTGCAGAGGCTAAAGTACTGAAGACAGTCATATTTCCAACAGTAACTACAGAACTGTGCATATCTTTACATTACATTGTTATAGATTCATAGAATTAAAATGGTCATGACTAATTCCTTTAATACATCTAACCCAGTATATCAGGACTGGTTTACTGGGTTATAAGTAAAAAAGAAAAAAAAGAAAAAAATCGACACTACATTGTTGATCCAACGTTTCGACAAAACGAAGCAATAAAAGTCACACAGTGTTTGTGGATATCAGACTTTTAAAAACAAATGAACATTTTTTTTTAAGTTCTTGTTTGATTATACAAGAACCATTATAACCATTGTAATGGTTTTAATTAGTAACAATATTTGTTACAATGTTCCCTTTGTAATAATGTTGAACCCCACACTCTTGTCAGTACTTATCAGCGCTTAATCTTTTAAAGTGTTTAAACTGTCTTTGGGGCAAAAGATTTTAAAAAGAGGCTTTGTCACATTCAGTGCTGTTTGCGACATCATTCCTGGAAGAGGCTTCAAGAGTTCCCACATCGAGTAGAATAATCAGGCTACTCATTTCAATTGTTATATATCTGAATTATTCTCATTCAGGCTGTATCACGACTGACCCACTTGGATGTATTTATTTATAAGCACCAAAAAACAAACAAAAAACAGTCCCAGATCAGTCATCTTTCAAAACGAAAGATCTGGTAAGAATAATATTTTGGAGATGATAAAGACAAAGCACTAAATGTTTTCAAGAAACATCTTGGTGTAATAAAACAAGAGGAATGGACAGACATAACACTGAGGTTTAAATAACATTTATCAGATAGTCAGCACTTGGAATTATCAACATTTTGCTGTTCAAAGTGATAAAAAGCACAGTGCAGCCTACAAATATAATTCCTCATCACTTTTCTCAAACACATCATGAATGCTCTTGTACACAGTGGGTAAAAGAGATCTAAAAACAGAGGCGAGGATTCTTTTATTCTTTTGTTCACTCGTGTTCTCGAACACATCAAACTCAATGTAAGAACCTATTTAGGGTATTCGTTTAAAAGGGCTGATGCTGTCCACCTCATATATCTGTTAAATCCTAGAAGTTACAGGTTAAAAAACTAAGACTGTCTTCATCTTTTGTCTGGAAGCCGTCATGGTATAGCTCAGAGGACATTAAACGCCTGTGTGCAGTGAACTTTTCACGGGCATCGTGTTACATACATTTTGAATGCTTGTTTGAATACAATACAAATAGAATTTTGCCATGAAAGGTGGCCAGTTGCACCTCTGATTTGAATACTGCTAACCACTCAGAATATGCAAACCTGGCTCTCAAGGTAAATCCTAAACTACATAAACCATCAAGATAAATGACAGTCACCTTTTTAGATGCTAAAACTATTGTATGAATTTACTAGCACAATTTTGAAGAAATATTTACACACTGTATGTGTGTGTGTAAAAAACACAAAAAATATTTTTCTGTCTGTCTCATATATATATATATAAATAAAAACTTTTAAAAAGTTTATTCCATAGAGCTTAATTCTGGGTTGTATCAAAGGACCCCTCTTACTTCCAAAGAAAACGGCCCATTGAGTTCAATACTCCAACTACACAGCAGGCAGTGCATCCTTTTAGCTAACCTCCCATCAGCTTCTGTACCTGGCTGTTACGGTTGCCCAGTATTTACAAGGCCACTAGCCACTTTCATTTAGTGAACGGTCTTGACATCATACGTCGAGAGGAGCTGCCAGAAATGAAGCTTCTGAAAACTGCGTAAAACCTGCCAAAACCTCGAAGTGCTCCCAGATCCTGCAGTTAGGAAGGGAACCTGAATTACACTGAAGTGTGGTCCCTCTGAATGCTACCACATGTTAGCACAGGCCTCTGTACCATATTAGCTAAAGCCGCTGGTATAAAGACATGGCAAATAGAGCAGACCCACACTGAGCTCATGCTGTGAAGCACACATGCTGACCACTAAGCAATATCCAAAACGTTCAAATGACAAAACACACTATAATGTCAATGGGCAAATGTCAAAGAATATCAGAATGGCGGAATGTTTCAAAGCAGCGTAAGGATATCAGAGGAGTGCTGGGCCAGAATCGCTGTAAGCTACAGCATCTATGAGTGTGGCAATATTCAACAGTATAAAAAACCCATCAGTGAAATACAGATGGTGTGGAGACTCAAGCTCTTTCTGTTCCAGCTTATGAAGCTCCACATGTGGCAAGAGGTTCCATGAGCACGTGCTTATTAAAAGGAAAAGGCAGCTACTCTCCATCCGCTTTACCAGCAGGTCAGTGATAGAGGCCATTTACAACATATTCACTGTGGGTTATGAGAATGGGTTATGATGGCATGAACACAATGATTGTAAAGTAAGTAAAAAAAAAAACCAACACAAGAAACAAATGCACAAATACACACATCTTGAAAATTAAGTATGTGTCACCTTAAAGGAACCTTAAGGACCCTCAACCAAAAATATAGACCTGCATTTTAGTTCATTATTCTTCCAGAAAACCATGAATTAAATTGAAAATTGAGTATTATATTATTACAATAGTAATCTAATGTCCTTATTTTGGTTGAAAACAACAGGGTTAGATACCTGAGATGCTTAACAAGCTCTACTAAGTTTTTAAATCAGAAAGTCTTACTGAAGGATCCGGTGTACTACATATCTGTCTCTTGCCAAATAAATAATGTCTGTGTTTAATATGCATTGCTGTTCTACTGATGAGCAAAATACCTATCCTGTGGCGGTGCTAGCATTAATTATAATTTTAGAGAGATTTTTTTTTTATCTCAATGCAATATCTGTAAAGTAAATAGAAATTGCATCGATTGCATTTAAATGACATTTCATGTAATCCTTTTATGTAAAACTAAAATTCTCAAAGAACAAACAGATTTGTAAGAATTTGGTAGAATTTAAACAATAAAACGTTCGATTCAGCTCAAGCTTTCAGCGTACATCTTCTAGTGAATGTGTTAAATAAATGTTTGTAATCTCATCCAGACAAGAGGAAACAAAAGGTTTCCCCAAAAGCCAATGACTAAATTATTTTCTTGCTTCTCATCACTTCCTTTCATCCTCTTTTAAACCCATTCCCAAAACTCGGCGCGGAGCGGACTGGGAAAAGCAAGCAATCAAACATCAAAAACACAGTTTTATTTGAACTAACCATGTGTTTGTTTCTATGGTAATTACTAAAACAGCGTTAGACAAAGTGACGAGGGAGCAAAGGCGCAACAGCATTGCCTCTGCGCACTTACAGAAACACGGAGCGCCTCTAGAATTTTATCTCTAAATTCTACGCTAATATATTACACATAGATCTTTCAAAAATTTAGGTTATTGTTGAGGAAACAATCATTTTAAGTAACACAAGTCTAGAAGTAGCAGCTGTCCACTGTATAAATGCTTATTGCTGGAATTTCTCATATAAAAGGTAAAATCCAGAGCAACCTCAGTTCACAGCGAGAGCAGACCAGATCCAGATACTGTCCTGAAACTCAACACACCAAGACTTAAGAGTAAACAGAGGGAAAGATTTCATAAACAAATATGATTCAGACTACATTTTGATTATATGTGCATTCTGAAATTATTTATAGAGTATTTTTATTCAGGATTCATGTAAAACAGTTCCTTAATGTCATTAAATGTAACTCTAAAACAAACTTTAAACAACATGCACAGTTCAGAAAACAGTGGGAAAAAACAAAAGGCCTGAGTGGAGGCTGTTTGGTCTATGAGCCATATGTGAGTAAATACTCACACAAGGCTTGAAGAAAAAAAGCAAAAAAAAAAAAGATTCAAAGATTTTATTTCCTGTAAACAAAGCGAATAAGAATGTGGGCTTTACAAACGACTCCATGCTGTACAAACAAAATGAAAACTAAGACAGCTACCTGAACCAGACACATTAAGTTTCAAAAACAAACTATCTGCTCCTTTGATTGAAAAAAAAAATGTTTCCAACTAAAATAAAGTTCTACTTATTTTGATCTTCACAGGCAATATACCATTTTCAGCCACTGCCGAGTTAGTGATTTCATATGGAAGCAAATCAGATAACAAGCCCAGGTATCATCCACTTCCTTCTGCAACACTGACCCGGGTCTAGTTCAATGCTGCAGGTGTGGTGAGAGAAGTGTTAGGTGTGTGTGCTGTTACTTATGAATGATTTTAGCCAAGCTCACCTTTATCAGTACAGTATTTGCACAGCTCTGAGGCAGTTCTCATGGGAGACTTTACAGCAACAAGTGGTCATTGCGCACACACACACACACACACACACACACACACACACACACACACACACACACACACACACACACACACACA
>JBBJLR010000001.1:28282732-28336309 GCA_037577145.1 Brachypetersius gabonensis
TCTCTCTCTTTCTCTCTCTCTCTCTCTCTCTCTCTCTCTCTCTCTCTCTCTCTCTCTCTCTCTCTCTCCCTCTCTCATCCTCGTGCTCTTGCTAAGCATCAGGCAGGTGGCCAGGCAGGAAATGACACACGCAGAGGCATCTTGAGTTGTGCAACCTCCTGTAAATGTGTTGTGAAGCTGCCTCTGTCTGCCTGTTTATGCATTCCCCCAGTCTTCAGTATAGACGGCTGAGACAGAGACTGGCCCACAGACATTCCGAGACAAACTAACAGAATTCACAATACCTTTATAGTCTCAAACAGAGCTCTCTTGTGTCTCGTAACTCTGTTTAACACCTGAAATACCTGTTTTTCTTGGCATGCTGTGAGGGGAGCCTCATAATACCCCTACATTTTAATGAAAGACTTATCTTGTTTTGCCTGAGATACTGCAAGGGTCACAATTTTGTGATTATGCCGCAATTAGTAGAAAAGCCCCTGAAGCTTTAGAATACATGAGGTCAATCCTCTGAGGTCTGGAAGGCACACTCAGAAAAAGCACTTCTTAACTAGCGCTTAATTGGGAGAAGTACAGCCCACACTGACTGTGTTGTCAAATGACAGAGGATAGATATGGGAGGAAAACTGTCAAATAAATCTATTTTAAACTAAAGAGAGACAAAAAAGTGACCTGTTAATATTATTTCCCATGTTATGGGGCCTCAGTCAAATGTATGCCATGTTGTGAATATAATTACAATTTAATCACAATTAATAATGTAAGTTTTCTTTTCTAAATATTTTGCCCATGCGTGTTATTTCCACACTTTCATAAAAGTTCACAAAAAATGCTTGGTTGAGCATCATTTCAGTTGTGTTATTTTGTGAGCACAGTGCAGTAGTTATTTGGTGGGACTGGTGTAGCTGTGGTTATTAAGAGCAATTTAACCTAATGGACTGGGAGGGGCCAGTTAGATGTTTTATAGAGGGCTCTGTGTTACTCACATCAGGGACAGCAGTATTTGGCCGAAGGGGTGGGGGTGGGTGGGGGGTTGTGATGGTACTGAAGTCCAAAATCAACAGACAAAATGTATTAGTGCCAATTGAAAGCCCTTTGTAATGAAAAAGATTCGCATTTGAAGATAAGAACATTTATGATGCCACACAAGATATTTACAGTTAGGGTTAATATGTCAAAGAGCACATCAGACATATGGAATGAATCTTTAAACAGTTTGTGAAGTGCTGCCTTTGCTTATTTGGCTTCTGATCAAGAACGTCAATGGCTGGGGTAAAGCACCATATAAATGTGTATTTCATTTTGTTTGTTTACCATTGAATGTCTTTCGTTGAGTACGTATTTGACAAAAGGATCCTAACAAAATGTTCAAGGAATGTTTGAATCTACAGGGTTAGCAATGTAAATATGGCAATATTATACAGTTATAATCAGAAGAGTCTTGTTTAAAAGGGTTTGGCAGGATTTTATCACCAAATTCCAGTCATACAGGATATTTGTGTGGATCAGGGTGGGCCAGAATGCGGATTTTTCATTTGCCCCTTTGGACAGCTTTGGCTTTGATGTTGAGTGGTGATTTCTCTAACTAGTGCCTCTAATTTTAGGTAGATGTTATCGTGAAGTGCTTGCTTCATCGCTTTGTAGAGATTTGTATTGCGGTCCAAAATTCATGTACAAAACAGCACAATCCAAAACGTTTGCTGTTGAAAATTTATCAGGTTTTGAGAAAATGGCAGACCAGGACAGTTTACAGAAGGAAAGCAGGTCTGGCATGTGTATTAATGGCATATTGCGTTAGTAAGATGGAAAACGCACTGTTTTCCAAGCTTATCCCACGGTCTGTGTTTTGACTGCCATGCAGACTGCTGGAAAAGAGCTATTGTCTCATTGAAGTCTCCAATAAAGCAGTAGCCAGACAGGCTTCAAAGCCTCACCTCCATGTTTGTCAGTTTGAGGAGGACGGTAAATGACGTCAGCGTTCTCCTCCCAGAGTTGCTTCACCATTCTCTCTGCTCAGGCTCTGATATTGTTGCTTTCACTCTCAGCACACCTCTTTCTCAAATTCTGCTGCTATAAATATAGATACAATTACTTCAAGATTACATTCCTGTACATTATGAGGCACACACAGATAGTGTGATGTACATTCACACATATTTACATTGACTGTTAATGGCGCTGACAATCATATACATAAAAAAAAACTGCTACTGATGTACTGATGTACTGATTGTTTACATTGTGGTTTGTCTGTGGAGCCATTCTAATTACCTGAGCCAGAAAAGAGCATTAGTGGTAAATTTGTGAAGTTCCTCTAGGCTTTGAATGCTCAGTGCATGTCCCGACAGGTAGGCTCCCACAACAAAACACTCTCGTGGCAGGCCTCCCAGACAAAAGGCAGCCCTGTCCATCAAAAATAAACCCATTTCGGATTGACTTGCTCGAGAAATAATCTGCTCGTACTTTCCCTAAGCACATTTCCAATTGCGAAGTGAACTTAAGAAAAGCATGTTGCTGTTGCTGTTGGCCAAGAGGAAACTGTGGGGCTTGTATTAACGACAGCAGCCCGACAGCTTGGACGAAGCCGTACGATTGGGTAAAATTCCCTTGTCTTTTTTCCTGTTCATGGCTCCAGTGTGTTACCCCCCAGCGGCCTCCCGCTGCTGTAAGAGTCACGGACATCCTCGGCACGATGTGAGAACGGAAGGCAGCTTTCATATTACCGTAACCGTTTCCCTGCACACACACACACACATGTGCGTTTAAAGTGGTTTCAGGGACCATTGCAAATAAGCAGTCTAAAGGCGAGTCCAAAGGTATTTAACTTTCTGGGTACATTTAGCTCCCTTCAGAGGACTTAAAGGGCCCTGATCATTGGAAATCCCCTCACATGTTGTTGTATATAAACATTGTTTATATATAACATTCACCTCTCAGTTCAAAGGGTGCACTAATGGAAAGGACGCTGCAAAAACAGGTTTTGTGATGTCATAAGAACCAACTACAAAGTGCAACACGTCCTGCAACACTTTAACCCTCTCCATTCAGATTATATTGAGGTTTCAGCTTGAACTTTTTAGCAGGACACAGTAGAGGGCAGGCAATTAGAAAAGAGGTCAGTTACATATAAATGTCTTTAAGGCACAGTAACCCAAACAATTTACTTGTTTGGGTAGATTGAAAGATAGTCACGTAAAAATGAATTGCATAAAACAGCACAAAGGTTGTTCATGAACAAGAAAAAATGCCCTTATAGCCAAGGTTCAATCAGCACAGTTCAGTTGAGAAGTATGCAAGGTAGGCCTTTGGATATTGACTGAACTTGGCCTTGCATAACCTCTCAAACAAATATAGGTTGGCCATTGGATGAAAGTTTGATTGTTTATGTTGAGAAGTTGCATCGCGTCTGATTGCTGAAGCCAGCCTGTCGATTTATAAAGCTCTGGTAGTATTTGTGCCCTTTCTTGGCGTGCTTTGCTTCCTGAATCCTGGAACACACAGACCACACAAGCGCCTGGCAATGGTCCAGTGCTGCTTGGCTGCCTTGTTCTCTCTTTTCTCTTCTCTCTCTCTCTCTCTCTCTCCCCCTCTCTCTCTCTTTCTCTTTCTCGCTCCCCCACCCACTGCCCTCCTCTCTGATCCTGCGAGCAGACGGGCGTTTGGCCTTGTCCCGTCTCTTGCTGCCTTTTTTTCGTCTCACTCGCTAATTTCACAGGCTCCTCGTGTAGAGCTGCCATATGAAATAATCCATTGTTTCGCTCTTCAGAGGAGTCAGCCCTCCCTACAGCATGGCAATTAAAGAAATGAAATCTAGACGGATGTATGTTTCCCTTTCTTCTTCCATCCGTTTTATTCCCCGCGTCGCCACCGGATGATTGATGGACCCTGACGGCCCGGGCCGATATTTGATGTAGCACGAGCGCCGGTGTTTAAGGAGGAAGGGGTGTTTTTGCAGTTCGTGATGCTATCAGATGGCAATTTCACATGCAGTCAGGAACCCTGCCAGAAATACAGTCTCGCTGCATTTATAAGCTCATATTATTTACTGTCCCGGCCGCTTTCCTTTTGCCTGAAAAGACAAAGCTTTCACAGTTTTCTTCGTGCCAATGCTGCGGAGCCTGCGTGCACTTTGACTGCGCTCTTTAGTCTGTTTTTCTTCAGGGCAGAGCGGCTGCTCAGACTCGGAACATTTAGGTTCTGATCTGCTGTATATAATTGGTGCCCCCACTTATGGCTCTAGACTTAACCCCTGACTTGCCGTATTTAATTCTGACACTAACGTAAACCTTTTATTTCGCATGGAGGATGTGAGCATTATCGAATTTCCTTTGCTGGAGATGAATCACTTACATTATTGCTTTTTTCCTCTCCAGCCCTCTGGATATTTAGTCTGACTTTGTAGTCCACGTCAGTTTCCCCCCCTACATTTCCAAAGTTTATGGCTTTCACTGTGCATGCTCTAATTATCTAATTAGGCTTAAAATTGCATTCGGGGATTTACATGACATTTACAGTCTTAGTATACTGTAAAGGAGGTTGCATATTAATGTATATTTAAAGCTCATTCATAAGATGTCTGATAAATGATGTGTGCTGCTAGGTGGTGTATGAATAGTGTTTATTCTATTGTAATTGAAGTAGGGCTGGTCAATATATACTTGATGTATCACAGGTTGTTCTACATTTGATGTAGTAAATGAAACGTCAAATTAACAGATAATTTGTTAGGCCACTGGTGTTCAAAGCCCTCTTTCTGTTTGCTCATTTAAAAGTGTTCCAACAGAAACCGCTAAAGAATAATAAAGGAGGTTTAGATGCAGATATATTTTGTAGGGACTTCAAGAATCGTTATAATATATGCATTAAAGGTTTAAATCAAACATTTATGAAGAACTCTAAAGGAGATAAATATGTATAGCATGTATAAGATATCATAATATTATTCATAGACCATATCGCCCAGCCCTAAAAGTATTATTGAAGTGTTAAAGATATTTTAGAGAAGAGCAGTGGGTTCATATGGCGTACTTGGCATTGCTGTATGCATACAGCACTGTCCACAGCTGTTAGCTGCTGGCTGATGGTGATGAGGAATGACTATCCTATTTAATAATACAATGGCAGGTTTGTGTGGTGCATCCTGTGTTGATATTTATGGAACATGGAGCATTACACCCTCAATGATTTTATGCCTCCAATAAAATTCAACATGGTGAGAATACTGGCAGATAGGATTTCACGTTGCATGTCAGCCCTCTAGTTCCACACAGACACAGAGGTGTATTCATTCACCTTTTCAGGCTGGGCTAAATTAAATTAAACTGGTTCCCCTTTACAGTAGCGGTGGTGAGGGGCATGTATTTATTACACGTCCCCTGGTGCTTACATGCACGGGGAATACTCTCAGGGATTACGCTCCCGCTCGGGATGCGGAGGGGCTCTTACGTGCAGCAGACATTAACCTCTGAATGAGGACTCCTTCTCACAAAGTGCTGTTTGCTCAGCTTAGCTTTGGAGCACAATCAGGTTTTGCAAGGTTGGAGGTAGCCAGTCCTGGCTGTGCCAGCTGGAGGGCCGCCAAGCTTCAGCAGGAGTTTCTCTTTTCTGCTGTTTGATATTTACTTTACAGCCATTCAGGGAAGCAGAGCAGGGGAAGACAGACAGACATACAGGCACATTCTGACCAAAGAGAGAGACTTAAAGACTTAAAACGACCCCTTTAAAGCGTATCCTTCTGTACCAACACAAAGGCCAGGCTCCAGTGCTATTTCATTTGTGTAGCTTTTTACTGAAGGGATATCGGATCCCATGTGTTGCTGCACTCCAGCACAGTCGCCAGAGAAGGTGTGAGTGGCCTGGGCTGAGGGGAAGTGCTCATTGCGTGACTGTTTCTCTCTGCTAGAGGATGACTCCTTAAAAAAAAACCCAGATCATTCCCCTATCATGACACATACATGAACTAATGTTTTTTTATAATAGGAAAATACAGCAACTGAGGCGTTTCATTGTTAGTGTTGGATAAACACCATTGTGTTAAGCCACAAGCATGCAGCCATCAAATCGTTTTTGCTGTTTTTTCCAGCCATGCTGATTCGTTCCATGCTCTTATGCAACATGTATCTGGTAAACGTAGAGCCTTGTTGTGCTCTCCGGAGTCCCCACCTCTGATTCCGGTAAAGTCTGGCTCAGACAGAGTAATGCTTTGCTTTGCTTGCTTTGGTAGGACACCGGCAGAAGCTGGAGGACCCTCCTAAGCCCGGACTTTTCTCAGAGCGCCTGAGTGAGCTGGAGCGCCTCCGCCAGACCACCATGAGGGTCGCCGTGCCAACGCAGAGCCCTCGGCCCTCCCTCAACACCGCAGCCAACTCTTTTAGTCCACAGGGACAGACACAAATCTCAGGTACAGGAGAGGGTTCGCCAGTGCTCAGCTCTCCTCCACCAGTTCAGCCTTACCATTACCCCAAATAAGGCCTTAACATTTATCATCATATCTCTTCATCAGACTTCCTACTTTAGGGAATTGATTTTTTACAACATCACTCAAAGATCCCAAGCTTTTTTAGGAGTGTGAATACTATTATCTATAAAAATCGACAAAAGCACAGACAGTTCAGGCCTCTTGATGGCTGCTACTGCTGTTTCTAACAGGATATTTTATAATGGTATGATCATGACATGGTTGGACGCAAGTGCGTGATGGCGATAGCATGCTGTTTTGACACTATTTGGTGTACATAAGTTTGTATTCATTATAAGTCACATAACCACATAACTTGGCAAAACTTGGAGAAAAAAACTTCAGACACCAAATATGTCTTGACAGACTAGATCTGGATTATGAGGGGAAATAGATTTTGGGGAGATTTTTTTCCCAAACTATCACATTGTTTAATTTTCTATGCAGACAACAGGTTTACACTGGGGCAGACAGTATTAAAGATATATGAGACATTGTGCAAGGGCGAAAAATGTCTGATTAAGTGAAGGCTTAAGTAATGAGTCAGCCATGTCCACTGGAAAGACATATTTCTATATCTTTGTAGGTATCGATGACTCAGAATAAAGAAAAAAAGGAATATAAGTAGAAGCATGGTAATGTTTATTGGGCGTAATGTATAATGCACACAGCTTCATCTGATCCTGCCACTTTTAATCAGTTTTTGATTACTTTTGTCTGATAACATCACCTTAATTCTATTAACTTTGTCAAAATATTTGACTGCTGCATCCTCCTCCGTTTTGGCACGTTATTGCTGCATTTTTTTCCGCGCTCGTCCGACTTCAGAGCTAAATGCAAATGTTTACCATTTACTTGGACTCCCTCCAGGCCGAAGCTTGGCAGAGCAGACCCAGTGTTTACCAAATGAATGTGAAAACAAAACAGGAAGACATTCTTGGCTTGCTCTTCACATTGTTGCTTTTAAACTCTTTGCATACTCTAAGCCACACCTTTGCTTTCACACAGCACAAGATTTACTTTGCACATGAAAGTAGCCGAGAGAATCTGCAGAGTCAATTACTAGGAAATAAACCACCACTTGATGTTTGTTGTGGTGTATTTCTTTGTAATTCAGCCATCATTCAATTACAGTCCGCTCTTTTGGGTCTATAAAAAACTACATAAAATAAATATGTGAGAAATGTGAACAAGGACAGACATGCATTCACGATTCAAAATACAAGACATGAACAATTTTGACCTAAATGTGACACTGAGATGCTGAGTGTCTAAATTTGCTTCTTTTATTTTGCATTAGAGATATAGGGCTCAATACAAAGCAGATATCCTTAATGGACTGTAGTATTTATTGAATTGTATTGAATCTAATCTAATCTCATAGGCTTTCAATTGTTACAGGATTCTCAAACTAAAGTTTTGCTAAAAATACTAGTTGAAGCCATCTTGAAGCCTGAATTTTGTCTGTACTTTTCGATGGGCACTGGCTAGGGAGAAATGTGTAAATGTCTCCAAGCTATTCTTCTAAATCTTTCTTCTTGCTGTTGTTTTGCTGATTGTGTGTGCAGACCCCCGGCAGGCTCAGTCGTCTCCACCCTGGTCGTACGAGCAGCCCTACACACCTTACCTGAGCCAGATGACTTCTCCCTCCATCCACTCCACCACCCCGCTGTCCTCCACTCGAGCCACAGGCCTGCCCGCCATCAGCGATGTGCCAAGACGCCTCCCAGGTAAACACAAACACCACCCACATCCAGCTGCAGTCCACACAATGTTTAGCTTGCAAACACTAACAGGGTGTGTGTGTGTGTCTGTGTGTGTGTCTGTGTGTGTGTGTCTTCAGGTGTTAGTGAGTGTGTATATACGTGTCTGTTTGTTCATATTTTCCAACCTACGAGTATTATCTTACTTAAACGATCTCATTAGCTGTGACGTTTTGTCAAAATGTTCAAACAGTCTCTCCCTCCCCACAGTCTCTTTGCTCCACTGAAGTCAAATCAAAGCAGATTTTTCCATTCTCCACGTTTTGCTTTGTAAGCATTTTGTTGCATGAAAAGCATACCCACCGGCAAGTACCTTTCAACCAATAGCACCTTTAAAAATAGAGAAAATATGAAAGTATATCTCCCCTTGCCCCATTCCGTCTACTTGAGCCTTTGAACTCGAAAAAAACTCCCTTTGAATCAGCTTGAAAAGGAACAATAAAAGCGAATAGAGTTTCTGACTCATACATCTCAATAGGTAAAAGCTGTAAAGGCTTGAAGCTCCATGAGTGGAAAAGATCTGTGTGTCCGTGCCTTTATTAACCGAACAAGCGCGACGCTAGAAACAAACACTAAGCATGAACATCTCCTTCGATACACCTGTTTGACTCTCTGCCAGGCTGTTTTTCAACGTTTTCCCCCTCAGGCTCCCCACCCTAACTGTTTTCTTTGAGCGCGGGCTAAACGTGAAAGTTTAAATGACTCCTCAGTGTGGCTGTTCATTGCCTGCTTTTTGAACCCCGGCCAGCTGCCTTGTTGGGTTTGATTAGTTTAGATTTCACCCCGCTTTCATCTCGGAGATGTCAGCCTTTGTTCTTTCCTCAAAGAGACACACGCACCTCTTGGTCCTAACGCCCTCTATTCTTCCTTTGATAGGCTGTGAATGTCCCCGTACCAGGAGGGGACGTCCCAGTGCAGTTCATTTTGAGCAGCTGCCATGCTGTCCCATCCTGCTTTTCTATTCTTCTCCACTGTCGGCTCATATTTCACTCTGCCTCTTTGCTCTTTCACCAAGTCTCAGACCCAAAGGCTGGTGAAGGAGAGGCAGAGAAGAATAAGTGATAAACGATTTATTACTGTTGTATGCAAGAGTTGTACATTTTAGTTGCTTCTGAACTGAACTAACATTTCATCAAAGGGATATTTATTTGCTTTTTTTGGGGAGAATGTGAAGATCTTTCATCCCTAATACACTGTATGGTGGCCAGTCAACTTGGCCCAACTGTCAGACGAGTTGGCCGCGCATCCGAATGTCCTGAATTCCGTCCCAGTTGCCGACCATGTCTGTTTTACGCCTTAGCAGGGCATTTAACACACACAGCAAGATGAGGGGACTAGTTCTTGGTAAAATTCACTCAAAAAAGGAGTGCAAGAGAATAAAATCATATAGTGTCGTTTATCTCATGGTCTATATATATATATGCTGCTTCTTCCTAACCACATATTTCGTTTTCATTCTAAGAGAATTAAGAACTTGTATAAAGACTACAAGCTTGAATTACAAAAGCATACAGTACAAAAGCTGACAGTACACATTTTAAAGGGCCAATTTCTTATTTTTTGTTGAATTATATTTTTTCCTGAACTTCAATTTACAAATTTGTGTGCTTTAAGTAACAAAAACATTCATTATAAATCACTTTTTTACATGATGTCAAAGCCTTTCTAAATCCCTTAGAATTAAACAGGCTATTCTCCTTACTGTGCATTAAAGTCCGAAGTCTGTAAATTATTTAAATGAAATGAGCAGCACAAAATGACATTTTGATCACTTATCTGGACTCTACAGTGCAGATAAGGACACACAACTTGATCAGGTGGTCTTATCTGCTGTAGGCTAAAAGAGTGGTCATATGCAAAAATGTTCAAAGCTGTGACATCATAACACAACAACAAGATTCATTTAAAAGGGCCCACATTAGTGTCTACAGCTTAGCTTTCATTGATAGACTCAAGACTAAAGTGTGTCGTGAAACTTAGTGTTTCCATAGTAGATGTAGTTTTGTATTTCATATTTAAACGAAATTAAAAATCAAAGAAACTACAATCTATGATATGGGTCCTTTAAGGATGTGGAAGAGGTAGAAAATCATTTGATTCATGCGCCCTCTTTGTTGCATTGTCTGCCTAGTATTTCCTGTTAGATGTGAAAAGGCGAGGAGCTGATAACGTGAGGACCTGATGTGTGTGTAATTGGCCACACATGTTCTCATAAGTGTGCCGAACCGTCACTCATAGGCCCGCAGACAGCAGGGCTGCATCTATCCAACGACACACATTGCACAGATAGCGACGACAGTGCGGAACTGACCCCGCTGAACCCCTGTATTGGGGTTATGCAAAGGACAGTAGAGGAATCAATAATAAAAAGAGACGAAAGATGAGAGTGGAGGACGGCTGTGAATAAAAAAGGCTAAGATGTGCGTGTGTGCTGTAGGGCCCATAGTTTATCGTGCTATTTGTTGTCCTTGATTGGTGATATATCACAGGCAGCCGCAATATTTCTAGCGTGTGCTGTGAGCGTGCTGACAAATCACAAAGGTTCAAAAAGGGTGTTCTGCCAAATAAAAATAATTAATAACCTTAATACTTTTGGTCTCCAGTCACATCAAGTGTCCTCTAGAGTGTTTTAGGGTACTGCACATATATTACAGTAACATTAAGCAGCTCTGTAATCACAGCGTATTTAGTCTATATTATGCACCCCTAGTTTGCCGGAGGTGAGAGAAGAGAAAGGCCGCTGTGGCATTGGGGGGAGTTGGGTGATGATAGGGAAGAGGCTTAGGGAAGCCTTTTTCTACATTTGCACTCTTTTGGCCCAGTGCTTTGGTAGCCACAGCCCATTAGTGGTTTATAATTTTTAGAAAAGCCAAGTGAGGGTCTGAGAGAGCAGATCAGCCCTTCTCTCTGGCTAATCGCAGACGTGCAACCACATCTGAGGCTCCTCATTATGCATCCCATGGAAACTGTTTTCCCCTCAAACTGCTTCCATATGTGCTCCCGCTTTATCCTGCACTCATTCCTCTTTGATATTTTTACGAATATATGAATGCGTACAAACAAATGCACAAAACAAACTCGCACACAAACATTCGAAGATAAGGGAGATTGTTTCATTCCGAAATAGGGGAGAAATATATAGGTGTTAACAAGACTAGCATTTATGTGTCAGTGCTAATAGGAGTTGGGCTTTAGTGCTTACAGTGGGTTTTTGTTGAGGGAGTGCAGAAAGTGATTACCTGTCCAAATGTTTTTCAGCTGTTCTCACTATTAGTGAATATTAAGACTGATAGTCATGCTGACTGTATATAGTTTTATTACCATGTTTGTTTAAACACTTAGAGCTCCCATTACTCAACAATAACACAATTCCCATTGTGAGAAGGGTGATAACACAACAAAAGAAATAATCTAGTGTTACTGGAGTGGGGATTACAATAAATGTTTCACAGCGCCCCCTTTTGTCTAAC
Organism: Brachypetersius gabonensis; assembly: GCA_037577145.1. Classification (NCBI taxonomy): domain Eukaryota; kingdom Metazoa; phylum Chordata; class Actinopteri; order Characiformes; family Alestidae; genus Brachypetersius; species Brachypetersius gabonensis. The sequence continues at coordinate 28,294,420 of JBBJLR010000001.1, forward strand.
CCTAGATTTTTTTGAACGTGGTCCATGAATGGGGTGTTCAGGTTGATCCTAGGTCTACATTTATCATAATTGTACTATAACATAATTACATAATTAATGACACAGAAACCTAATGAATTGCAATGAATTGGATTAAAATTTTGCATTGACACAGATTTCAAGCAATGACAAACACACGGCAAAAATGTAAAGGACGGCTTTTCAGCAACTGCTCATCAAATTTAATTCATAATGAGATATCTCTTCTTGTTCTTAAAAACAAATGTTTCTTTGGTTTAATCATTACACTATCGTTTGTATTTTCTCGCTTGTTTTAGAGGTGCGAGTGTACAATTTTGCTTCTGTTATAGCCATATTAATTGACATCTGAGGTTTACAGAGTATTACTAATTATCATCTGGAAAGCTATTGATTAATGCTTACCTTCTTTCACTCTTAGGGACGTCTGATCTGAGCCCTTTCACGGCTGACCCAAGGCAGTTTGAGCGTCAGTTCCCCAGTCTGTCCTCTCTCACTGAGACCCGCTTCTCCAGTCCCAGGATGCACTACCCGGCCACTTTCACCTACACCCCCACCCCGGTCACCTCAGGCATGTCTCTGGGCATGTCCACCACCACCCACTACCACACTTACTTGCCTCCCCCCTACCCCGGCTCCACCCAGAACCAGAGCGGGCCCTTCCAGACCAGCAGCACTCCGTACCTTTACTACGGTACCTCGTCCGGGTCATACCAGTTCTCCATGGTGCCAGGGGGTGACCGCTCGCCCTCTCGCATGCTGCCCCCCTGTACTAGCGCCTCAACAGGCAGCTCCCTGATCAACCCCAACCTGCCCACTCAAACTGAGGGAGGAGAGGCGGACGGCAGCCACAGCAGTTCCCCCACTGTTCTCAGCACCAGCGGCAGGATGGACGAGTCCGTATGGCGGCCATATTAAGAGGGTCCTGTGGCAACTGGGGCAACAAAGGCCAATGCAGCACTGCTCACCCGAAGGCTTAGCATAGTGGTTTCCAGTAAATGCCCTGGATTACTTCTGTCATTAATATTTTCTTGCCTCTAACACACCCACTTTCCACAAGAAGGTATAGGGGTACAAATCTCTGACATCTAAATGATAGACTCTTAAAGATGACTGGGGTTCAATAGAGTCCTTCCAATTTTCAAATCAAGGCGTGCATTTTTATAACCCTGAAAAGTTATAAACAGGTGTGTCAGAGCTGGGAAAACACCAACATATGCATAGCAGGGGGAGTCCAGGACCAGGACTGAGAAACACTGACGTAATGCTAGAGCCTCTTTCTGTAATACGTGTCTTTATGGAATTGGTTTCCGAAGCACAATCGTTGATGAGGAACGATGGGTTACAAATGCCACAGTGCATCTTTATCACAATCTACAGACTTTCACATCACCCTCAAAGGGAACGAGTAAAGGCATTACTTTGAGCTATCAGACATTCCACTGCAGAATCAGTGCTCGCTGTACAAGCAACCAGTCACTGAATTTAACAGGCATACAGAAGAACTGTTATTGTTTTAGGTATGTGTCTTCCAGGCTATTGACTGAGACTATTTTCATACTAACTCAGTATAATTTAGCAATTTTTTTTACACTGAACTTTTTTTTTTTTAATTTATGCGTGAATGGTCAGCTATTTTAAACCAGACCTGGTGACTATATATGCCCTTGGATCTCCTTAATTTATGTATAAAATTGTAGCAGATAGGCTCTGATTAAGAAGCAGTATAAGCCATATAAATCTTAAATTATGCAAAGCAGTTAGAGGGACACAAATTTAAGACGTTTGACTAATATTTTTGGGGGCAATGAATAACTTAACTGTATATTTACTCGTTAGTAATTTAAAAACTTGTTTTATCATGCTTATAAAGCACTCAGATATCCGATATGTAAACAATGAAGGAAAGAGAGTTGTCAGACTCTGTCCTCAGAACAAATGTATCTATGTTCCTCCTTCCAAACCACTGTGTTTATGGAGGGCTTAATAAATGAGTGGCACTTACAAAAATATGAAGACCCAAGTCTTGAACTGAGTGAACCATTTATTTACACATACAGTATGTGGCATATTCCACTCTCAGTTCCTTTTCTGACTTTGTTATCCAATGTTTATCAAGTTAATTTATTTTAAATGACTTTTTTTATTTAATGTTGTTGAGTGACTACAAGCAAGACCAATAGCGTGCAGCAGTTGCCTCAGTCCTTCCATGTTCACATGGAGATTGCCTGTTAACACTACCCTTAATGTTCCCTTTCAGTTTACATAAACCATGCCCTTACAACACGCATTGCATCTCTGTTTCATAGCCTCGACCTATAGCCTCAATGCATGTACATGATTCACCCCAGTGATCAGCCTTTAATTCTTAAACTGGACCTTTGACTGTGTGCTCATGAAGTCAGGTGAACACTATGCAAGAACTGTTTGAACTACAAAAACTATGAAGTGATTTCCACTGACTTTGCATCTCAAATGTATCTTTGCGAATGTGCTTCCATGCATCTCAGAAGTGTAACTGTGCAGTCATGAGGAAAAGTAAAGTTATTTCACTTATTCAAGGTCAGGCCTTTTTTAAGACTCAAAGATTTGAAGATGTTATATTTCCTAAGGCAAATTTTGTAAGCAGATATTACAACACACAGACTGGTCTAAATGACTTCATGTGGTTCGTCTGAGCAAAGACCTCTCCTTTCTGCTTCTAGTTGTGAATTTATTTATTCCTCGACCAAACATGATGTGTCAAGTTGGATTTCCTGCAAGAGATCTGGAATAATGTCATCAGCTTTATATTTGTAATTATGTAATTTTGTACGAGTTTTAATCCAAATCTTTGAATATGTGTGTGTATGTTTTTGGATTCCGATAACAAGTGGTACTTCATTGTTAAAATTGTAAGTTAAAAGGCTGCGGGCAGCACCCTGGGACATCAATGTACTTTTTTTTTAGTTTTAGTTTTACCTGGTACAAAGCACTTCTTTTTTCTTCCTTTATTAGCCTTTGTTTTTTGAGTGAAACCCGGAATTCTATAATGAAAAGGGAAACTAGCCATGTAAACTGCTGAACATCACATGGCTCTAGAAGATCATTATAGTTATAATAATGCTAAAATGAGCTTCCACCTGATCCGTTACATACACCTACAGAAGCAGTTTGGCCCACTTTGATTTGAGTTCACTTATTGGTAGGTGAACTAACAATAAGAAATAGTTGTAATATTTCTTCATAATCCACAGTAATCCATATCGTTATGTGTGTGTGTAGGTGTGCAAGTATGTTTGCGTGTTTGTATTACAATACAGGTACAGAAATAAAAGCCTAATTATAATAGTCAGGGTTTTAACTAGAGCGAAAATGAGTGAAGTGGCTGAGGGCGAGGTTGCATTACCGATTCTAGGCCTCAGAGTGATCACATGGCTTTCCCGCATCCGTCCTTCAGTTTGATTCCTGCTTTTCTTTTTAACTGTTGTTTTTTGGCTGTGAGAGGAGCGAACATGTTTACAGTACTGCTGGGGGACTTAAAAGCCTGTGCACTGTTACCATGTCATTACTGATTTCTGCTTTCTGCTTTATGGCAGTGTTTAATATTACCAAAAGACTGACTCTGTCTGTCAGAATAATGTGTTTTGGTTGCAACTCCAAGCCAAAGTCATGCGAGTGATTATGGACAGTTGAGTTATAACGTCAAACAGTTGACAAATGTGTAGCTTAGGAATCCTGAGCTTTCAAAATGCCCATGTTAGTCATCTTCATAAGAAACTGTGGTCGACAAATCCGCAGCAGAATTCACTTCCACTGTATTTCATTAGTGAGTAAAATCCAGCAGATCCATCTGATTGGGGTTCACAGGTCTTCAGGGTTACTTGGGTTTCATAAGTAATCTAAGAAGAACACACCTCTCCGATGTAGCGTCAGCCTAGGAGTAGATGAAAATCTCAAAAAGTCATGCGGATATTTCCAAAGCATTTGCAAACTCACACCTTCGCATTAGAACATCTCATTTTTGGGCAGGTTAGGGAGTTCAGCAAGTTTAAGTTCAAACCAGCTGGTGGAGAACAGCGAACGCTTCTTTGCACTCTAACATCAGAACATGTCTCTCAGATGCAGTGTTTTATTTGTAATATTCTGGACAAAAAAAAGACCTTCGTGATTTTATACGTGACTATACATTTTTTTAAATAATCTTCATAAACGTTTAGTTTGTAAACTGCTGCAGAAGATTTCTTGTTTTCTTTTACCATTGCTTTCCATGCACATACTGTACAGATTCTTACGTCAAGTTGGTCAGTCATCCTGGTTTGCCGTCTCACGTTGTTCATCGGTTTGATTCATTTGTTTGTGGAACTTTCACCAGTTTCTTGGGGACTAACAATCCTGTAAAAATCGTGAGCTTGTCAAACATGTCAAATGATTGTATCATTGGTCTTGGAGAATAAAAACTGCATTTTGTTAAAAATGTGTGGTCTGTGCCCCCAATCCTCCCCACCCTCATTTTCTGGAGAACTTCAAGCATAGAAGTCTCGCTGAAGTGACAAGGCATTGCTAAATCCAGCCAGTCTTAAATGCCTCTGACTTTACGATATATGTTATGCTCTACCTTTTTCAACTGCAGCATCCTGCTGCATGTCTAGACATCAATATACAGGACTGTAGAGCAGGTGCTTCCTAAGAAAAATGAACCAGTGTTGGAACCACCGAGGGGAGTGAGAGAACGACTTCAACTGGCATTTACTGAATTACGGTTCGAAAAACCCGTCCTCAGGCACTGCCGGTGTGTACTGCATCAGAAAGCCTCCACGTGGTCACCCAAAATTCACATGTGGTACCTCGGTTTTGTAGTTCAGGCTGTATCTCATAAGTCATGATTAGCTCTGACTGCACTTGTAGTCCCAGTTAAATTGTCAGCTGACATTTTGCGGCCAACAGCTCATTGAACTGAACCGGACCGTTCTGTTGATCTTGAGGCCCTTTTGTTTGGTTGAGAGGAGTTTTGCAGAAACTCTTCATAAGGAACAGAGGCACAACAGGTCTGGTTTTTACATTAACATTCCCAGTCTGACATGTCAAAAATGAATCGGCCTTTTCACACATCTCTGAAGCTGATCTGCATTTGGCCTTGAACCACCTCCAGCCCACTGCTCAGCTCAGATTTTGTTTAAAAAAAAAAAAGAAGAAGGAGAAAAAAAAAAAGATGGTCATGTTGATACTGCGCAGTCTGTGTTTGTTGAAGGAGGCTTATCTAAATGTGTCGGACATTGTATGAACAGACCTAAATCTTCACATGATTCTTTAAGTCGCTCCTCCAGACCATATTGTAAATTTCCGCCCAAGACTTTCATAACATACAGGACATGAAGCACAAATGTCCCATTGTATACCACGCGGTGATCAATCCAGACTGATTTGTCAGATGAAAAGGGTCCGTTAATGCAGTGAGATTTTTACACACGGTGCCCACTGTTTGTCTAAAGTTGCACCGAAGGCCCTTTAAACAACCATATCAATGAATGCAAACATCCTAAAGTTCAGCTTGGACCAATGTTTGCTTTGGAACACACAAGTCAGGAAACTCAATAGGCTTTTTCAGTATTACTTGCTAATAGCCGTCTTGATACAGTTACGAATGGCTTATTTCTTATGGAAAAATAATATGGAGCACAGATGGTTTATAGCAACCCCAGGCTTTTCGGCATGTCGTAGAGGCTAGAGAGAGGTGCCTTAACGATCAGCAAGTGATCCAGAATCTGACCACTCTATCATTGTTCTGGAGTAATGCTGAGGACAGCAGGCTCCAGGAGGCACGTCCAACACAAGACGTACAGAGGATCCGAGCATGAAGAGCATCGTCCCAGGCCTCCGCAGCTCATGAATCTGAGTAGTGAGGAGGCCAGGTGATAAATGGATCCTAGCAGAAAACCTGCCAAAAGCTGCGGTGTCCAAACCAACAGAAAGTCTCTGTGTTTCCTCGCACACACATCTCCTGTCTTTATTTTAGCAACACTGATTTACGCATCATTTCCTAGATTTCTCCTCGGATGAAATACGAGGGCTCTGGTTTCACCACGCTGTTTGTGAGGGGTCACTCATTTCTCATAGACCCTAAACCCCTGGTTGCTCCAAATCATTTCACAAGCAATCACGACTCTGCCTCGCGACGGCCCGGCCCAGCTGGCAACGGGCCAACGACAATGCCCCGACGCCTTTTTAACAGGGCGGGGAGGGGGAGGGCAAGGGATTGGGGAGGGGCGGATGGGCCCAAAACCTGCCGGCTCCTACTTTTGGTGGGACATCTGAAAATAGAGCCCCCCGGTGTCCCTGGGCTGTCTGAGGCTGCAGACGGGCTGCTGATTTATGCTGGCAGCACGGCTGCTGCTGCTGGTGAAATATTTGCTGCCACCGGGAGGGGATCCGGACAAATGAAGTGTGAAGCTCGCGGGAGCTGAGGGCGGCGGCGCGCAGGTCACTAAACACTTAGAGCGAACTGGCTGGGAGCAGAGGAGGCTTTACACCAGGCCTGGTGGAGCCCATGAGTAGAGAAGAGAGCCCTCATTTGATCAGAGAGCAGCTCATCAGGCCCCAAGCTGCCTTCATCCATCAGAGCAAGAGGCGATGGCACACACCACATCAGGTGTGCTGCAGTTCACAGGTCAGAAAAAGTCAACAGGATTCAGGTAGGAATGTGGCAAGTGAAAAAGACGAAAAAAGAAACAAAAGTAAATAAATAATAAAAAAGAAGGTGAATTAAGAGTGCTCGGAAGTGTTCCGGGGAAAACAGATCACAGACAAAACCATCAACCCCACACCATTCACACCACACCATCCACTTATATTCACTTGCAACAGCAAACCCAGGAAATACTGCCCCCTAGCGAACTTTTCTCGCGAAGTACATACATACAAAAAACATTCTGATCGTGATCCATCTCCCAGTTAGGCTGGTTATTATGACACATCAGGTATAATGGGACATGGATGTTGTATGTCCCATGACCAGTGATAAAGGTACTCTTTTTTATGCTCCAGTTTCCTCTAAAAACATACTTTTTTGTTTTATATATATACACTCAACCGCCGCTTATTCAAGGTTCAGCACTCATGGATTCAGTCGTTCAGTCATATATCACATATATTGTTCCGTTCATTCCCATTCATTTATATATGACTTTCCAATCAGCCTGTAACAGCTTAGCCCACCCATTTTCAATGAAGTGATAAGGAAGATTGTTAGCCTACTGTAGACAGCCTGTTGCAAGTTTCTGAAGCAAAAGATTTGGAGGATGTGTGCTGTTTCTAGGTTTTTAAATGGTCCTGACATCCGCAAGCAGTGGCTGAAGTACTTTGTATTTTCCACCAAAGGCCTCCACCCCCTGTCTTCAGTCACATGCCCTCTCATCACATGATCAAGCAGCACAAGAGGGCACAGTTTACCTCCCAGCATAGCAGAGTGTGCATAAAAACATATTTTTTTATTCTGTTACTTTTAGATGATTGGCTTAACTTTAAGCTTCATGGTTATTGTCACTCTCACTGCAACGCTTCTCATCAGTTATTCTGAATTTTGTAGCGCTGTTTCATTCCAGAATGTTTTCTGTCTCGTTTTTGCAAGAACTGTAAAGACAAAGTAAAGTCAGTTTAGCCAATGTGTTTTAAAAAAGCCACCAAACCAGCTTTGTTTGTTTACTATTCTACTTGTCCTCTGTATGGCACCAAAACTGCTCTATTCTGTCATGGTCCTGGTTCTATAAAGCCTCTGAAGATGTGATGAACTACCAGGCACCAAGACATTAGCAGCAGATCCTTTGAGTCCTATAAGTTGTGAGGTGCAGCCACCAGAATCATGTTGCTCCAGAGGATCTCACAGATACTCGATCAGATTGGGAGCTGGGTAGTTTGGAGGTCATGGCAACCCCCTGAAATGTTCATCAACAAATTCTCAGCCAGTGGGTGCAGTTTGGCCAGGGTTTTTTTTTAGAGCAGAAATATAAATGAGTGTGCCTGGTCCACTAAAATGTTAGGTCGGTGGCAAGTGTGAAACTGGTGTCTATGTGAATCTCCAGACCCAAGATTTCCCAACAGAACATTGCCCATATGCACTTGACCCAGTCTGTCATTGAATGTTTCGTCTTGCGTTTTCAGCTCCTCAGTTCTCCTCTTTCCAGCTGAAAAAAATACATTCAGAGATCTTATTGCATGATCACTATCAAAGCTATTTCTCAAGCAGAGGTTTAAACAGTGTCACACAATGTATTGTTTATTTGCGGTATTATCTTTGTAAGAAATAAAGGTTTACTGCCAGATACATTTAGAGCGGTGGAGGGGTTGTGGTTAAAGCACAGATGTGGCATAAGATAAACTAAACTGATGCGTCTGTAGTAGCAATGCAGGCAAATCTCAAATGGCACTAAAACAAAACACTCGAAATGTGTTATTGTGACACATGGTTGAATCCTACAGCAAAAATAATTATTACAACTATTACTATTAATAAATTACTATTGGTAAATATTGTATTAACAATATTATATATACTTCACTTTGTGTCTCGCCTTAATTGTGCAAATATATAAACTGCAACTGTAAAACCTTTTTTAATAATAAAACAATAACCAAAAGACTCCATTTTCTTACATTTTCTGGGTGAATCATATTCCAGTGTCTCTCGAATCTGTAACACTAGTTGTAGACACAGTCTCGCCTGTCACTGCAGCTCTTTGACTTCCAAAGGTAATTTAGAAGTACTAATCTGCTGCTGTTTGACATTTAGAGGAGCATTTGAAAGAGGCTTGAATCAGCTTTTCAACATGAATCCTATAGTAACACTTGAGTTTGGGTGCAGATTCAGTGGGATATTAAAGTCTGATTGTGTAAGACATGCATGCCGTGCCCAAACAAGAAGAAGAAGGCATGGCTCTTCGCAATGATTTGACTTGTTAGATTTGTATCTGTGCACCTCAGGATGATGGGATGATTTGTTGGCAGTGGCACTGTAATTATCATTCCAATACTGGCATCAGTTTGCCAAGTTCACTTCGCCAAAACCAAGGAACCATCCAAAGAGCTTTTTAAACAGTATGCGAGCAACAATCAGCAATATGGCCATAGTACAGACACAGTTAGAATCAATGCTTACATTCACTTTATGTTTACTCTGCATTTATGGGTTCAAAACGTGTTTATGTCCCAATTTACCGGAGACATATTAAATTTCAATACTTGAAAATAAATGAGCAAACAAACATCTGAAATGTATATACAGTGAATATAAGAGAGAGTGGATTAGTGCTCTCAGCAGAGAAGTTGTGATGATATTTACATTTTTACGGGCTGTTCTTATGAGCTAGGCCCTAAACAGTGAGGTTCTTCTGGGGAAAGGGAAAGAGTGAGTGATTAGAAAGGCCAGAGAAAGCCAATGGAGGCTATTCCAGGTCTGTGCTAGGCAGCTGAGAAGAAGAAGGAGTTCTTTATTCTAATATTTGCTTATAATTCTGTATATGGATAACACAAACAGTGGTGCACCACTATTTCAATTTTTTCTCACTAGTTCCCAAATAGTGCTTTAATGCAAATGATGGTTTAGTCAATGAATGTAAAGTTCCTTTAGGATGTATGTTGATATTAGGCCTGTATAAATTAAATTGAATTAAATTCAACTGAACTGAGCCGAACCAGACTCACCACTGGTGTCCTTAAAGCTTTCTCCCTTATGTTAACGTACTACAGACCTGGCATGGCCTGCGGCCAGAGGGCAGAGGGGGAAAATGACGGTCAATAAGGGGAAATTAAGTCATATCCACAAACACTGTTATGAGTCAGAGAGAGTGGGTGGCAGCAGCCCAAGCAAACCAAAGTATTTTGATGCGCCAGCATAAATCCTAATCTGAGCTCGGTGCCATGTATATCTCCAATCAGCCTCTCCGCGTCGGATGGCTGGTTTAGGATCCTAAAAGCAATGCTTTCTGGATTCAGTGTTGTAAGAAGTCAAAATGCTGAGCAGCAATTTTAAGCCCTTAGTGAATGTATTTGGCCTGAAAAGTATATCCTGTTCATTACAGCACTGATTCAGAGCAGGGCACTGAGAAAACTCAACAAGCTTTAACAGCAAAACATCTCTGATCTCTTAGCAGACGCTATACGATCAAGACTTGTGGATTTAACATATTAGGAAAAATAGCAGCTGTCATCTATATTGAATGAAAATTTCGTTATGAATGAAATGAGCCACACTGATTTGAAATTATTTTTGTTGCTGTTTTACAAAGTTAGCTATTTTTAAGCCATTTGTTTTTTATTGCATGTCAGTTCATGTGTTTTATTGTTTTGTTGTGTAAGCTTTATTGCGCTTCATTGTTTATATATTGTTTTTGTTCCTGAGTGCTTAGGCTGCTAAAGCAAATTCCAAACATGGTAATAAATTGTAATAAATGGTAATAAATATTGAATCTTGGGAAGACACCCGTCCACTTACTATTACAAAACAGCTCCATGCTCTCGACTCCAGCACATCATTACTTTATTTCATTTTAACCTCTTTTCACCAAAACACGCTCGCTTTTGAAACCAGCGGGGGAAAGAAAGACGTGCAAAACAGAAGTGAGGCCCTGTTCTGACACCTCACTGGAAGCAGTGGAGTGCCAAATGCTAAACAAGCACATGTGTGAGAGAGTGACAGTGTTACGGCCTGTCGGACGCACCCTCTCAATCTGCCACAGGCCGCCGAGCTCCACGGCTGGCCGGAGCGATCTCCTCAAAGCGGTCTATGGTATGGCTGTGAAAGGCCCAGTCCTCAGCCTACTGAGTGCTCATATGATTTAGTGTGAGTTAGTGGACGAAATGTCGTGTTTGTTGAGTCCCCTTTTGCATGCAGTGCCTGTCAAAACTTCGGTGACATCTGACTTTCCAATTTTTTTTAAATAAATATATAAGTTTGAAATCACTTGGCATATTAAAAAAAGAAGCCGCACGGATTTTGCTGTTTTTCTTCAAGCCTTTCAGGTTTTAAAAAACCAAAACCTGCTCTTCACACCAAGGAGCAAAGAAGAACCCTCAGGGTCTTCTAGGCCTTCAGAGTAAATTGTATTTAACTAAGTCAATTCCCACAATAATACAATACAAGGAGATACAATAGGGTGTAGCAACCCATGTTCACAAGCCATGTTCATTCACTGAATTAACGCTAGAATTAAATAACGGCTTTAGGAAAAATTAGCATCATCATTATGCTATTTATGGCCTGAACTAAGGTCTAGCTCTAATAGTGCCAAACTACCAGTTCAAAGGAGGATATTCAACAGAGCATGCAAAGAACATTATGAAATAAACTATATACTTATTTATGCTAATAAAACCAAAATATTTCTGTGAAAAATCTAATTTCACAATGAGACAGGGTGTACCAGATCTCTTGATAGGCGATGTAAAGTCATTTTTGAGTTTTATGAAGACCTGTGTTCTTCCAGCAAAGTTTTAGCTTGATATCACAGCCACCATGATAAAAAAATGATTTCATGGGGCAACACTGTTCACATCAATCCAGGTAGTGGACAGAGGCCAGATGGAAGCACTAAATGGGGTATGCTGAAACGAGGGCACTGCCTAAACATTAGTGCTTCAGGGCCAGATGGAAAGTTAACATTGTGTAGATGAGCAAAGCCTATGTGCCGCACATGAAAGTCCCAAAAGTCAACTTGGCCCAGAACAAAAATATTCTTACCAAAGCAAACAATAGCGAATGCCATCATATACACCCTCGGCATGAACACATCTAATTTTCCACCATAAAACGTGAAACTGCTTGGGTCTTTTCATGAGGTGCAGATGGACAGCAGTGAAGTCTAAATCAGGATCTGACCAATCTATACCCACAATTACCCCGCTGTTTGAAAAAGGGGTGAGCTGAAACATTTGGTATTATTTAGAGCCTGCGCAATGTCACTGATGCACAACCAATCCTCAATAACAAATCCAACAAGGACTCAGATGATATTACTGTGCTGCGCTGCCCAGATCCAACTCCAAGTATTAACCTATAATTATAAGGCTAAAGCAAAAGCTTATTTTGAGAAAAAAAAAAAAAAAAAAAAAAAACTATACTGAACTACAGGTTGCCTCCATCAAGGCTTGACTTGACTGCCCAAGAAATCCTCTGATGTTGGTGACTTGAGCTTGCTTGTGGCAAGCTAGCATGCCTTTTGCAAGGCCCTTTGGCACTGTCCGTGGCTCGGGCCCTGCTTTACATTACCATGCATGTGGATTGGGTTTAGAGCCATGAAAATGTAATTGCCACTTCAGCATAAGTTAAGTCATGTGGGAAGTGAGAACTGTTAGGCAGCGGCCTTGTTCCTTCAGTCAGGGGAAAGCGCTGTACAGAATGCAGGTGAAGATTCCACGTACTACACTGAAGTAAGGATTCATGGGAAAAAAACAGTACCTACCGTTATCTCAACAAAATTCTGGTGATGCTGTTTTGGCCGGACCCACACTTGCATTTTTAGCAGCATCATAATGTCAAAAAAACATAGATGTAGACCTTTTAACTAACTACACTACAGGCAGCGAGTTACAAATGTGAAAGCTTAATTTCCTCTGTGGTTTTAGGCCTGGATTAGAGTTGAAGGGCCCACTGAGGCCATTAGGGCTCCATGCTTAAACCTCATGCAGGTAACAAGAGCCGTGAAGTTTAACATGGAGAAAAAAAGGAACAGGGTAGGCTGATCAATGTTTTCTCCTAAATGGTGTATTAAAGTGATAAAGACATAACTAACCTCAAATGTTATCAATCAGCCAAGACACTTTGGCTCACCTCTGTAGTCTTTCACTGGAGTGACATAGCTAATATTGAGCAAGTAACAGAGCTTTATACATGAACAGCTAGCATGAAATGCACAAAGATATGGAAATAATTGAGACCTCAAGACAGCCACTTCTTCTTTTATGTATGTAATGCATGTTTGTCCATTTTAAAAGATTACTTTAAAACATATTAGTAACAGCACAAGCAAGCATGTATGAGAAACTTGGCATGTTATGACTGAGACCCATTTGCACAATGCTGATTGGTCATGAGCTCCAATTACTGGTTGGCCTCATATTTCCAATACAAAATGAAATAAGCAAACATCAAACATATCTGATCGACTACAGCTGGAGTAATGGAGAAGTTTGGAAATTGTTTCAACTGCTAATTTTAACCTTGAATAACTATAGTTGAGTTTGACCATTTTTGTAAAATAAGGGCAAGAAAAATTAGTCTAACAAATGGCTTCTAATTTGATATATTTACCGCTGATTAGAAGAACTAGGATCAGTGGTGTGTATGGAGTGACAGACTGAATCGCCTGAACCCAGTGTTTCGGAGGCAGGACATTTTATCTTCCTGAATGGTGCAAAATTTGCTTAAGTAATCAAGGAGAGAGCCAAGTGCATGTTTGACAGCCCCCCCTGTCCCCACTACCCAAATAAAGATTGCAGACACATATACAGCTGGTTTAAATTTCAAATGAAAGAAACGTGTTGGACGAGCCTGAGCTGGTGAAAGGGCTTCCTCCACAGGAAGTGCGGTAATTAAAGCCCAGGAGGCTGAACACTGCAGCCATGGCCGAGAAACACCACTCTGGTTTCTCTTAGAGCTCCACCAGTGGGATCTCCACACACATATAACACTGCAGCCTGTTCTGCTGTCAGGCCAACCTGACACACGGAGAAGAAAATCTGATGGAGCGATGTTTTTCTTTTCGTTCAGGCAGTTGAGCTCAAGGCAAGAACAGCAAATCTTTTGTCAAACTATTATGTTGTCTGCTTGGTGTGGTCAGAATGGAGCCAAATAGCAGAGTTTATGTTAGTCTGCAACTTAGACAAAGGGGTGCAAACAGGATATAGACTGGAATCACTGGAACACGAAAGGGATTTTTTCTATTATTGTTTATCATAAATTTTATGAAACGAGAGATCAGCCGGATTCTTTGCACTGAGCTGAATCATTTTCATGCACATTAGCAAAACAACTTTATAAAAATAGGTTTATTTGTCTTTAGGAGAGCGTTCAGTTCAGTCACATGAGCAACACAAAGACGACATAATACTTGAGAAATGAGTTCATCCATGACGTGTTAGGACGTGAAGAGATTATCATTGCCATACTGTCATAAAACAGATCAAAACAAGTCCAAGCATGTTATCTTTTTGCTAACTCATATGCAGTAGGTGACTTGGTCACTTAGAAACGTGCTAATAATAAAATACATCATGCTCGAGCAACATGAGGCCGTTCTGTATGGAGTGGACGTTCAGCAACATGTGTAATGTTGAGACACTAGATGGCGCTGTTTACTTAATTACACTCTGACCAATCCCTAGAAGGAAATAAGCAATCTTTCACTGTCTTAACATGGTTACGCTCGTGGGTAAATTCAGCATCAGAATCCAGTTCTGTGGTTAAGCACATTCATTGTCAGCTTTATGCTACATAAACTTTAAGCAAAATACATTCTGATCCCATATTTAAGGTTTCCAGAATACTGCAAGAAAACACAACTAATACAAGTCTATGCATGTACCCTTCGTAAAATAAGTAATAAATAAAATAAGTAAAATCCCCAACACTGAACCACATTTAGTCGAGGCTAGTTTACCTGTACACTAGAGAACACTGTTTCATTCAACACTGGTTATTTGATCTGGTATTAGAAAGTAGAATACAGTAGCAGCAAAGGTACATACTTCAACATAAGTATAATCTGAAACAAGGGCTATTACATGCCCTAAGCAGTATAAGTGCTCGCTTAGGGCTGCCATGTCTCTCTGGGGCCAAATACATCTTTTTTTTTATAGTGTGTTCTCCCATTGCGCGGGAAGGACATTGTCTAGGGCCTCTGAAATTTCACAGTCAGTCCCGTCTGAAACAGCGCAGAAATTTACAACAAATGACTTTAGTGGCACAGTGTATTTTCAAGCCCATTACAGAGTTGCTCATAAGACATATTCATGCCACTTGCACCAGAAGAGTAAAATGGCAACAGCATGCAAAGTGAACACAGGCAGCATTAGACCAGGCAACAGTCTATCTAGGGCATTTAAAGGACCAATCCAATATGGTGTCCTGAAGGCAACACACATAAATAAGCTTATTACTCCAAAATCCCTCCTGGTAGAAGTGTGAATTTTAAACACAGCACCAAATGCAGAGGAGTCTTATTGTAGTTTTGTCTATGAAAAATAGTGCACAAATGAAATGATGTAAGGATCACTTGGCCAGTCTCCGGGCTACATCCTCGTAGGCCAGCTCAATCTCCTTGTCTGCTGCGCATGTGTTGGTGAACTCATCCCGTGCATAGGCGTTCTGTAGGTAGCGCCACACTCCCGTGAATTCTGATGGTATGTCAAAGTTACGATATTTCTTTGAAACAACCTGCAAATGAGAATGTTTTAAGCTGGAAGATTCAAGAACTCTGGCAAAATATAGTACTATTTTACAGAAAAAAGGATAGTGCTAATACTAGCAGGCATGACGGCTTACTTTGACCACATGCAGTTTAGGGAGCAAATTACAATCCGCTAGTGTTAATTCATTGCCGTCCAGGTATTTGCGAGTGGAGCACTTTTCTTCTTCCATGCTGTCGGCATCAATCTCTTCAGGTAGAGGGGAGTTGAGATAGTTGTCTAGTTTCCTCAGGGCCTTCAACAGGACCTTCTCAAGGTCTGCAAAACAGAATATACCCTCGTAAGCACTCCACCCTTTATAGACTACTGAAGCATGAAGGCCAACACTACAGCATGTCACTAAAAGGCAGTAACAAGCCATAATCAGTCAAAGACACTCACTGGCATTAGCCTCAGGCTTTGTGTTCTTAACATACGCAGAGAACTTAGCAAAGATGTCATTTCCTGCTGTGTTTGACTCCCTGTTCTTTGTAGATAATTTGGGATACCTTGAGGGAAAGGAAGTCATACAGCTTAATGAATTACTGAACTTTTTCCAAATTCACATTTCTTCCAACAGACGTTTCCACCAATGCTCTGACCACCTACTTCGGAGGGGCTAGCATCTCCTCTAGATACTCCTCAATCTTGTTGACATCAGTTCGTACTTCTCCATTAAAAGTGAGGAAAGGTGGGTGTGTTCCTGGAGCTAGATTATGGAGATCAGCCGGTTTTCTAAAGAACAAAAAGTAGATTTTTTAAAATAAATAATGTATTTCAATGTGCTTCTATCCACTTTGAATTCACAAACATAATGTCTTTTGTGTATTTATAAGCATAAATGTAGATATGCCGAAAAAATACAATTAACTGGGAAAAAGAGGGAATATATTCATCTCTATTCCTGCACCCCATACAAAAACACTGCAAGAAAAAGAAGCATTAAGATGTAAAATGTGCTTTCGAGAATTTAGTCAAAATAGAATTTCTTTAGAACTATAGATTTTGTTTAGATACAATAAAAATCTTTGGTAACAATGCACCATATTTGGAATAAGACAGAATATATATCCCAAGAACGGCAAAGCTGGAAAATGAAGTATGGAGGTGGGAGCATCCTGAGATAGGGCTGACTCTCTGCAAACGGTACTGGGCTGTTGCGCATCATTAAAGAAACCAGGAACGAAATACTGCTTGTGATACTGCAGGATAATTTAGCATCATTAGCCAAGAAAGCAGACAAGATTTCAACAAGACAAATGGCCAGTGACGCCTACTAGGCCACCTTTGGTCACCAGAGTGAGGTAGAGAGCTGTTCCGTACTCACTGGAGCTGTCAGTGGCACCTGTTCTTCCTTCTACAGTACTTGAAAGAAACTCAACCTAACCTCAGTGCTCAGTCTTATATTCTCGTTTCAAGAGTGCAATAGAAGCCGAGCCAATAATCTGGGAAAATCCCTAAAGTTTTCTACTGGGAATCCCTTCTCTCAAGCTTTTCCTTTCTGTGCCAGACTGAACCCCTCGAGTATTCCTCTCAGGGGTTTTCTGGTATTGCTCAAGCTCTTCAGTTGGTGACTCACTTTAACATCAGTTAACACTGATCTTACTTTCTCAGAGTCCTTGCTTTCACTCCACCTCAGAGTGAGGCACCATGTTACAACAAAGACGCCAAACATACGTCCAAAATAACTTAGAGTTACTCAAGAGGGAACATTAATCCCAGTTGCAATGTCAACAGGGGGACCTTCATCACGTTGAAAAACTGAAACTGATTTGCCTGGAGGAAAGGGTCATAATTAACCAAAAAGCTGGAAAAAAGCAAAGGAACTCATATCCTAGATTTCTTTTAGTTCTTTAAAGAACATTGTAAAAGAGATATTTTATATATTAACTGGACTGTACATCCAAGCCAAGCACATTCTGATGTTATGCAGTGATCACAGTTATTAGGCCTGCTGTTAATATTCCATCCACTGTATACATTTTCACTTTTCAGCATGCCGTTACCTTTTCAGATCTACAGTGGTGACATTGAACACCACCCCCTTCAGCCACAGGATCATGAAAAGCCTCTGAGAGAAAGGGCAGTTCCCAATGCTCTCCCCGTCACTGCCTGCCTGAGGAGCAGAAAAGCAGTTAATTAAAGAATAACTCATTAGTTTTGTACATAACCACCCCTACTATTTTCTTATCTTTGGCATGCTGAGTAAATAATAATAAAGAAATTAGAATAAGTGTTCTACTGTGACTGGCTGCAAAGACATAAAGACTCAAGGTGCCTAGATAAAGGTGTTCCAGCCACTCAGCATTCAACGCCACCAGTATACTGATCACTGCCTGATCATCTGGAATCATCTACACCTGTTTCCTCACTGGTTCAGGCCTTAAGTAAGATGTACTTTGTTATGCTTGAATTATTCTTATGTAGTTTAATGTGTAGCAAACAAAATTTTATTTTATTTGTCTATAGTGTTTTTATCCACTGCTGTTACTGACCATGACATTTTGTGCATTTAGTATAATGCATGTAGTATTTTCAAAGTATTTTCAAAATACAGTTGTGGAACAGTTGCTTTTATATTTTTTGGTTGTATTTTATATTGTAATTGTCTCTGTGTCTCTGTGTGATTGTGCAGTCGTGACATAAGCAATTACTTTGGGGATCAATAAAGTTTTCTGATTCTTATTCGATTCTGATTTGGAAAAAAGCATACTTCTCCAAGTGGTTTAAAAGAAAATTGATTTTTTGAAAGTCCTTCAAGAAGCCTGGAAAACAGTTCCTCAAGACTTCATGAAAGAAAATATGAAGAAATTATTGCCAGAGTTTTGCACAGTATTGTATATGCTGTTTTTGTTATATGCTACTTATTGTTAACTGTATTTACTAAATGTAGTCACTTAAAACAACGTTTAATACCATGAAAACAAATAAAATCATATTTAATATGGCATGTGTAAGTAATGTATCTAATGGGGAATTGATGTATTAATTGGCTTTACCATGTCCTATTTCCTATAATCAATCAGAGTCTTTTAGAGCTTTAAATTAAAGGCTTGAGAAAGACTGCATTTCAAAAACAGACCAAATAAACATGTGAGCCATCGTCATGAGGCCAGACTCAGTATTGTTCCACCCTTCAGGACCACTTCAGGACCCCTCACTGTTCAATGAATCAGAGCCTTTGGTCCCAGTAATCTATGCTGACACAGTTGCAATTAGCAAGTCCACCTTATACAAAGCAAACAGAGCAATTAGAATCATAACCGAATTTCCATATCAGAAACGAGGAGATCACGCTATCTAATAACGTCATTCAACTGGGCCAGTAAGCTGAGCCGGACACTGGATCCTGGCATAAGTTGAATTATTGATGGAAATTCCATTACCTGCCTCATTAGCCCTCAGCCCTAAGGCTCCGGGGCTGACTTGTCAACAGAACCCTGAGCTTGACTTCATCCTAACCCCTTCAGTTAATGCTGTTTTGCCACTTCTCCACTTCTCTGGGGATGCAGAGGCCCCAGTTCCTTTTGATTAGCTCGGATAAATAACATGGAAAACGTGATGCATTTGCTGCATTTTGAAAGGAACCTTCCTTTTAGCCACACATTCACGAAAGTATTGTCACTCTCCAATTAAGTGTAGTCATTCTGCCAAACCTTTTTGAAAGAGAAACTAAAACCAAGATCCAGATAGTCAAGAAGGAATTTCATTCAAAGGTCAGGTGATTGTGGATGTAGGTGTAGTTTAGCTGACTGTATGTTAGGTTCACATGGAGATGAACAGATACTACATGTACCTGCAGTTAAAATAACAGCTTAACAGCAAGTGAGTGAGCTCTGATACTCTAGCCTGAAGGACTTCTCTTCCATTAAGCCTGAGAAATATAGATCTATTACTGAGGTTTTGCTATACTGTTTAAAAGGACAAATGTTTACAGAATTACATAATTCATAACATAATGACAGCTATAACACTGAATTTTTAATTGTTTTCTGTTTGTTCCTGTGTCACCAATAGTCCAACATTCCACAGTGTCAAGCAGTGGAAAAGACAAGGTAAAAGTGTGTTTTCTTTCCAAATATTATTATTATTATTGTTGTTGTTGTTGTTGTTGTTGTTGTTGTTGTTGTTGTTGTTGTTGTTATCCACCCCACTAACAGAATTTCTCTTCCATAAGTGAAAATAAATACTTAGCAATTGCTAAATCCATAAGTCTACAGAACAAACTGCCTTCATAACATGCAAAAGGTGTTGTAAATTACAGCTCTCTGGCTGTTGATAAGACTGTATTCTTCATTAGTGGTGTTTATAGTTATTCATTATTATTATGTATGAATGATTGGCATCATTCTTGCTTTGATGGATGGTTATACGACGAGCCCCTTGGTCAAACTGACATAGTGAGCCACAGAATGCACCCCTGATCTGATTTAGCCTTGTGCGGCAGGTACACAGGGGAATTAGAGCGTGGAGTGTCGATAGGCAGAGAGGAATAATTCAGGAGGTGGGGTGGCTCCTGAGCAGAAAGAGCGCTGCCGAGAGCCCTGCTCTGTTCAGCTCATTTTATTTCACAATAATTGTGTTTTAAGTGACATTGTGTTAGTAGGTGTGTGTGTGTGTGTGTGTGTGTGTGTTGTTGTTGTTGTTGTTGTTGTTGTTGTTGGTTATGTTAAAGGTAACATTAAATGTCCTCAAATCGACACACACACATGTGGGAACCCTTTGAACTCCCCAGGCCTGAATGTAAGTCCACTCTTTAGTTCCTCACTTTATTACGTAACTTAGGGAACATTCATAATGGAATAATAAAGCTCACTAAATAAGTCTGAAGATAATCTTGGAGTTCAAAAATAGCTCTCTGTGTTGTTTTTAGCTCATTTGCTTTGAGAGCGTACTTCTACCCCATCAACCAACATCTGTCATCACCAGAACCAGAACATGCAGAAAACAGAACATGGTCACCCAAAACATTATTCCGTAGCTATAAGAAAGGTTCTGTTTATTTTAAATATGTGATTGCATTGTGCAGTAAAACTACATCTTCAGTAAATAATGGTCACCTCTTCACAGCAGAGCTCTGTGATGTGGCGTAAGTTAAAATGATCTCGAAAGCATGCCATAATCGTTCTTACCTTGACAAACAACTCAATGTCGGGGTCCTTATCCTCTTCATTGGTTGAGGTCAGGTCAGTCATGGTGTTTCGGGCTTTCCTTGAAGATGTCGTCTTACCGAATTCTGGCTTTGAAGATAAGATGCCAGACTTTGATATGTTTCAGTCTGGTTGGGATGAATATTTGAATGCCAAGGAAGCTCTTTTGCACCTTACTGCACCCCCAGCTGGAGTGATGGCCTCGGCCCTGCAACAAGTGTGTGTAGCTGAGGTGCAGGCTTGTTTTGATTTGGCCCCCGTGGGCAGCTGTCACGGTGAGCTCGCTCACACAGTCCCAGTCAGGCCAAAAATAGCCAGCAAAGAGGAGAGGAGGAGCTCTGAGTGTCACTTCCACTCCCTTCTCACGTTCTCTGCCCCTGGCCTTTATGGAGTGCTCATGGTCAATCACTTTTGCCCCCTATCTGTGAAAAATACTTTGTCTGAGTCACCCTGAAGACGTAGGCTGGTGATGATCTGTTCACCTGATGTGACAATCCATACAAGGTATTCCACACTTGCAAGCAATGATTAATGTACAATTTCCAAACACCTGATCGATGACCCGACAGAGAGAGTGGGTTCATTGGTCATCATGACCTATTGCCCTTTTCTCAAATCGTTATGCATGACCAAGCAGTTCTGGTGGGAGTCTATGGGCCTAAAATTTGAATGGAACCTCAATGTAAATGAGCATGTATGCCCACCATTCCAAAACAGCTATGCCCATTATTCCAAAACAGCTATGCCCACATAGATGGTAATCCATTTTTTAATAACCCCTTTGCATAGAATTATTTTGAGTGGATAAAAATACACAATATGCAATTTAAACTGTGTAAGTGAAAATAACAAGATGCCACAACACTTTGTATCCAGTGAAGGATTTCCTCATTAGAAGATCAGGATCCTGGGGGCTCCAGGAAAATCCTGAATAGGCAGCAGCTTCATCAAACTAAACTTTAAGGCAGGAGTGCACTCTGCTCACGGAGAGTCAGTTCTGGGGAGGATCCCCCTGCTAATACCTCCAGATCATATGATAAGTGTCTTTTATTCTAATAGTCAGTATTAAGAATGTGTTACATCAGAAATGTGCCTTTTTTATTTGATATCTAAAACATTCTTGGAGTAATCTAGTGGAGATAAAACCACTAGATGAACAAGTAGCAGCTTAACATGAATGACTAAACTAATTAAGCAGTTTGTTGTTGTCTCCAGAGCCACTGTCCCGGGACAGAGAAACAGTCCTAAGGTGGTGTTGGTGTTTCCACACACGTAGTTCCCATGTAGGGAAACATTACATACTGCTTGTAAACACATGTAAGCTTATTGTGTCTTTCTTGTTGTGAAGAGCAGATGTTTCTGAAAATGATTAGATTTTCTTAACAGGAAATGTTCACACTCTTTTGGCCCAAAAGTGATTTAAGCAGCTGAAAAGTTTGGAATAGAGATCTGTGCTCACATCACTACAAGGAGATTAAATGTGTCAGATTTAGCTTTATTCCCAAGGTAGAGCTCTTCTTAGGTGTTTCTTCAGTATTAGGAGTTTTGCAAAGAAAATGGCACATCTTTCTATTTAAGATCTATTTTATATTTGCATTTCAATTAAGAGAAACTGTTCATTTATTGAAAAGCTAGGTGTGCCCACGTGATTTAGAAGCATGGGCGCAGGGACTTGCCAGGAACAGGAGCTCAGGCCGTGCGGAGTGAGTCAGTGGTGGGTTATGGGCTGGGCTGGAACAGGGAACAGAGACATTCCACTTCTCTATATATAGAGTCCTCTCAACTCCAACTCCACCACTCAGCCCATACACTCTGCACTCAATAAACACTGCAGCTTAAATCACAGACACACACACACCCACACATTTCACTGTGCATTGGCCTGTGGTTTTTTTGTTTATTATTCAGGAATATTATTGAGAGTTTAAGTCGACCCACTTGAACCATGAAATAAACCTCAAGCTTTAAACTGGAACTACACTACAGTTCAAATGCTTAGAATCACTTATCTTACTAATTGCTGGTAATTTTTAATTAAATAATAAGGGATAGAGAGTAATCATCAAATCATTCTGTAAATTCAATTTATTTTAACTTATTTTAAAGTTCTTAATCTTTTACAGCTTTTTCACTCATTGCAGACACACTCACTTCAGCTCCTCTACAAGTGTTAATCAGGACATATTTAAATGTGAAACTATTATCAGTTATGTCATTTTTCTATCATGGCTGGTTCTAATATTACATGCAGTACAGTGACCTCTAGTGGCTCAATAAAATATGTAAAATAAGTAAGATAAAAAAATCTATATGTGGGATTAAAACAAGGAAATCAACAATTACACATACAAACAGACAATTTAAAGATACAAACAAAGACTTTATTTTTCCACACATAAACATAAGTACCCAAGTTCAGAAGACATGTCTGGCATGATCATTCCTTTGCATAGATTCAGTTGTTCAGTTGGTGCAAACTCCGCCTAGTACCTCAACCGGCAAAGGTTCTTAAATCCCCACTATGAGCAAAAAACGCAAAAAGTGCAACAAATCAACACACAAAAGTTATGCTAAATTCATGTAATATCTGAGAATTCCTTTATTAATTCCTAACTTTGCATTTTGTGGAGGCCTAAGCTGTACATTAGAAGATAAAAAAAAAAACACAAAATGAACTTTAAAACATTGTCCAAACAATGATTAAAATAATTATGCGCCACTGAAATAGAAAAATAGAATCTCTTTCTGATTAAGCATAAATAAGCTTGAAGACATGATTTTATAGTAGGATACTCATTCACTGAGGAAGTGGAAGATATATGCATTTCCTGCATCCTTCATAAGGATGTCTGACCTACAGTACACAGTGTAATAGATAAATAAACATACAATGGACACCACCCTGGAGCCTAATGGGTAGAACATCACTTAAGCTCTATGCTGACAGTAAAGCTTTGATAGAACACAAAATTCACTTTAATCCCCTGTAACGCCAAATTATTGTACTGGGAAGGGGAAACAAAACAAAAACAAATAAAAACAATGTGTTATTATGTCAGGCCTCATAATAAGCATCTCAATATAACAGTACTGCCCTATTTATGTAACTTCAGTGGAAAAGCAGGAAAGAAACAGGCGTTTCAGGCAGAGAGATATTTTCTGGCCATCTTATACTATGCATAGATCTTAATATGTGGTAGCAGTTTTTCATTTTTCACAGGTAAGCTACAAAAGTGATGCCCTCCACTCTGAGGGTTGGGGTGGTTGAATCTTTCCCTAAACTGTATTCATGATTGTCTTATGTTAGTTTGCAGTTCTTTGGCAAACATCTCTCATGTGCCTGAACAAAGTGAGAAGACCTCAGTGTAAGAAAGTGCATGCATCTATCCGAATACGCTCAGAGGCTCATTCAAGCAAAGGATCGTCGTCATCATCATCTTCCTGCAGCTCCAGGCGGGCAAATGGGCGTGATGAAGACTCTCTGTTCTTCATCAGTCTGAAGAGGAAGGTGATGGTTGTGAGCACTATGAAGACTCCGATCACGATGCCCACCACTACAGCCAAGTCTGTGCACGTCTCACTGACCAGCATGCAGCGAGTGTGTAAGAAGCTGCCATTGTTGGGCATCTCAGGGATGCCTAAGACGTGACACATAAGGGGGTACAAGTCCACAGACTTGATGCTCTCCATCCGATAGCCTTTACGAAAGGCAGGGCCATGGGCTGCCAAGAAGGGGTGCATACTGCGGAGGGAGTTATCATAACCATGATCGCCCACTGTGAGAGGAAAACAGAGCACAATTAATAAGAGCAACAACAATATTGAGAAATGAAAACAAAAAAAAGATAATGTGTTATACTTTATAATTTATCTACGTGCACATATACAAACAATAAAGTAAAAACAAAATACATGCATTGTAAAGATACTGAATGCAAACCATAAATCAATAATTCAGACAGCACTTACAGCGCGGGAGGCCACCATGCTGGACAATCGTCCAGCCTTCGTCAGCCACCAAGATGATCGGCTGGATCCTCCCATTGTTTTTGTAGTGCAGTCGATCAGGTATTTCATCTTTTAGGTAAGCCTTCATGTGAGCATGGCAAGTGCTGAGGTTTTTGAATAGATCAGAAGACGCTAAACACCGAAAAATATATAGAAAACAACATCAGATTTGCCAAAATACAAATCTGTGTAATTACTAAAGTATGTTGTAGAGTCTCTTATGTTTGAATGGAAAATACCCACCATCGAGAGGCATGATGGCAGTCACGGGAGCGAGGTCCACCATGACGTAGCTGTTGTGGTTGACACACGTGTCCAGCCGAATGAGTCTGTCTTGGGAGCACTGAACCATGCCATGGTCACTCGTAATAATCACATTGATCTTTCCCCAGAGCCCAGTTTGGTTGAGCTGCTGCATCAATAAACCTATATTATCGTCCACCTCTTTGAGGGCCTTTGCCATTTCCGTGGTGTTATCTGGGCCAAAGATATGTCCACTATGGTCAGGTTCTTCCCAGTACAGTGCTGCAAACTTGACAGAGCTGTCTCCAGTTAGCCAGTTTGTTATGTTTCCCAGTCTCTCCCTGAAGCTCACCTTTGCGTCATATCTCATGAAGTGCGTTGAGGTCTGGTTTTGAATCATCAAGTCCGTTCCTGGCCACATAGCAGCAGCAGATTTGAAACCCTGTTTCTGCACAGTCACCCATATCGGAGTTGCTTCATTCCACCAGAAAGGATCACTATCATTCTGAATGGAGAAATGCCTCTTTGTCTGTGGGTCATACATGTGACTGGCCAGGATACCATGGCTTTCTGCATACAATCCAGTAGCGAGACTGTAATGGTTAGGAAAGGTTTTAGTAGTAAAGACATTGACGAGCTGCTCAATAAGTACCCCATCGGAGAAGAATTTCTGAAGATTTGGAAAAGAGTAGTTTCTCAGATAGTCTGTTCGAAAACCGTCAAAAGATACGAGCAAGAGTGGTGGCAGGTCCTTATGTGTTCCATTTCCTGTGCTTTGAGAAATGACTGACTGGTAACAAGTCGCTAGAACACACAGAAGAGCCTCAAGATGCATCCCTGCACGCATGCAAGATGTTCGGTTTTCTTTTCTGTGGGGGAAAGAAGGTTACACTTACATCAGTCAGAATTAGAATCAGAAAACGGTACTGATCATTTTACGGTTTTCTTCCACTGGCCAAAAGTTTATCCAGTCAGTACAAATGTCAGGTGCCAAGCTCCCGTGCTGAAATAGAATCCATTTTGTAGCTGACAAAATGGTTTATTAGATTTATGAGATGCAAGCCAAACCCAGATTTTGGATAGCCTTTACCCAGAAATGCTGAGTGCTGTAAAGCTACATAAAACATTTATGGGTAACTTTTCCTTCTTCCGTTTCTTCAAGTGTCAGTACAGACATTTCCATGACAGGTTTCAGGCTTCAGTACTGGTCTTTTTCAGCAACCACAAGCTGCCAGCATGCCAAGGTACAGAAATGTGACTTAAATAAGTCAAAGAAGACCACACAGAACCAGTTGATGATCCTGAGAGGTGGAGGAGGTCCATCCCCATCATCAATGGAAAAGCACAACCACACAGTTGTCTGATCAATACAGGCTAAGCTAAGCTACAAACACGCGGAGAAATCCGATTACCTACCTTTAAAGTGCGTTCTACCACAGCTTTTATGGCATGTGTGTCCACTCCAAAGAGGTGTGCAAGATGAAACGAGTGTTTTTTCCTTTATTCAACAAGAAAACAACAATCATTTGCACAGTGTGCACCCCTGTTTCTGGCTTCCTCAATAACGTCTTTCTCCTTACGGTGAGACTGACAGGTCCAACTGCCAATCAGAATCTTTCTCTCCCATTGTGAAAACGCCCACCAGGCAGGTGCTCCAGACACTGTGCCGATAGAACTCTGGTTACAACAGAGGAATAATTTTGGTTTTTTTTATCAATAAGGCAGGTTAAATTGATTTTTCACGCTGTTATAAGTTTAAATCGTCTTTGTGTTTATTAATACAGCCTGCTATTTATATGTAGTGCTTGAAATACAGTTCAAACTTTAACACAGAAATGTCAATTTAGGCTTAAAATTAGGTTTATTAATTATTGTCCAAGAGATCGGTACCATTAACAGACATAGGCCATTCAGATGGACTGAGGGTTCCGTGTATATGCTTTTAATATGTAAGAGGAACGAAAACTTGTCTTAAAGGCACAGCCGTAATATTCAGCCCAGTTTTAGTACAGAAAGGAAAAAAGATACCAGACAGTAACGCAAGCGGAAGCAGAAGTGTGTTGGGTCTCTCCCAACTGTGTGACTGTGTGACTGTGGCTGTGTGACTGTGTGACTGTGGGTTGCACACACACAACCCTCCAGCACATCCCTCCCCCCACACCCACCCACCAACACCATAAAGGGTCTCTGAGCCCCCCCACAACTCCCACCTCCTCCACCAGCATCGCCACCACCAGATCTGTCTGTCTGTCTGCAGGAGAGAGTCTGACAGCTCTCTGTGCTGATGCTCAGTTAAGTCAGGGACAAGGTAGGAAATATTGGTTTATTTGTGTCTGCGTGTGTGTGTGTGTGTGTGTGTGCGTGTGTGTGTGTGTGTGAGTGAGTGGGTGAGTGGGTGTGTGAGAGGGACAGAGAGACTGCGGCAGGACTCAGTCTGCAGCATTATGCTGCACTGTTTGGATTACAGCAGAAAGCAGCCCTTCAGATAAGACTGGACTGTTAAGACTGTTGGCTATATCAGCACTATGGCACCCTATGAGTACAGTCTAAGAGAAAAGACTGTGTGTGTGTGTGAGAGAGAGAGAGAGAGAGAGAGAGAGAGAGAGAGAGAGAGAGAGAGAGGGAGGGAGAGGGAGAGAGAGCGAGTATGGGGAGAGGGCTGTGTGTAGGTGAGAGGATTAAAATTATATTCATAAAATGTAAATCACCACTACAGACAGTGTTCAAAATCAAGGAGTGTGTTGGAGTAGTGGTTGTGTTGCTGTGGGTATAACTAGGTACTACATTGAAGGCTTAACTTATCTTTAATACCTTTATACTGTAATAAAATTGCATATACATCTACAGTCTACAGCACATTTATTATAGTATTACATTAATTTGAAAACTCATTTTATGTTGTCTTGTTGGAGAAATTCACACATCACACTGAACATTGTCTGTATGAAATGTCAATTATGGATAAAGAGCCACTTTAGACATTTTTATCTTTTTTCTGGAATCCCCTTTCCTTCTCTGACTCATTTGAGAGCTTGTTCTGGTTTGTACTTCTCTCTAATGCTAGTGGGTCTAACTGAACATGTGCCATATGCAGTCAGGCAGGTCTGGACTACATGGTTGCTAAGGCACTATTATATACAGGGTGTTGCATTGTATTGGAATAATCTGCAAGTATGCAGTGGGTCTTATTGCAACAAGTATGAGGTCGTCTTTCAAATAAGTGAATCCAAAAGTGAAGAGAATGGTACAGATTACCTGTGGAACAGGTATCCATAAGGCACAGAATTATCATGTGTGGTTTGTCTCAAAGTCATTTCTTAGTGCAAGTTTGCATAAGTGTTCTCCAATCGTCTCTGCAAACTGCAGGGTTCCAGACTTCGCTTTTCAAAACGATGTCAAAAAGGCCTCTGTCCTGCTGCTTGGGTTTTGCCTCCAAAAATTCATGGGAAATACTGCTCACAATAATGTCACTCTCAATCATTTGTGAACTATGGCAACTGAAAAACACTCTCTCTCTCAAAGAAGTATCTGCTGTAACATGCATTAGTGTGTAAAAGGAACTGAATTACTACAATAGGCTTAATAAATATGAACAATTTCACATGCACGCTATCTGTGTAGTTACTAGAGATGGGAGTTTTCTCAGAATCTGTCCTCACACAGAAATATCAAATATCAAAACCAAGCAGCAAGGTGAATATTCGTCTTTATTTTAAAATTAAAGTGCTTTCGATACTGCAAATAAAGAGATATGTACTATGTGGAGAAAAGTTTTGGGACACATGTGTTTTTCAGGATTTGGGCTAGGCCCCTTATTTGCAGTAAAGGGCAGTCTTAATGTTTCAGCATATCAAGAGATTTTGGACAACGCCATGCTTCCAACTTTGTGGACACTGTTTGGGGAAGAATGAGTTCAGTTTAGAAGACATTGACTGACCCACACAGAGTCCTGACCTCAACCCCATCCAACACCTTTGGGATGAACTGGAATGGACATTGTGAGCCAGGCCTTCCCGTCTAGCATCAGTGCCTGACCTCATACATGCTCTACAGAATGAATGGGCACAGATTTCCACAGAAACTCCAAAATCTTGTGGAAAGCTGTTATAGCTGCAAAAGGGGGCCAATTCCATATTAAAGTCTATGTATTTGAATACATTAGTATTCAATGTTGGTGTAATGGTCAGGCGTCCCTGTACTTTTGTCCATATAATGTAGATGATTGTGGCAGAAACTACCTTCTCTGCACCACTGGTTCTCATAAACACACACACACACGCACTGCTACATATGGAGTGAATGCTCTGTAATGGCAGATCATATGGAGATTTTTCACTCCACTAAACAGTCAGTTTTATGTTGGATTATTAAACAATAATACAATGGCTTTTCTATATAATTTTCTATTTATAAAACTGAGGATGTGATTATTTATTTAGAAAAAGCCATACGTATGCACTGTTACTCTCAAGACATGTATCTTGGATAAAGTGAGTTATCTTTTTATCCAATCCATCATTTGAACATTTCAAACTTTTTCCTGCTGTATGGCTTAAATCCATGAGCTGTGTGGTCCTCAGTGACAGGCCTTCCTTTCCAAAGTCACTTCTCTTCCAGCTCAGTTGGACATGGGGTCTCTGCCATGAATAACTCCACACAGAAGAGACACTGCTTTCCCAGACTGGTTTAAAGCTACAGGAAGCATCTATGGATAACCTGCTTTATTTTCGGTTTCGTCAGTAAAACCATTTAAGGCATTTCCATTACAGGCTTTATGTGTCATTACTAGTCATTCTGAACAACCACAAGCTGCCACTATGCTAAGTTATAGAAATCTTACATTAAAAAGGAAAACATGATAACCAGACATTAACACTTATTCAAGAGTAGACCAGGTAAAAATTATGATTATGTGTGAAGGCCTCCTTGGCTCAATTATTAAAGAAAGTAATTATTACCAAATTTGTTGGTGAAATCCCAGGAATCAGTGCCTTACATAATGTTTTCTATACACACAAACACTTTCTGGGTCACGTCTGTCTTTATCAGTGTTGTCCTTATTTACGGGCAGTGGCTTAGTGTTTTGAGGAATATGTTTCGAGTTAATCATGACACAGGAAACCCTGAAAACCTTCCTGGAATCAGTATTTTTAGTCTTTCCATGGTGATATGATGAAGGCTGTCTTTAGGAACAGATCAGAAGTGCTTCGGTTGCTCTGGTTGCTGATGAGGTTTAAAGGGATGACGAGACTAGCTGGACTCAGGGGGTTCCCAGTTTAGCAGGCAGCTGCTGTGTCCTAGTTCAGTGTTCACCCTCCTCTAGAGCCCCTATGGAACCAGTAAACCATAGCCATACACTCAAGAAAACTTTAAACTGCTATTGTTTATTTATTGGACATTTATTACGTGTTTATTTACAAGATCCGTCGCATTAAATGTTTATTTCATGAGTTTAACTGAGCAGTTAGAACTGTGCGTGGCCTGCGAGGGCCGAGCCCTGACCCAGTTGGTGTGAAATTCCGTCATACTGCTGTTAACAGTAAAGACATGTTGTTTTGGAAACATGCAGGCAGTTGAAATAACAGTTGGTATCACGCCTACACATTATATTCCTGCATCCTACACCTTTAAACTTTTGTATGAGTAACTAGACATTTTCTTCCACAATAGAAACATTCATTAAGGTCTCATCATGCTGATAGCTATAAGACTCCCCTCACAATGGACTAAACTTATTTTCTATACAGAGTTATGTCCATAGTTTAAAACAACTCTGTCCATTCTGACTTAATAGCTTCCTATCTACATTTACTTCATTTAAAATGAGAAGTGATTACATTACAACATCTTCTTCTTTGTTAGCTCAGTGAGCTACTGCTCTCTTTTTTAGACAAAAGGCCATTCAAAAAAGTGCCATGATTACTAGCAGAGGGAAGTGGTGGAGTTCTTTTGAGTCACAATGCAAATAAACAGCTTATAAAGCATAATTTGATAGTACCTATTCATAAATACTATACCTGCTTTCTGCTACATGGTTTTGCTCTTTGTGCTGATTGGATATATGGGCATTTTGGTGTCATTAAATAGCAAGAAAATAAACAAACCTGTTTTTCTATGATTTACAAGCCGTTTTCAGTGTGATGGAGACAAGAACCCATACATAGTCCATTAAAGTTTGCAAAATTAAAACCCATCAACATTAACTAATTATGATGCTTAAATATATTTTTCTAATACTGTATTGAGAACAACGTCCTAATACCACTTTGTTGGAGTCAGATTGAGCTAATTGTAGCAGATATCTTTAAGAAAATAAAACTGCTTGTATACATGTTCAAAACACTGTTCTCTGAGACCTCCATAATTACATGGATGAAAAAAATCCCACGAAGACATAGTTTCTCCTTAATTGGGCATAGCTGGTTCCCGCATGAGAGGCCTTAAAGTAACTACCACGTTTTCTAGGTAAAAAAACACTTTGTTTGAAGAGCTTTGGTCGAGCTGTAAACTGGAAGGAAGGGCACAAAAATCAGTACTACCAAAGTCATGATAATATGTAAATCATTTAAATTAACCACCACTCAGACACTGCCTAGAAAGACATGCTCCCCTTCAATCTCAGCAATACACAGACTCCATTTAAACTTCACATAACATTAATTACACAGTTATTACTCATAGTGTGAAGAGAGTGTATGGGATGGTTGCAGGACAGAAGATATTACATAAGAAGAACATGCACAAGCATGTCTGGAATTTGTTAAGATGTGGGAAAATGTGTTTTAGTCAAAAGAGACTAACATAGCTGTTTGGCCAAATTTTAAACTGTCCATACAGGGTAAAAGCTCAACCCTGCCAGTGCCTCAAGAAATGCCGTACGCACAGAGAAGCATGGTGGCGTATGCATTTGGATGCTTTTCATCAGTAAGGAACCATGTTAAAACAGAAGGAAGAACTGACTGAGCAAAATACAGGGAAACACTGCAAAAGAATGTCAAGTATTTCATGATTGTACTTCTGATTGCAAACAAACTGAGGTTTGAGAGAAATGGTCAGTTTTTCTTGGTTCTGACCTCAGACTAACCTCAGGGGAATCTGTTTGGAAACTGCAGTCCAGAAGCATCGTCTAACCAACTTGTCTGCTACAAATCTGTCAAAGTGAAAAGACTTAAACGCAAAAGGTGACTTATGACATGTAGAGTGAGTTTATTAGGCACATTTTTACAGAAATGTGTTGTGCCTTCTTTGACCTCTTGTACAGCATCAATTTGCCTCGGCATGGATTCCCAAAGATACTAAATGTATTGTGCATGAAGTGACTACAAATTGAAAATCCTACTGAGAACATTTCTTTCTAGCTCGTCACGAAGATGCTCAGTAGAGACTTGAACAGCACAAACTGAGGAAAGCTAGCATTGCGAAACACACCCTGTATAAGTATGTGAGCAAGGCCCATTTGACACTGCCGCTGTTACCATTTGACAGAAACTGTTTTCTAAAATGAGAAATAGTTATTTGATCAGAGATTTTCATTCTCAAATATACTGTACAATAAAATGATCCTTCCATTAGCACTGATGCTCCCCTGCCTACTAGCGATGACACCCAGCATGGTCTTAACTGCTGTAACCCATTCAAGTGTAATAAGTCTTGTGTAGTGTAATGAAGATTCTGGTCTGTCTGTTTGCCTGCACGATTCCTACCATAGTTTGAACCCTTTGGTCCATGAGTTTTTTTGTCACCACCGGACACTGATGGATTTTTGTTTGTGTTTTTGCTTTTACTTTGTGCATTAAAAGCACAAAGTGACTGCTGTTTGGGAAATGATAGAACTGGCATATTTAGAGGCAAGCGACATGCTTCACTCAAAGTCACAAAGGTCATCTGCTTTACCTGTTCCAATGCCCAGCCACACTGGTCTTTTGGTATACAATTTGTGTAAACATGGGGGTGTACCTAAAAAACTGACAATGTGTAAATATTTGTAATTTGGAAAATGATGATAAATATCTTCAGCAAACATCAATGTGTTGTGACTCTTTATTCCCAAATGTTTCAATAAGCCTTTATATTTTCCAGAATATCCATGACAGCCATGCCAATCCCCCACGCCGCAGTGATGACTTCAAATGATTCGGATAAGAACATCGGCGCCGCAGCGTCTCAGGATGATTACCTCTCCAGTTTGAAGGCTTTGGCTGAGAAACTACAGCTGGAGCCAAGGAGGCCTTCACACCTGGAATGGAGGCCTCAACTGGAAACCCAAAGAGCCAAGGGCCTGGAAGCTTCTGTGGCTGTTAAAGAAGGGCAGTTACGAGCCTGGAGTTCTCTGAAGTGGCCAAAGTCATCACTGAGTTATACAAAACACCAAGGACAAAGACACCCTTCTGAGAGCCTGAAGGGGTTTGGAAGTATTGGCGAGGCACTAGAATGGCTTAGAAAAGAGCTGGTGAGCTTTTCATACAGTCTTGTTTTTAAATGCAAAGCACATCATTGATTTGTCATAGAACCAAATTCATACACTCATGCCTAGCACACTCAAAATTCTCCACACGGAAGATCTGTTAGCACTCAAGTAGCTTTTGTGTGCATCGATGAAAGGAAGTAAAGTGAAACAAACCCAGAAAGATCTCACAGTCCAAAACCGTATGTGTGCATGAAAATTAAAAGGCCTAAAAACATCCTATGTAATACAGTGTTCCCCAGCGAAGTCACGGTTCAGAGTTCGTGGCCTTAGTCTTAGAACCGAACTAATAATTGTTCATGGAAACCCCCACCAATTTGCAGAAAACGCAAATATCATCTGCATTTTTTTGTGCCTTTTTGCGGCAATATATAATTTTAGTGCTAAATTATCAATAAAAATATGATTTACTAATTTTTAACAGAAATATTAGTGTAAATTCAGCAACATTTCCATTTAAAATATAACCGCATTAATGTTTTTGTACTGTCAAGAGAACACAGAGAAAGCGCGTCTTGGGAAGGTGAAATATCACTGTGTTCAGAGGTGGGAAGTTTGAAAGTTGCCAATCCAAGAGCGCTATTCATTTCTCCTTGCTAATGATTGGCTGCTGCCTTGTGATGCATCTCTGACAGATGCAGACCAGCATTACCACAAGTTTATCTTTACATTTTTTAAGGGTCATTTATTACTGAATTTAAAATGAAATTAAAGTTGTTTAGACTATAAAAATAGGCATCACAAATTGGAATTTTTTAACAATTTGTGAGTGCTCTTGAAACGTAACACCCGTGAAATTTCAGTGGTCAACTTTGTGCACCGGGTACATTCAGTGCTGCTGGCTGTAAGTCTGGGAAATAGTCTTTTAGTCATAATCTTAAAAAGTCACTTTCAATTCCCTTAAGGACCATACTTAAAAAGAGAGTGTGGGGGAACCATTTACAGGTTTAACCTCACAAGATTCAAAAATGTGTCAGAGATTTCAGTATTATGATGCAACAGTTATTCTCATTGACTTTTTTTCTTTGAACAATGAAACCCTAGACCATTAGGATGGGATTCTAGAAGGACAGGGAAAGCTTACTCCTTAGGGTACTACATTGCTTGGTGCTCACATGTCCAAGTTTCTTTATAGAACAGTCCAAGTTTTTTAGGGAACCAATGGTGGTTCTTCAAATCCATCACACACAGAACTGTTATTTTGTAGAGTGCAGTTTAACAATACTTCAGCTTAGCTGCTGTTCAGTTAATATTGTTGCCTTAAGATTAATCATGTCGTGCGTCAGTTGCTGTTCTGTTTGTTATTCACTGTAGATAGAGATGCGTGTGCAGGACCAACAGCTAGCTCGCCAGTTAATGCGCCTGCACAAAGATCTTAACAAGCTGAAAATCGAGCAGATGTGTAACCAGCATCGGAAGATGTTGAACGACGCCACGTTTGAACTGGAGGAACGAGATGAAATGCTGGAGCTGCTATGCGATGGGCCTGTCACTCCTGGGTTCAGTCTTTCAGCGCCTCTCAAACTCCTTGGCATCACTAAAATGAACATCAACTCCCGCCGTTTCTCCCTCTGCTAGCAGCCATGGAGAGAATCTGGGAAATACCCTGCATTTGTTATGAGACATTCCATCAGTAGAGTACCTTTCTGTAGCGCACCATATACAGTACGGTGCAAAAGTCAGAGACCACCCTTATTTCAATATCAATTACAGCCAGTTTTTAAGCATTGGAGAAATAAGGGAACTTTTGTCAGATTTTAGCAATTCCCCATTTGCCATTATTACAGTGTACTTAGGAATTTTTGATGCGCAAGAGAGAGGCAGCTGAGGTGTATGTGGGTAGTTGTATGCTTGAGTGAATGTTGGTGTATTCTTTGATAAGAGCCAAATTTTGTTTGGGGGTCAAAACTAACTAGTTGGATTTCAGACTATGTGCTAAAATAGAGTGAAAGGTTTAATACGAATTGTTGCAGAGTCATTTTCTTTTAAAGTTATTTATCCAGTCTTTCGTGCTGACACTCAAAAATGAATGATCTCAACTTGACTGTTTAAGCTGGAAAGGAACAATAGGGTGCTCTCTGACTTTTGTACAGTATTGTATGCCAAAAGAATAAACGTACAGAATATAAAAGACGGCCTTTTGACATTTTTATGGTTTTGTGGATCTTAGGGTTTTTTTACCTTTTAGGTTTTTTTTTTACCTTTTCTTAATAATAATTTTACACCAAAGATATATGCACAAATCCTAGCCATGCCATTAGAAAGTGTCTTCATTTGTTGTTTTTCATGCAACATAACTTTTATTTTATAAAATGGTTATGCAACATAACCATTTTCTTTAAATGGATTCTGGTACCAGGGATGAATAGACATTGCGACATAAGTACATAACACCTACTTACTTACAAATAAGCTAATGCTGCTATTTTTGTAAATAATTTTGTATTTTGTACTTCTGTGCATTTACATTTTCTGTGTTATACATGTCTGTGTGGACAAATGGTACTCTATTGAAAATGGTACTCTGTGGATGTTTCATAAAAACCACCTGTCTGTGTTTTGATGAAGGCTTATTTGCCATGTTTTCATCATTATAAGGAGATGAGACTCCAACAGCTGTTATTAAGCCAGTTTAATTTAACTTGTCAAATATTAGTGAGATATAAATGTGGCAGATCCATGACATATTTATTCAGTTGATTTTTGTAGCTCTTTATATACAATGAACTGTTTTTGAAGCCATTACCCTTTAATCATCCCTGCTCTTTCTCCTTATTACTGTTCAATCAAGATGTTCTATCTAAGAAACATCTGCACACTGACTAAAAGATTGTGATTATTTATAGAATTGTAGTTTTATACCAGTGTTGCCTGTTAGTGTTATGGCAGAAAATGTGCTTTATGATATTGAGAGCTTTCAGAAATAACATTTAGAAGTGTTAAGTGTTTACCAGCTATATGAATTCTAGATTTCTAGGAAAATGTAAACTTTGTAGCTGTCTTATCTTTTTTATAACAGTTAATTTCAGCTTCTTATGGAAATGCCTTATTTATACAACACAGTTTGATTGATTGTGTCTGCAACATTAGTTTGCTTTTAGTGCCTGCTAGTTGGTTTGGGCCTAGCTTGCAGTGTTGAGTGTGTTTTCTGTGCCAGAGCCAGTCACGTGCATGAAAAGACAGAAAAGGAATTACCTGTATAAACAGATTTAGGTCAGACCTTTCAGTTCTACTACGTTTTTCATGAACACTCATGTTTTAAGTGCTTAAAACTAAAGTTGCCAAAAAGAGCTATTTGCCTGAAGAAGTAGATTTTTCCCATCAGTAGTTATTTATTGGGTTGTTGTCTCTTCTAAAGTTTAAACAACCTCCACATAATGTAAAGGTTCTTGAAAGAACCAAATAATTGTTAAATAAAAAGTTTATTTAAAGGGGTGATATAATGAAAACCCAAATTTGACTTGTTTTTCTAATTTAAAAAACGGCCCATTCTGACTGTTCTTTCTCATTGTTTTTGTGATGTCATGAAAACCTACACACTCTAATATACACCTATTTAGAATACAGCGGTTTAGCCCCGCCCACTCACTCTGAAATGAATAGTTTATTTTTTTCTTTGGAAAGATGCACAACACATGACACCCAGTCAGAACAAATGTCCTCTAGGTTCTGTAAACTTTTTTTACTATTACAAAAACGGTTCATCTATGGCATCAAAGAACCGTTTGTGGCACCATTTGTTGTACTCACTTGCTAATGCTGTTACTGCCAGTGAGAAAATGCAACATGCCTCCTGGACCCCATTCAGGAAATGTTATGGCAGACTCTAATTATAGTCTGTCCGACGTCAGCGGTGTCTCCTTTGTTTCATGGTGATCAGAAAACAGCCTTGCAGTCTCCTCAGGTTAGTCACACATTGTGCATAACTCAATTGAACTGATCAGTTTAATGTAGTTGGTACTCAATTGTGACTGTGACATTGGTAAATGACAAAATCACATGAAAAGATCTTATTTTCCGGACGTTAATCCAGTTTGACTGGAGAATGCAGAGAGAGATGTAGATCACCTGGACGTGTCTGACTTTGGACATTCTCATTTGGGTTTGTGGACTAATGCGATTAGAATGGCTGCAGAGATAAAGATTGATGTGGTTATATCCTAAATAGGCAGTAATCTGCTGAATTTATCATGGCCTTATGTG
Source organism: Brachypetersius gabonensis (assembly GCA_037577145.1). NCBI lineage: Eukaryota > Metazoa > Chordata > Actinopteri > Characiformes > Alestidae > Brachypetersius > Brachypetersius gabonensis. The sequence continues at coordinate 28,331,920 of JBBJLR010000001.1, forward strand.
GCAGTCTGCCCAGAGCAACATCGCTCACATTGCTTAGACAAGCCAGAGCCACGCAGAAAACGAAAGAACATCTGTATGCCTTGAGTATAAACTCCAAACTAACAGTATAGAGGCCAAACTGATGAACTCTCTGATATCAAATGAATGTCTTTAAATAAATATCCCAGGACATGACTTATGATAATTTGTCAAAGCCATGCAAAAGTAATAGGCTTAGGTTGTAGATCTTTTAAAGTTATGTGTCTGTTTTGGGCTTGTGGTAGATATTGTGCTCCTAAACTATGAATCTCCATAGTAGATCTGAATATATCTGAGCTTTCCTGTAACACATGGCACCACCTAAAGGTCATGAGTGCTAATGCAGAAAGAACCCAAAATACCATTCTGGTACTTTTTCTATGAGTCAGAGTGTGGCAATGTTTTGTTTTTTTTTTAAATAAAAAAAACCCATCAATCACAATTGTAGGAAAATGAAATGTTTATATAGTTTTTCTTCATTTCAGTCACAACATTTGTAATGTATTAAAATGGCAAAGATACAAAATTATTTGTCGATGTGTACATTTGTATCTTGTTCATCAGTGGAACCTGTACAGTACATATTTTCATTAATAAAACTCCAGATGACGTATAAAAGTGAAAACGCAAAGAAAAGGACATTTCAACTCAAAATTGATTTGGCGTTTAATCCGATATTAAAGTCTAGTATGCAAATCTAGCGCCCTCACTCCCATACTAATTAACAGGAGCAATTCAGAAGCAAAACCCACGGAACTGGCGTTGTAGTTTACTTACATTCGTTATTCTTACGAGGGAAGACAGCTCTAAACTGAAGAACTTGGCCATAGTATAGTCAAAATGTGTGCAAAGCGTAGTTCTGCCGTGAACAAAGGGCTTATGAAGGCCCCAATAAGCTACGAGCTGTCATAAATAATCTTAATAGATCCTATTACCATAAACAGGGGTCAGTGTTTGCAGTATGTTCATCTTGGGTAGGATTTTGATCATAATGAGAAATGCGGAGACGTATGGGGAAGACAATGCACCAAACGGATGGCTGGTGATCAAACGACATACATTATATGATTCCAACCACAAAATAAATAGCTAAGCTAAAGTTTCTGCATTCTGAGTCATGACGTAATATCACTGTCTATAATCAGCCAGTACTACATTGTGTATTTCTCTATCAAGTGGCTGATTTATACACAGTGAAGTACAGTGGTAGGTTGCAATTGTAAAAATACTGATATACTGTAAGTAAAAATATAAGGATACTACCCAGTGCCCTCTAAGAAACCTGGTCAGCTGATCGTTTCCTTACATATAGAGTAAAATACTTTGATTCAAAATAGAAATCAGTAACCCAGGTAGAGCTCTTGCTGGTGATCGCTTCAGAGGTGCCTCAGAACATCAGACAGCTACTCTCATGCAAACTACATCTCGCCTTGAGGAATCAGAACAAGAGCCTCACAGTTAAAGGTACCAAAAAGGACCATCAAATCATACATTGGACGCAAAAGTCACACAAAACCAACCAACACCGAGCCAAAAAAACCCAAAACAAAACAAAAAACCCCTGAATCTCAAACGTTAATATTCCTCAATGCACCAAGTACGCTATACCCATGCAGAATTACACAGACAACGTCAGTTTTCCTAAGCGAGTCTTCAAAGCTACCAAAACATACAATTCATTTATAACAAAGATACACCTGAACTGCGTCTGTCGGACAGCTAACACAGAATATACACTTTCAGATTCCAAACAGGTGTCGGACAGCACGGCACACCATCCTAAAAAAGAACTATTCATATTTCTTTTACATTGAACTTAATTAGGTAATGTTCATTAACACTACACCACAACCATCAAATCAAAATACACGCATGACGTTTCTCCTATAAAATAAAGCTGCTTTTCTAAAATATGTTGAAAATTCCAGCTAAGTAACACAATGCTAAACGATGTACCTTTTTAAGTATGAGAACACCCTGACAAATGCACTGATGACGAACTACATTCACATCCCTACCTGAAATAGTACATTTAGTACAAAAGCAGAAGCATGAAATCACATTTGCTGGATGCAACTTTAACCTGATCCATAAATAAACAAACAAATAAACAAACAAATGAAGAGAAAACCTGAGAATCCGCTTTAGCCGTAAAAATCAGACCAGGCTTGTGTTGAAACAGATCAACAAAATATAGAAATGAATTTGGAGTTCAAACAAAAGTACCAAAAAATTCTTAACACACACTTCATTTGGCATCGTGCATACTTTAGACAATGATATTTCTAGCAAATATCTCATACTTTTTCTTTTTCTTTTTTTTTTTTTGACCTTTTCAGTGGGTATCACATATACAGCCTACACAGTCTGAATCATTTGATCTTACATTTCCTGACACTTCTTACAAATGCCCTGATTTAACTATTTAATCACAAGCCTGAATCAGTTAAAACACAAACAAAAACACTAAAGTGTTTTCCTGCATGAAGTAACAGGCCTTTACACTGTTACACTTCAGCCTTGCATACGAGATGCACATAGCAAAAATAGTACAACTGAAACAGTGTTTTAGAGCTGGACAATATGGAAAAGCACTGTTATTTTAACATTTACATCCTAATAATGATTATGTGATGATCATTTGCAGTATTTTCCAGGAGAAATGCTTTGTTTAAACTAAAAATTCAAGAAAACTTGACTAGGTTTACTGTAGCAGACCATTTTTAATGTAAAACATCTGCTTGACTGACTGTTGGAATAAAGTTAAAAAGCCCACTCATTTAGACTGAAAGGCTCCAGGAACTGAGGAGCATCTCTGAAATGTAATCATCACAAATGTTGCATTGTGAAATACAATCAAATGTCCGTGATAACATCATTTTCCAGCTCTAATCCATTTTACACACTGCATTCTGACCTCAGAGAAGAACATCATCTTTCTTCTAAAGTTACAGTGTTGGCTGCTTGAAAACATTGAGTTTTTCTATCGAGTGGCAATTTTTGGAAAAAAAAAAAAAAAGAAACCACCAAGACATAAAAAGCAACTGAAGCACACACAATAAATATCAGTCAAAATATTCAGTACAATCCTGTGGTTATGGTTGATCGAACATGCCAAAAGACCATAAAGCCACATGTTAGCCACACTTTCTACCACACTTTCCTTCTGCAAGTGTGAGAACATATCTTGATATGGCGAAAAAAGAAAAAAAAACCCCAGAATAAATCACCATTTTCATGTGTGGAATAAAGGTCTACTGTGTGAGCGAGGGGGAATCACCTTGTTGTGTCACGAATATTTGCTGTTGCTCCACAAGAGCATACTTTTTTCTGAATAATATTCTTTTTGATGCCACTAAAAAAATACTTGAACATGTTGTCTAGCTATCTGATAGCCCTTAAAGAACCATAACATGGTCTGTTTTTAAACCCTTTTGTATCAATGAGTGCTGAAATCATGATTTATTACCCAGAGTGTTCAATCATAAACTACATCATATGAGTCTCCATTGCCACCACATGATCTAGGCAAGTCCACAATAAAGCATGCTGGGTCCCGCAATATTAGCTTCAATTACATCAAAATTGTGACGCCATCACCTTAAATCTGGACAAACGGTACATAAATAGAGCTTCACAGTACTTCATAAATATAAGATATATTGAATGTACAATAGTTTGACCCTCTTATCAAAAGTCCTGTTACACTGTACCACTGGCAAATATATATATACCAAGCATTTTACCCCAAAACACACACTAAAAAACATATATTTCGTATACATTATTCATGACACATTTTGTACAGTATTTGCATTTATGCTTATTAGTCTACATGCCAGAAAGAAAGAAAAGAACAGTGGTGTGACATTCTTTAATGACGCAACTGGTGTCAAAACCAGAATAGAAGAAGTGATTATATTGCATTGTTTGGATACCAAAGAATATCTTCTTGTGCTTTTGATAGAAAACCCAGTTACAGCAAACAAGGTGATCTCCCCCTTATGCAACGCAGACACATGCAGAAACAGACACACAGGCAACGGTTAAGGTCTCATATGTGAGATCAGGAGATTCAGAGGGTAGTTGCAAAACTTTGGTTTTCAGTTGGCTACGCTGGTCACCAGGACGTGACACCAGGATGCAGCCATGACCACAACAGAGTGAAATTCATCTGCATGAATCCTCAACTTGGCAACATTACAATCTTAAGCATGAACAAGACCATTTTTGATTGAATGACAAAAATATTGAAACACCGGTCAAAACACTATACTGTAAAAAAAATACATTTGTAAAGCAAGTTCTCAGATATTGATGTGAAATGGGCTTTAGAGAGACTATATGGAGAAAAAATAATGAATAATTATAT
>JBBJLR010000001.1:28336685-28349997 GCA_037577145.1 Brachypetersius gabonensis
TATATATCCTCTATTGCAACATAATGCTATAATGCTATACTCATTTACTGACTTTCCTGGGACTTTGAACTGTTAGGACGTCTGGTTGCTTTCACCAATACTGCGAGCAATTCTGATCTGACAAGTTTCTCTCGAGCATTTCACATCAAACCACTCTGAATGACTTTATTTACATCTTAACCATGTAATTATGCAGACATTTAAAAACACCCAGTTAAAACCATAATATGGTTGTTCAGTGCACATTTATATATGTATTACACATATTCACTACCAGTCAAAAGTTTGGATACACCTTCTCATTCAACGATTTCCTTTGTTTTTATTATTGGCCACATTGTAGATAAAATTGGAAAACATAATCTATTCCTCTGATGACAGCTTTGCACACTTGTGGCATTTTTTCAATCAGATTCATGAGGAATCGACCTGGAATGGTGTTTATGTAACAGATGTTCTTCATCAAGTTCATTAGTGGATTTTCTTGCCTTCTTAATGTGTTTGGGATCATCAGTTGTGATGATCCACAGTTAGTGATCCTATTCCACTATGGTTCTACTCCACATTATGGCAAGAACCACTTAAATAAGTAAAAAGAAACAATAGTCCATCATTACCGTATTACAAAAGATTCTGGTTTGCTTAACTCTTTTATTGTTTACTGCATAATTCCATGTGTTCCTTCATCATTTTGTTTATTTTCATTATTAAACTACAATGTATAAAATAAAAACAGGTGTATCCAAACTTTTGACTGGTAGTGTGTGCTCAGGAGAACAAATTCAGAAAAAGGATTTCAAATAAATATCAAAAAACCCAAATGCAAAAAAAATATAAAGTCATCTATTATCTGTACAACCTGGCAAATGAAAAATCTAGGGACAGCGAGAGAGGAAAGGTGTAGAGGTACTACATCGTGAGAGTGTTCTAATGAAACCTACAGCTCATGATCTACCAAGATATGCTGAAAAATAGCTCAACCAAATGGATAAAATATTGGAGTTTTAACAAGAGTATTAACAAAATAGTCCCTATAATCACCCCCCTACTCTTTTCTAGTCTTTTTTTTAAATAATCACACTACTTAGGTTAATGCTATTGTGCATGCTGAAGATTATGAGGCAGTTAGAATTTTGGTCTCTGGGTTAGTTTAATAATTGGTCATTTTTTTCATTCTCATACTGACATTAAAAGAGGAGTTTATGTGTAGATAATTGTACATTTTACAGATTGCATAGTTTTGAGTAGTGACCTTGCATCAAAGCAGAACTGCATCCTAATCTTTGATGTATGTGGATTTTCGTTACTGTTAGCTTTGTGAGAAAACACCTCTTCTCTGGAAGGAGATAATTAACAAGCATTTTCAAATGAAAAGAAATGGAACCGAACAGAATCCTGCACATGTTCTACGATACTTGGGCATATGGGATGTCTGTTTGCTTAAAGTTTCTGAACTGAAAGCAAGGAACTGAACGCAAGTACGCATTTTGACCGCTACACTGTAGCATTACGCTGATCGCAGAGACAATCTGTACATAAACAACAATCTCATGTTCATGATCGTAGTCAATATCAATACAATCTCCATCCAAGTAGAAAGGAAAAGCAGTAAGTGACTAAAAAGGTTGTATATAGATATACAACAGAATGAGGACACTATGTACAACACTGTTCCGTATTTGTTTTTAGGATGAACAGTCTGATCAGTTGATAATATACAGTAAGGCTTTACAGGACATTGTATCTACATATTTATAAAACATAATATACAAAGGAGGTTCAGCTTTAGCACCTTAGAGGATATTGTTCCCAAAGGTTTGGCAGTAGAGCAATACTGGACATCTTACATAGAAGCACCCTTTCACTATCATGCTGTTTAAGTGGTCACTCAACACATTCAGACCAACAATGTTAGTATATGATTTGCACTGATATCCAGTATAGCTGTACCTTCACCTCTGACACTTTGAGAACAGTTATAGAGGGTTGTGCACATGCTGTGCAGCCACCTATTAGAACCTCCAACTCCTCCAATTCACAACACTGGAATGTATACTCAACCTTTGCTGCAATGCTATGTTACACATGTACACATCTACAGTCATCATATGCTCCATTGGCACTACGAAAATAAATAAGAAAATAAATCAAAATAACGGATATGTACACACTGGCATTGTTGTTTGCTGAAATGGTTGCCTTGGCGGTTTTAAGCACCGACAATATAAAGGCACCACAGAGTTTAAAAGAAAAAAAAAAACAAGTGTATTGAAAGATATGAAAAATGGGACTTCTGTGACAGATGCTGCCTTCCATTGTTGTTACTGAAATGAAGCAGCTGCAGGTGCGAGAAACGATTAAGCCCCCAATCTCGCACACTGCTGTGCAGCCGAGTGAACGTTTCAAGACGTTTTACTACACACTGTCAAAAAAGCCCTTGCAGCCCAGGCGAAGATGCAAGAAAAAAACAGGACATTAATGCCTGAGTACACAAAATAACGGCGAAAGCCTTTTTCCCCAAGACTTCATCAAACTGTGTTAGAATACACTTCTAATCCTCGAGCAGCAGTGGAAGCTCATGAGGATATTGCATTAACATTCTTCTGCGTATTAATAAACCGGGATCCTCGACTCAGCGTTAACGGACACAAACTCCATTGTTCAGTATAAAATGGAAAAGCCTGGAAGGAACATTTCAAGTGAGGGGAATTTTTGGGTGATGAAGGCAAACTGATCACAGTGTGTTAGCACCTGGAGGATGGCAGATGCGCCAAAGGATGAAACTAGCGGCTAACATTTCTGGTCAACTGAAAAATCTATACTAGAAAAAAAAGAGAGATGTAATGTTCTCCAGCAAACAACATTGAACCAGAATACAGTGGATGCAGAAAACAAGGAAGGGAAGTGATCAGACCTCAAACAATTTTGAGCTGAGCTTCGGGATTTAATACAATTTCAGAGGTTCTAGATTGTAAGCATAAGCGCTTTAACTCGCCTTGTTTGATAAGAACCCAAGAACATTTTGCAGTGAAGGAAAATCTACGAGAGTATCTGCACCAGAATACACCTGAGCCATACATTAATGTAAGGGAAGGGCTAGCAGCAACCAGGGATGAAGCCAGTTTAAGAAATTCAGCGTACAAACGTTTTTCATTACCTTGTCACATCCATTACATACTGACTGGCACGAGGAGATTGACCTCAGCACCACAAAACTCTCACCAGTAATGTGAAACCTTTATAAGCTGTCCCTCAAGCTTCTTTCCAACCCTGGCAAGAACCCTTCACCTCATTGGACGCACCTGCATGGCATCTGGTTGTTAGGATCGAAGCAGGCACAATGGAGTCAAAGACAGCAGTGATCTCCTAAGTATGGTGCACCAAGCCAACCCTGAAGTGCGTTCCAGTTCACGGCTAAATGTTTATGCTTGGAACAATGCCTGAAATATAATGGAAATTAATCAAACAGCTCATGTTCTTGCAAGGAGTACAAATACATAAGCAAGCAAACAAGTATAAGTCAATTTGACAATGTCACCAAGCCCTCTGCACCTTACCCTTTCCACAAAAGTGCATGAACGAATGTCGATCTATGTAAAAATGTAGCACCAATTAACAAATGAGCTGCTTGCTTGGGGACGGTAGAAAAATGAGTTAACTGTAAGCACCTATTCGCGGTTAGTTGTTGTTGACAGGCGGCTGGGTGCACCACTGGCAGAGAGAATTACAGTAGATTACAGTAGAGGATGTGATTTGGCTTTGTATAGTTCTGCTGAAGGCAGCAAGCCCTGTGTGCTGCGGGAAGGCATCCTCTTCTCAGAGCCGGTCAGGAGTCCTGCGCTGAAACACTGCAGTGGTGTCTTACTCTGCAGGGGACCCAATCAGGTATATTCAGGCAGAGATAACGTCTACCTCCATCAGTTTAGCTTTTTGTTATGCCTTGGATAAAAGTAAAAGATAAAAAGTATATATAATAAATGCACGTGTAGGCCATGATTCCACATGGAACCAATGACAAACCTTTGCACCTCATTATTACTTGGAATTCTAGTTTAAATGACCAAACAGGGAGAACTGGGCTAAAACAATGAGAATGCATCAGAAAGGAGATTTGTACACAGAGCTAGGAAGAATGGAGGAGAACTACCTGACCATTCTCACAACGCTGCCTTTGAAAAGGCTTTTCTGTGCTTTTATTATCAGGAAAACACTGCAAAAACATGGACAGACAGCCCAGTAGGGGACAGCACAATGCTCTGAAGTACTCTGTTTCTCCCAGCCATGTTTAAAAGGCCTACGACACACATCATAGAACGCTGCACTTGTCTGGCCACATACATCGTCTTTGACATATGTACTCAACCTATAGTCCAACTATGACTTTGTAATCAGCTTCTCCTGAATATATTTATTAATACATATTAAAACATATTGTGCAAATTGGGCTTAATGAGCTTTCAGTGAAAGTTGTGCTATAGTGAGTCAATGAGGTATCTAGCAATATTTAAAAACATGTCATAAATATTTCAGTATAATGTCTTAAATATTTCTATTTAAGGTAGCTTTAAGGCAATCAGCCAATGAATGCCATAGCGTAATCAGACTAAAAAGTTGTAGGCATTGGCCTGCAGAGGTCAGTGTAAGTCCAAACTAATTGTGAAACACTCCAGGACAGACAGGTGATTTAATAATCAGGGAGGAAGACAACTAAAGGTAAAAGTAACTCACAGGAAGGCATACCATTATAATGTTCTGTTATCCATTTAAAAAAATACTTCGAAGGTGTTGCTGGCGTGGTTGATCTACCTCCATTTTTCCAGTGCAATGATTTCAGCTCAGTGATTTCATATCCTCAGCAGACTAATAGTGCACAAATAAATATACACTCTGTTTGTAAACTGAAAATAAAAACCTTATATAATGATTCTCCACATTTTAAAGTATTTATATGTGAGACAGTTATATGTATATTTATAAAAAAAAAAGAGACAGGTTTAAAAAAGAGAGGAAGGAACGGTATGATAAAAGAGAAATAAAAGGGTGGAAGAGAGAGTGCGTCGTCACATGGAGGACTCGTACTGCAGGAGCTCGTAGAGCAGCGGTCCGTCTCTGTACCTGATCCCTACAGCTGTGGGGGTGATGAACTGCAGGATGTTTATAGTCCTTCTCAGACGTCTGTCTACAAAGTGGGCATCCCAGGCTGGGTAGCGCTTGCGGGGCATGTCGATCTTGATGAGGGGCCCTTCTTGCCGGTAGCGGCTCAATGGTGTGGTGGGCTCGGGGGAGCGCACCTGAAACACAGGCAGGCAGGTGTCTGCCTCAGAGTCATCTTGCTGGTCATAAACCCCCAAGGAGATCCGGGTAGGGGTTGGCTGGGACACTCGAGGACCAGGAGTAGGGGCCATGGGCTCAGCTTCTGGCGGTAAGGGAAGACCCCAGAGGAGCTCAGCACAGCAGGAACTGGCCAGAACCCTGAGCCTAGGGCCCATGGGGTGAAGGACTCCATAGTAGATCCCCATGAAGACCACCCCTGAGGCAAAACTTAGGTAGACGCCGCAAAGCACTGGTACTGCATACGAGTCTGTAGTGACTGGGTCTCTGTACGCATACCACAAGCAGGTAAGCACCGTATTCTCGGCCAGCACCACGAAGTAATAGATCATCATGCGGTACCGGGTCCTGCCTTCCTTCACATTAAACCAGCAGAAGATGTACACAATGCCCACCACCATGTTGAACAGCACTTCCTCCCACTTGGACATGCAGAAATCTGTGCCTCCATGTACAATCCAGAAGGCCATGGCACACCAGTGCACCACCACAAAAATGCCAAAGTAGATGTGAAAGATGGAAGCAAAGAGAGCAAAGGACAGCACCCGTGATGAAATAGTGAAGAGCCTCCAGAAGATGTGGATCAGTGCACCTCGATAGCTCATGCTCTTCTTGTCATCTCTGGAGTCCCTCAGGAGCTTATGATAGGAGGCCAACACCCAGGATAGGGACAGCAGCGATGCTAATAAGGAAACACCTTAAAGAGAAAAAGTAAATATGCACTGAACATTGGTGGCAGTTTCTTGATTACAAGTTTACTTATCTAATTAGAGAAACACTGTCCAAGCATAGCCTTTAAAAACATGCCAGGCTCATTTTTATTCCTCATGCCGGGAATAGAAATGGTTTAAATGGGAGCATCACCAGCCTATCCACTGTCCAGGAAATGGTTCTCAACAAACAAATGAATGAGAGGCAAATGGGGTAAATAGAAATCAAATGTTCTTCTTACACTGGAGTGTCTCAGCCCGGTTCTTCTGGATCATAATGCAGAGTTGTAGCACCAGTTGGGGGGCGCTCTCCAAGAAGGTCTCCAGCAGCCGAAGCATGCTGACATCAGCATATTCATACATCATGGCCCAATAGAAACGCCGCCTGTGTTCCATCTGACGCCGGCTCTGGATGCCCAGGTACATAGTGCGGATGTACCTGTTTGGAAAAGAGAACATTTGCCTAAATCCCGTCAACTCAAATCCTTCTCGTTTACTTCCATTCTTCGGCACGGATCTGATTACATTACGACTTCCCTGTTTTGTATGAGATCAAGACCATTTAGTGCTCCCTGCCTCTAAGACTAACTTTTAAACATATATTGTTTTACACACTCATCATATCATACTAATGAGCAAACTGTATCCAGTACAGACTTCTTACACCAAATATTAAATAATTCCTGTGCACGTTTTCCTTTTGTTTTAGTATTGGGACACACGGTTTGGGATAGACATTTTGGGCAACGCCATGCTACCAACTTGGTGGACACAGTTTGGCAAAGAACCTTTTCTATTCCATCACGACAGTGTCCCAGTGCACAAAGCAAGCTCCATAAAGACATGACTTTATGAGATTGGTGTAGAAGAACTTGACTGCCCTCACAGAGTCCTGACCTCAACTGCATCCAACCCCTTTGGGATGAACTGGAACAGAGATTGTGAGCCAGACGTCCTCATCTATCAGTACCTGACCTCATAAACACTCTACAGAATGAATGGACACAAATTCCCACAGAAACTCCAAAACCTTGAGGAAAGCCTTCAGAGAAGAGAGGAAGCTGTTGTAGCCGCAAAGGAGTATTTGAATGCAACACTTTTGTCCATACAGTGTATGTTTTATGTGGTGCGGTCAGTTTTTATACATTGCCTCTAGTTCCTCTTTGTAAGGACTTTAAGGGTTCACTGTATACTATGAGATATGTATATTTATTATACGCATCACATAGAAAAGGGAACTATAAAAATACTGTATTATTATTATTATAAAACAGAAAATTATTATTACAGTAATTTCTTGGTAGAAAAGTACCATACGTACTAGGCAAGCCCTCCAGTCACACTATTATAAAAGAAGTGACAGCATTAGCTTCAGCATTCCAGAGATTAGTTTTTTTTCATTCCAAGCAAGAACATCAATGTAACTGTTTGAATAACTGACTGAATCAACGTCTACTCATCCGCATGATTCAGATGTGCCTTTACACCAGCATGTTGAATGGACTTCATTTTTAATCAACATGTCACAACTTCAAAAGTTGCTTTTTAAAAGGCATAGCTCATTTGCTTGTAATGGTCACATCTTTTACATGCTCTAAACAGCAAAAAAGGCTTTGTAGCCTTGTACATTTCCATTGTGCAGTAATCCTATACGTATAATGCAACAGTCTAAACAGACCGGCACCGCTATATGCTCACCTGACAGAGCTTGATAGGTCTTGTATTGTATGGCAATCAATAAACTTTGTGTATTACAGCTTCAATGATGTTTGTTCATTAGCCTGAAGAGTCCTCAAACTGATTTATAACTTTTAAACCCTAGGCTCATTATTCCAAAGGAATTCGGGTACCTTAAAATAAACATTAAAAACAAAAAGGGCATACATATAAAAACATATAAAACAAAGGGTTATATCTTTGTCCTTTTCCAGTTCCCAATACAACACAACAAGCTCAGCAATGCTATTCAGTCTTTCCTGAAGACTGCGTTCATAACCTGAAAGCACATAAACATCTCATGTAGAGAAAGCCTGGGGCAGGGCGACTCTCAAATGGATGGGGAACACATGCAAATTATTTATGACTGCAAAATTAGTTCAAGCAGATGGTGATGGGATTTCCCATCTAGGCTACGGACAGACAGATCATAAACAACAGATAAGTAAATAGAGCTGATGGCGCATAGCTAATGATCAGCGGCTCCTTAAAGGAGCGAGTTAAGACATGATGCATGAAACATTTGGCAAAGGCTGAAGGGGTTGAAACGTGCAGTAACAGGTTTTTCACTGAGAACTTCGTTCAATAAATCCTCTTGAAATGACACAAATATAATAATAACTACTTCAGGATAAATATTTTCTGCTCTTAATAGGTTTTATAAAATCACCAGACACGTGCAGCTGCTGCGGGCTTGTGCTCGCTGCTCAAGCAAGCACTCAGAAACAGAAAATAATACCTTCAAAAGGGGACAAAAGATGAGTGGAGTGACTAGAATTTCTCAGGGATCGGACTGCACAGAGAAAATCGAGGCACTGAGGACTGTAATAGATCTCAACAAGGTGAGTAGAGTTCAATGGAAGTCTATTTATTGAGATATGCTCAGAGATTCGCTCTCCATCAGGAGTAGTCCACAGAACTAAATTTCCCTCCACTAGCCATGTTTTCTCTTGTATAAGGAAAAAGTACTATATTACGATTATACAGCTTCACTGCAATATGCTTTGCAATATATTCAAACATTCCTGATGTGAACTGGTGAAAGATCTACGTTATTTTGAGCAATGACAGTTACATGCAAACGTTTTTGATATATTTATTCACAACACTATATTTCCATACAAATTTTGTAACTTGCCCAGGTTATATTTTTAAGTAAGATTACTGTTGAAGTAAATATAAGCAGAAATATGTTCAAAACAGAAGATTCTTATCTTACTTATTTCTTATAAGATTCTTGTTCTTATTTCCACTTAGCAAACCAACAGAATGTGTCATTTGGCCTAGGGCATCAAAACTATTTTTGATTCATCCAAACATCCAAAGAACATGTGATCAGATCACATTATATCAGTATAATGAAAGATTATACAACCATTAGAACCAGAATCAAAATCAGAAATAATTAATTAGGTGCTCTGTATTGCTAAAATAAGAACAGAACTTTAAAAAGGGTTCCTTTTTGAAATTCAATTAAAATGTAGTCTTCGGATGGTGACAGGTGTTTTGTACAGTATCATTTGGTATCGGAAGTTGCAATGCTACACTTGGTATCAGCATCAAAATCAAATTTCTGATATCATAACTGCACCACACTGAACATAGAAACAGAGCAAAGGAGAAAGAGCAAGGGCAAACGCAAAGTGAAAGAAAGACAGACTGAAAGTAACCAGAAGGCAAACAGTGAAATCTTTGGGCCATATGCCCCCCTGCCTTTCTCTCCTTCCTTCTTTGCAGTGTTCTTTTCTTGTGTTTTCTTGCCTGTGCACTAGGGCTGTAACGATATGCAATATGAAACTGAAATCGCGACACTCGGATCTACGAACCTGCGAGAACTTTCAGTGGCTCTCCTTCACCACTGTGGTTCACTGAAGCCTTTTTTGCAGTATGAATGGAAAGGAAGCAGTATTTAAGCATTTATTGATTTATAATTTTGCGGTTGAGATAAGGTGTCTCCAAACAAAGTGGCGTCTCAGAATTTTTCCTCTCCTAAACCCCCCCACTCAAAAGAATCACAATACGCACCAAATCGTAGGTTTGGCGTATCATTACAGCCCTAATGTCCACCAAAATTATTCTTACAGCACCATCAGTGTAGAAATTGTGTCCCAGAGCAATAGGAACACTCTGACAGTCTTCACTCATTGTGCTCTATTGACAAGTGCAAGCATTTTCAATGCGAATCTATGAGCTTTTAACATGTAAAAGTAAAAGAACTCTATTCTATTTGATCAGTATGAGCTAGTCTACCTTTTACATTCCACTATAAGTGGTTACAATTGGAATTTAGCTAGGCCCGTGTAAAGAAATGACATTTGTAGCACAAAAACAATAGGAAATATATTTTAGATGCAGAACGTGAAAAATGTGATGCAGGAAAAACAAGCACAATTGTCGCACCAGCAAAACAGAGAAGGGAAATTAAACACATTTCACATTCGAGACGCTGGGAAAGAAACAGCCGAGATCAGCTCTTTGGTTTACACTCTGACACCCACAGGAGGGGGATTATGAGAAATCAGAAATCAGTAGAAAGTGGACCCATTATCATTCTCAGCCTCCCGAAAGCCTCAAGCTCACACCGGAGCAGGAAAAAAACGTATTTCACTCTGTATTGTAATGTCAGCTGCAGTATGCAAATTACGGTCTGACAAATAATATAACCTGATTACCACAATGCTCTATTAAAGCAATTTGAACATAAAACACCACCAAATTACACTAATAACACTAAAAACACCCAGCTTGTGAGGCCAAAACACCTCTGACCCAGTGAAGAATGGACTGAAGGCACAGACGTTTGTAGCACATGCTTTAAACCTTATAAGCTGTGAAATGGGGCCTCGATGGATTCGACTAGTTTGTCCAGCAAATCCTACAGATACAGTACGGGGCTAAGACCTGTGGAATTCAGAGGTCAAGTCTGACTGGCATTTGGCTATTCAAAGCTATATACAGCAAGCCATGGTGTTCTGATCCCTTTCTATCACAGCCAGCCTGAACCTTTTCAGCAATTTGTGCTATAATAGCTCTTATGTGTGATCAGACCAGTGAAGCTTGAGCCCCCACGACCCTGTCACTGATTCACTGGTTGTCCTTGGACCACTTTTGGTATGTACTAACCACAGCAAACCAGGAACACCCCACAAGACCTGCTGTTTTGGAGATGCTCATACCTGATCTATCAGATTCCTCCTTTTTTAAACGCTTTTATTTTACTGATTTTACTTGCTGCCATACTCATCCCAGCCTTCTACGGGTGCTGTAATGAGATAACCGATGTTATTCACTTCATCTATTAGTGGTTTAAATGTTGTGGTTGATCAGTGTATATTCTGATCAGATTTACCAGCTGATATGATCAGAATTGGACTTTACTGGACCCAAACACAGTCTGGGGGGTCTTAATGCAAATAAATCATGTCGTCACTAAGTTTTATGTAGATCTACACCAGTTTCATACACGTCAGATGGATAATTCCAAGATATTTTTAAATAAGTATTTTTTTTATAATGTGTATATATACATATACATAATTTATGAAGTGTATTACAATTTAATTACAATATGTTTTGTCCATACTGATCACCTAACCCAGTTATTAAAAAGCTCTGCCAAGAACAGGAATACACCTCAGCTTGAAATTGGCAGCAAGTTCGTTGAGTCACCCAGCTTATGAGCGACTGATGACAAATTAGCACTGACTATGTTCTTGAATTCTGACCGCCCTCACAAACTCACACACAGCGCTCCCACTTTGGAGAACTGGTGAACATTAATCATTTCTACCTGGAGCCAGGACAGAATAGACCAGCTGGCTGACCGGGTGTTCAGAACCCACACCAGGCTATTGAATTTAATGGAAATATTGTGTGTGCGTGTGTGTGTGTGTGTGTGTGTGTGCGTGTGTGCGTGTGTGTCTGTGTGTGTGTGTGTGTGTGTCTGTGTGTGTGTGTATGTGTGTGTGTGTGTGTGTGCGCGTGCGTGTGTGTGTGTGTGTGTGTGTGTGTGTGTGTGTGTGTGTGTGTGTGTGTGTGTGTGGGCACAGGGAATATGAACAATACAGATGTAGCTTTGTTGTGCAAGAACAAGCATATATTTCAACACAGCTTCTAATAGAAAATTAGCCTACAACCATTATTTAAACCTCCAGCAGCCCCATTTCAAGCTATGATTACATGCATCACCACACAGATGGTATTTCATTCACCGTTTAAAGACAAGTAAAGACAACTTTTTCACTAGTAAGGTCTGATTTGCCACACTGCATTATTACAGATGTTGACCTTGAAACATCACTTGGTGTCAGATACCAATTTATTACCTATTTAGAGCCAATTTATAATGTAATCAAATGTAATATAGTCAAAGCTAGCATGTGACCACTACAAATCTTGATCTTGATGTTCAATGGAAGCCCATTAACATGTTTAACTCAATTTAGCTATTGGTCCCTTCCTCATTAAAAACAGTAGCTAACATTTCCAAATCATGTGAACAAATTAAATGATTAATGAAAAGTTTTTGTTCCCGTGATCAAATGCTGATTGATTGTATTCAGTGCTTGTGAATGTGATGTCCTGGTTATGGGTACATAGGTGTTTGGTTGTTTTGATGGGTCAAAATCATCTACAGACAGCCGCATATTATTATTTTATGCTATTTCTTATTAGACTTTAGACATGAATGTTGAAAATATACAGTAAATGGCCGCATGATTGCACATTGCAAACGCCATTTCCAAATAAACACAATTCCTCTTTCAGCCCAGGGCACCCAGACCCAAAGCTCTCCAATAAATTCTGACAAATCCACCACTAGCGTCGGTGTGCTCTACCAATTATCGGGGGCCTTCTAATTCAGAATGTTCTTGTGCACATTTCTCCACAATGTTCGCCCTTATTCACTCTGATTTCTTTAGCAAGTTGTTCTTATTCTGCAACAGTGTAAAAGCCACAGTACACTGATTGGACATAGAAAAATAACAACTCCATCACACACTGAACCTGTGATAGAGTGGGATGTAATGAGGTGAAACATTTCATGAAAAAGTGTCTGCCATACTCTGTTAACAAGACTGTCTCTATCCAGTTTGTTTGACAAGGTGGATGTTATGCTTGATGGACCCTGTCAAGAATGAAGAAATTTAAGTTATGAATGTGAAATGAAAACACAATTTATCAGCTGCTGAACTTAGTTTCCTATGAGACTTAAATGATGTCACTTCTCAGTCATTCATCATTCAGTGTTATAGAACATTATTTTAATTTGCTAAGCCATTGAACGATTAATTTTATATATATATATATATATATATAGTGAGCCTCGAAATTGTTCATACCCCAGGCAAAGTTTCACTTAAAGTTGATTTTATTCAACCAGCAAGTCAAATTTAGACGGGAAATGACAGGTGTATGCAAAAACATAATAAAATTTCTCAGCTTTTAGGTACAATTATGCAAAAAGTGGCATGTCTTAAAGTATTCATACCCTTCCACAACTACCCCTGTGTTTGGGAAAATCCAAAGTTCCATATCATTCCAAATAGCCCAAG
>JBBJLR010000001.1:28370760-28400850 GCA_037577145.1 Brachypetersius gabonensis
CACCGTGTTTAATATTGATCTCATTTCCAGGTCCTTTTATATATTCTGATATACTGGACTACAAGAATTTGCGCGAAATTGTGGTGAACAACCGTATTACTTGGCTAGTGCATTACAGTGCCCTTCTGAGTGCAGTTGGGGAGGCAAATGTGACTCTCGCTCGTGACGTCAACATCACTGGTGGGTTGCAAAAAAGCTAAATTTAGACCCTTTTTGGGCTGTTGTTTGGAGAGATGTAATGGGTAATTTCTCCTCTCTTTCTCCTGCGTTTCTTTTAAGGATTGCACAATATCCTTGACATTGCTGCGGAGCACGGGCTTCGGCTGTTTGTGCCTAGCACAATAGGAGCCTTTGGTCCCACGTCTCCTCGTAACCCCACACCAGACCTGTGCATCCAGCGGCCACGGACCATTTATGGGGTCTCCAAGGTCCATGCTGAGCTGATGGGAGAAGTACGCACTAACTTGTTCTGAATTATTACTCTATTAAGTTTTGAGGACAAGTTTTGAGGACAGCATATCTCTGCATATCCAGTTGATGTGCTTGTTCAAGGTTCAAGGCTACTTTATTGTCATCAGCAGTTGTGTACACGTACAAAATGAGATGAGGCAGCTTTTCTTAATGGACCACGGTGCAACATGTAGCAACATGATCCAACATTCAACAGAGTCTAGGTTACAACAGACAGGATAATTGACCGACAATAAATAGACAGCAAGTGTGGACACTATGTGAAGCTTCTGGACTGATGAGTTTTCCACTATAGGTATAATTACTGCACTTAGTTTACCAGAATGGGAAAAAATGCACTATATATACATATAATTCCACATGTGCATATGAGCAAGTGTAGAATTCTAACAGTGACTGGTCGTGAGGGTGCCTATACTGGTACTGTTCAGGTAAAAACAAGTAAACAATGTTTCATGTTTTTTGTTCTTTTGTTTTCAGTACTACCATCACAGATATGGCCTTGACTTCCGTTGTCTTCGGTACCCAGGCATCATCTCAGCAGACTCTCAGCCTGGTGGAGGAACGACAGGTTACCTTTTTATTTTATTACAGCTGTCGCCAAGTAGTTTTTGACACATTCTCTTTGTGCTGGACACCTAAATTCACCCCAGATCTTTGATCTCCCAAGATTATGCCGTCCAGATATTTCACGACGCCGTAAAAACGGGCAAGTTTGTGTGCAACCTGAAGCCTGACACACGTCTCCCTATGATGTTCATTGATGACTGTCTGCGAGCCACTCTGGAGGTGATGGAAGCTCCCGACAAGATGCTCAGCATGCGAACCTACAACATCAATGCCATGAGCTTCTCTCCTGAGGAGCTGGCCCAGGAGGTGCAGAAGCAGCTGCCCGAGCTGCAGGTCACTTATAAGATTGACCCAGTTAGACAGGCAATTGGTAAGAGTCCAAAGGTGTATGGCAATTTGTTTATTTAAAAAGGTTTATTAAGCTTTAGATCTCATCTCTGCATCTCTTGTACACAGCTGTGATTTATGTCAGTTTAAAAAGATTATTTTTTCCCCCCTTTCTTCTTAGCTGACAGCTGGCCCATGAACTTTGAAGACAGCAATGCAAGAAGGGATTGGGGCTGGAAGCATGAATACGACCTACCAGAACTTGTCCAGACCATGCTTAACTTTATTGGCTCCGACTCAAGAGTTGCACACGCAAACTGAATACCATCACTGCGTTTTTCCAAAGTGATTAGAATTGTTTGCATACTCTGCTATGGTGGGCATTCTGGAGCGTTAGTAGGCTTTCTCTGTTAGGTCCAACCAAATGAAAAGTGTGTCAGATTCCCAGCTCGTTCTTCTGGGTCTACAGTAGGGATGGATACCAAATTTTAAAATGGATAGTGTTCAGATCATCTAGTACCAGATTTCACTAAACTACCAATTTATCAAAGCTGTATCAAGGCTTAGTGTCAAACGAGGTAACAAGCCAGAAAAAGGTGCAACCTCTTTGGCATGTAGAACTACAGGTCTTTGAAATCTGAAAGCTGTTCTTTGATCTGCAACTGATGAGATGATAAAGATGAGTCAACTAGCTAAACAAACTAGACGATTAGTATTTTGCGTTTTGTAGCCAGGACAAAGAAGTGGTTATATTTTTTTGATGAAGTGAAAATGGATATATTGCAAATTGGTTCTTCAAATATTGGATGAAATGATTTTCCACCCTGGTAAGACCATGTTCAAATGACTATGTCATTTAATGTATAGCATTTCTGGGCGTGACAGAGAATGTCAAGTGAATCTATATAGAAAAGAAGGATCTGAAATGGGAAACTTTCAGATGACACTGGATGTCAGGATCAACTTACTGTTACTTTTATCTCCCCATGAACACGTATAAGGGAATATATACGGGTTGTGACAGTGCACTAAACACCTCTAGACACTCTGTACATTAGCTTGGAGGATTTCTTTTGATTATTTTTGTCCAAATATCCTCAAATACTTGATATTTTAAAATACTTGAAATTGTTCATGTCCTATTGCAGTTGTTTTGGTATATTTTTGTCATCTGCACAAGGACAGGCTGGTTTAATGCACTGTTGTACTATGAAGGTAGTTGTAGCCAGCCTTTTGTGCCACTGTACTCACATCAGTGTGACTTCGTTACTGCTATTTATTTTATTAAATTTGTGCACAACCATTAAGAACCTGGTGCTATTTATAAACAGGTCATGCCATTTATAAACAGGTCTTTCCGCTTCAATGAGAGCACTTCTTTACAGTTTTGCAGTTTACTTAACTATATTCAAATTATTAGTTGTTCCCTCATCAGTATCAATTTGGAGTGTTTTTCTAAAAAAAAAAAAACATCTGTTGAAATGATTTGTTTTTCTTTAAGTCATTAAAGATAGTTTGCAATTGATTTGTCTTAACTAAATTCATGAAGTATATTTATATAAGGGTATATTTATATCACATATGCTTAATTCAAATTCAAGAATAAAAAAATCATAACAAACACAAATTATGTAGGCAGTTCGTTTACTTCTTTCTTGCTTTGGTGCAGCCTGATCCAGAAAGTTTTTCAGAGAAGCCTGATGCAGAGTTGGGGCCTGTTGGAGAGTGTCCTGCTGCTAAAAGAGACTTTTGCAATCTCAGTTCCAACAGCTCTTGAACAGCTTTCATTTCCTTGAGTAAAATATCCTTTACAACTTCTCCTTGTGTCTCCAGCATGGTGTGTACCATACTTTCTACTGCCTAGAAGAACAAGAAGTAGACCATTTGATAAAAAAGTAAATATATAAAATACATACAAACATATGGTAATTATAGTTATATATTCAACCCCATTATCTCTATTTCAGCGTTTATTACTTTTGTACTTGATCTGGAAAACACTAGCTGTCCTCTACATTGTGTGAGAATTAAATAGAATGGCTGTTGATTAAGGGAGTACTGGGGGCTAACACATGGTGCTGATGCTTCATATATATTTTAATTAAAGGTTCAATGTCTCTCACATTGTCAGTCGTAACTTTAAAGCCACCTGCCCTAATACTGTGTAGGCCTCCCTCATACTACCAAAACAGGTCTGAGCTGTCAACACATGGACACCACATGTGTTACCTTTACATCATCAGCAGTAGACCCTGTAAACTGCAACATGGGAACTAGTTTGTTCAGAACATCCCACAGGTACTCGATCGGTTTTGAGATCAGTGTCATGTTCCTCATTGTTACATTCTCAAACGTTTCCTGAACTGTTTTGCAGTGTGGCTGGATGTATTATGCTACTGAAGGGGGACACTACTGTTAGGCAGAACTGTACCAGCAAAGCACTGCCCAGAGAATCAAACTGCCCCTGCCCTGCCTTCTTCCATTTGTACATCCTGGTGCCATCTCTTCTTTGACGCATGTCAGAGAAAACATGATTCAATAGACCAGGCACCTCCTTCCATTACTTAATGGTCCTGTTCTGATGCCCATTTTCAGCGCTTTTAGTGATTAACAGGGGCATGGACGCTGACCGGGCTACACAGCCCAGTGTGCAGCAAACTGTTCTGACACCTTTCTGTAATGGCCAGCATAAACCTTTTCAGCAATTTGTGCCCCAGCAGCTCTTCTGTGTGATCAGACCAGACAAGCTAGCCATCAGTGAGCCTGGTGGGCACTCTGTGAGCCTGTTGCTGGTTCACCAGTTTTGGTAGGTGCTTACCACTGCGTATTGGGAACACCTCACAAAAATCACAATTTGCCCCATATAAAAGTAATTCAGATCGTTATGCTTTCACATTTTTCATACTTCCAACACTGTCAGTTTACTTGCTATCTAATATATCTCTGTCATTGACAGATTGTAACATAATCAGGGCCATTCCCTTCATCTGTCAGTGGTTTTAACCTTGTGTCTACAAGGTTTACTTATTACCTATTACCTATTTATTAAATTCAGACCTGCTAACTGAGAGTTGTAAACAGATTTACATCTGATTTACATGACAATGGCTGATTGAGGGCAGCTCTTATAGACATTGTGGGGGAGTATTACACAACTGCTTAAAGCATAGCACAGGTCTGTAAGGCCCTAGTTTTTGTGAAGTAAGAAGGGTCAACCACTGTGTATAACTTTGATAATGTCTTTTAAATTTCTTGTCATCTGAACAATATTACAGTTGTGAAATGATCTGTCTTTGTACCTGTTTGTCCAGTCTGTTCTCTGGTGAAAGCTCATCAAGAGTGTCATGCAACTTTGCCACCAGCTCCTCCTCAGCCTGTTCTCTGAGCCTGTGAATTTCTGCCTGTTTCTCTGTCTCGGCTTCCATTAGTTCCTGCAAAGCCGTCTGCTTCTCTAACAAAACCATATCAGTTTCCTCACAAAGAGGTAGGGGATGCGGTGGAACATGAATCTCAAGCTGTGAATGAGTGCATTTAAGGTTCCGTTCTCCCTTTAAAAAAGCCTGGTACAGCTGATGATGACGAACATAGTCCTCTACAATAAAGTCACGGAGCCCAGCATGGTGACTAGGTGAGAGTCGAGGCTGAAACTTTGACAGCCGTGCCTGGATCAAGGAAATGGCTTCGAATTTCTCCAGACCTGAAACAGGTAAAAGGAAGGTCTCACAGACATACCCGATAAAGTGAATCTATCTATTTCGATTTTGCCATAGCAATGAATGGGCAAAAGAGTAATGACCACCTCCTTTGCTGCACAAACATTCTTTATTTTTCAGTGAAGGCTTTCCACTACATGTTGGAACATTTTTCTGAGGATCTGACAGCACTCAACCACAAAAGCATTAATGTGGTCAATTACTGATGGTGGACAAGTTCTTGATAACAAATGTCACTGCAGCCTCATCCCACAGATACTAGATAAAGCTCCATCACTTAAGAGAACAAATTCATTGCTCCACAGCCCAATGCCAGAGGGCTTTATATTCCAATGACTAGCATCAGACCTGGTAACCCTAGGGTTATGTGCTGCTCCAGCGTGTCTCACTCTATTGAAATGCTGTGAGTGCTACTGAAAGGCATGCAGACTTGTGTCAACAAAATGAGTAGATGATTTCATTAATTGGAAAGGAGTGTCTGGATATTACTGAACATGTAGCATATGGATGAATGAATCATGGTTGTAACATATAAGTCTGAGTGTTATTTTAAACAGCAGTGTCTCACCTTCAAGCTCAGGGAGGAGCTCTTTAGTCGTAGTTGCTATTTGTGCCACTGCAGACCATGGAAGCCCACGCTTTGCAGAATACATTACATTCTCATACACAAATTCCTGGTGCAAGTATAGTCTCTGGTCGTCGTTTTCAAACTCCCTCCACTGGAAATGAGTGGCCAGGTAAAGGATGCCTTTGTCCCTCTGCAGAGAAGGAGAGCATAACGACAAATAAGGAAGAAGGGCAATAACAGTGTAAACACTACCTTTGATAGTCCTTATCGGATGGAACCTGATGATGGTTTTCGCTCTGTGAGCTCTCTGCTTCTACTGCCTACCTGCTTTAAAGAACCAGCCAGAAGCAAGATGGCTCTTTCTCCCTAGACTGTGTTCAGAACAACAGAGGTAAGTGTCTGGCTCTGCACACTAACTTACAATGTCTCTCAGCACCATTTTCTATTTTATGCTCTGCAGTGCCACCCATAAGGTGCAGAACCTGTTGCAGGACCTTTATTTGCACAGCAGCAGTTAACATTAACATTAGCACAGAAATACCATGCCATGTAGGCTTCTATAAGACCAAAGAAAAAGACCAATGTTACACCAGCGTTTCGGTTTATTATCTTTCTAAAACAAAACATGGCTAATGCTACATAACATACCTAAACACAGGCTGCTGTGCCTGCTTCTCCCGACCCGTTCGAAACGTCTTTCGTCCGACAAATAGACCACAACCAAAACTGAAAAAGCTCAAAACTAACTGGTACATTTGAAGATACTGTCATTTCTAAAATAAATTAAAAAAGCACTGGAGAACTTCACCTCGAGTCTTGTTAACCCCTTCACCATGCTCCTTGTTGGGTCCGTTGCCATGGCTGCTGGCGTTGTTAGGGGCGTACTTGTTGCTATGTAACACGCAAGCGCTGAGTTACTGATCTGTAAGGATTTCATAAAGCATGGGCCACCCATCCCACCCTCGATCTTTTTAATAATTTATTGTTTTACAGCTGGAACACGATGTACTCCTGTCACTCATGGTGCTAACAGTCACTGACGAACAATATTGCTGAAGTTGTTGTTAACACTATACTATATGTACACTATACACTAAAGGCATTGGAATGCTTGACAATTCCACCAACAGGGACTTTAATGAGGTCCCCCTTTGCCGCTATAACAGCTTTCATTCATAGAGCATTTATGAGGTCAGTCAGTGATGTTAAACAAGGAGGCCTGACTCTCAGTCTTTGTTCCCGTTGATACAAAGGTGTTGGATGGGGTTGAGGTCAGGGCTCTGTGTGGGGCAGTCAACTTCTTCCACATCCACAACATCCAACCATGTCTTAAAGGTCCTTGCTTTATGTGCTGGGGCTCAGTCCTGCTGGAATAGAAAAGGATCTTCCCCAAACTGTGTCCACAAAGTTAGAAGCTTGTCCAAAATGTCTTGGTATGCTGGAGTATTAAGATTGTCCCTCACTAGAAGTAGGGCATCTAGTTTTGTCCCAATACATTTGTCCATATAGTGTAATAGTAGTGGTAGTAGTAATAATAAATTGGTAACATGTTCAGATTATTTTGCTTTGGAACTAGTGTATTTTTCATCGTGAAATGCATAATTATTTCCTGTACTAAAACAGAGAGAGGGGTGAAGGGGCACTAAAAGTATTAACCTCTGACACAGAATGAATTTTATAATGGAACTTAAAATATTTATAAATATGCCATATTTGTCCGGCACTATCGTCAATAACTGAAACACTTCAAACGATTCTTCTTCTTGTGCGTGAGTTACTAATCGCTTTCGTTGTGTGTATTGCATTGGCAGGTTGATAGGCCTGAACAGATGCCGACTCAGACTCAGGACCTCCTCAAGCTAGCTTTGATCTGAACAATATATTTTAAAGTTTCTTGCCATTAACCCAGACGGCACGCCTTGTTTTTGGAGACCTAAGAGTTAATATCTTTTGGCACAGATGGCTGAACCATATAATCCTCTTTCATAGTAGTCACTCCTCCTCCCTGTATGGAGGTCTGCATGCATTTGATAATTAGCTTAATGGAATGAATGGTGACAGAGTGCATGGAGGAATACAGAGCAGTGTCTTCTCTCCAGTGGAAATCTGTGGGTGTTGAGTGCCACTCTACATAGGGGGGGACGCCATGCTGGACCTGCTGCTGTTTCATCTTTACCTGCTTGTGCGAGAGAGACCAGCCATTTTAAGTGTTGCTGAACCTGCTGAAATGGCTTACAGGATTACTTCATAGGCAGTGCCACAGTTTGGAGGCTTTTGGAACAGCGTGCCATGATGAGGAATCCAAGCCCAAAGGGTAAGCTCCTGATCTGTGCAATGTAGGGAGGAATTACAGTAAGAGAAGCAAGACCGCTTTGGGGGATAGGGGTGCAGGGGTGGAACAGGTCAGCAGTTAGTCATTATTAAATCTGTTTGAATGTGTGCAGTTTGAAAATAAAGTCACCTTGAGAGGTTTTAGCTGCTGAAATTGGTTGGCAGGCTCGATGGTTAGTGTCACACTGAAGTAAAGCTCCTGAATGTCAAACTCAACAGGGCTGTCCTAAAATCCTGTGAGCTAATTAGGCTTTACACTGGCCGAGCAGGCGGTTACAGACCGATAAAGAAAACTCCACAGAATGTAAGGGGGAGATTAAAGTGATTATATTTTAGGTAATAATAATATGCACAAAACTATATGTACATTAGTAATATGCAGATGATGTGTTAAAAAAAAGACTTTAAACGTTCTGAACATGTTTTTTTACTTCAGCAGGACACTTTAATCTTCTATTGCGCTTCTCAATGTCCCAGTGAAAACTCCACTGTTTAGGGTTTGTCTCAGCATTACTCTCAGTATTTATTTTCAATTTCTTGTCACACTTCTGTATTATCTGTGTGTATATAACACCATAACCCGGAGAAGAGGTATGTGACTGACACATGCAGAATGGATATCGTCAAAGTTGAAGTGTCACTTTAAAGGAATCTGTTAAAAACCCAGCAAGATAAAAACCCAAAAAGATATTTAACTGTGAAGATGGTTGTGGTAACCTGCTCCTTCAAACCAAGAAATAATTTTAGAGCCCTATTTCTCTCTAAAGGTCTCTTCATACTCTTTACATAATACAGGAGTGATGTATCCCCCGAGAGGCTGTTATGCAGTTCACCTTGCTTTCCAGTAGACAGCCTTTGGGCCCTAAAATGCTTCTGTATCAGATTAGTGATATGCGTGTCTGACAGAGCTTCATAGCAGGCTGCTCCCAGTACTCTCACAAGTGCCTGCCTGGAGTTCTGATAGCTGCAAGATAGCAGTCATGTGTAGCGCATAAAAACATACCTTGGGCTCCTGTGGAATGTATTGAGGGTTTATTTAGGATTACTTTTATGTCAGTTCCCTCTAATAATATTCAAGTTGTGCATCTCATTTTTGCAAGAGACTCCCATGAACCAGCGATAGGTAATGTGACAGATTCAGCCGAACACAACAAGAAACAGATCTTACTTGTTCACAGTAAGAGCTGTGAAATGATATATTTATATCATGTTGGTCTGAGTTGTAATTAAGCATGTTTTCTCAGCAAGTGTTTCATGGAGGTAACAGAGGGTCACTTTGCTTAAGAGTCCAGAGGATGTGCTGGCTTTGCTAGAGATTAAAGTAAGCCACTGTCTTGGCAATGCAGGAGTGATTTAACAGTAGCACACATTACACACATTATAAAGGCCTTTACATAAAGTACATGAAATCACACTAATACTTGTTTTTTTTTTTATTGTGAGGGAATAAAAATGTATTTATTCATTTTCCTCTTTCTTTCTCTGAAGGTGTAATTTAACAGTAGCACACTTTACACACAATTTAAAGGCTTTTACATAAAGTGCTAGAAATCATAATATACTGGCTTAAATGTGAGGGAAAGAAAATGTATTCTTTAATTTTTCTCTTACTCTCATTTTCTTTCTTTCTTTCTCTTTCTTTCTTTCTTTTTTCATTTTTATTGTTATCATAAATGTATCATACCTGTACATATTATTAAATTAAGGCAACATTTTCAGTTAACAGTTCTTACAACTGCCTCTCACTGAGCTGTAAATGCACTCTGTAGAAATTCCCAGTCGAGGCCTCATACCCTCAAACTGTATTCTGATGTAACCCCTGAGAATGGCCTAGAACTATATACTGACACTCAGTGCATTTGTACCTTTAATCTCTGCTTTGCAAATAGAGCCATTCACCCAACATTTACCTGCGAGTCATGCTGTGCACCGCAGCTTAAATTCCCCTGAGATGAAAAGGCACGAAGCTCAAAGTGAACAGAACATTATGCAAACGTTTCACCAGCAGTTAATGGCAGTGCATTAATGAGCAGTGACATTGTTTTCCAGAACTGGGCTTTTAAGAGTGTGCCAGAGAGCCAGCATCTGTCCTGCCATTGAGCTGCGGGCGATTAACCGTACCCACGGCACTCACTGCTGTGAAATCACAGTAAATACACTTTAGAGTTGAGAGTGTGGATTTTTCCCAGCTCTGTCTGCTTTGTTTGTTTCTCTTTGTGAGATGTGGGCCTCCCTGCACAGTGGCTAATGCCCTCCTAGTTTTCAGTGGAATCTCAAGATGATTAAAGGAGCTTTTCATTCTATCCTTAGCTTCCAAAGGACATGATTAGTGGCTAGACCTGTTGTGGGAGGGCTTTTGAACTCACGGTACCATGACAGTTACTGCTGTTCACATGGCAGGATGCTGCCTGAGACAGGCTGCTGATCTTGGTTGGATAGAATTGTTTTTATTTTCAAACATTGGTCAACATTAACTTGGATCATGTGTCCTATCAGTGTGAGTATGTGTTTTGTTTCTATGTTCATGGAAATAGCGGCTGGGGATATGGGAATCTTATTCAGTATATAGGGAAACATTGGGAGTTCATGTCAGAACTGGTTGCATTGAATTTAAGCTGAGTGATAGCTGAAAGTAGCCACGAGGATGCTTTGAGCTAGTCACTGGAACTGGTTTAGGTCAGGTTTCATTCAGAGGAGAGGAGAGGTCAAGTTTATCCAAACTTAGTTTAGTTTTTTTGTGACACCTTAGATTTGATTAATTAGGTTGGTTAATAAACAATATTCTGTGTATGTAGATTCATTCATTCCTGCCTTGTAAAATGGAGTTTTAGTTTGAATTGCATGTTTTCAGTCGAGATTTGAATTCGGAAGACAAGCATGATCACTATAGTTTATTTTTTTTAAGAGCTGTGCTTCTATGTTTGTATCTGACATGTGCAGTATGTACTGTTTTGCAACTATTCTGAATGTAGGATTAAGGTGTTAATTAAGGGATAAGAAGGAAATGCAGTTTAAATTGGCCTGTAACTTTAAACTGCATTTCCTAAATTGGCCTGTAAGGTCTGATTAATCCCTAAATAGAGGCCTAATTTCACAGCTTACTAAAACTCTGACAATTCTTTATAGCAGCTGGTGACTGAACACAGTGTCATGAAAGGGATTTAATGTCCATTAAATACTTAATTATGACATGTACTGTGTGAATACTAAGCTTTCCTTCAACACCGTTATTACAAAATAAGTAGCGACAGCTTAAAGATCAAGATGGTCTTATAATCAAATAATCATTAATTTTGTAATTTATACATTTTGCATTCGATATTGCAAATCATAAAAGTGGGAATATTTTAGATATCCGTATTACACATATCCGTTTGTTCATCTAAACGAAAAAAATTAATGGATGCACTATTTTAACAGTGTAGCCTGAAGCTACAGAGATTATGTAAATACAATATTATTTTTGGAACCTTTAAAACAAAATACATGAAGTAAAACCTAAAATATTTTATTCTGCTGAAAATATGCTGGTAAAAAGCACAGGTTCTGCTACATAAAATATTCTTATAGTATACCATATATACCAATAATATAATAATGTAATATAAATAAGATATTCTGTTAGTACAAATATGTTTGTTTATAGATCTTTGATTATTAAAAATACATTTTTGTATGAGACTTTATGTTTGTATGCATACTAAATATTATACAGAGGATGTGTTTGCTGTTTCTAATGTTGTTTTCAGACAGAAATTTTTACATTGAACCCAGAACATTTTGCAGATTATATTTTTGAAAAAATGTGATACGTTTTCCTATTTGCATATATAATACATTATAAGCCGTATTTATCACCTCTAGTCAGTTTATTGAAACAGTTTTGGTAACACTTGTTTTGAATGATGCACTGTAGAGGCTGTGCAGATGCTCAACTTGTCTTTTAAGTAGATAACTGTTAAATGTAACTGATCCTTAAGATTTTGCTAAATCTAAAACTAGGGATGCACAGAAATCGAAACCAAAAACCGAAAATGAGGAAACACTTGGCTGAAAACCGAAAACGAAACACAGAAAGAAATTATTACTTTTAAATTATTAAAAGAATAAATCTGAAACAAAACTATGAAAATATTTCTTTAGCATTCAAACAATGCACAATATAAACTAAAATTTGAAATAAAATATTTTACTTGGCCCCACTCATAAATAGCGTAAAAGCAAGATGGCTGAAATATTATACAATGAAATATCTTCTCTCATAAAACATGTGAATTCAAGTGCACTTTAATATTCTGAACGAAGTGCATGAACAAAGTTCATTCAGAACAAGTGCTTTAAACTGTTGAATAATAGAGCAACATTCTCTGTAGGCCTATAACAAAATAGTGTATTAAAACAAAGACTGGCATAGCCCACATATTAAGAGTGGGTGTGCTCGAAGGGTCTTGCCTCTTCTCTGCTTCATACTCTGTGATGTTTTGATTTTATATGATAAATGAATCCCGACGTTAAGAGAAAGTCTTTGTGGATGCACCCCCTCTAGAAAGACCCCTCTAGTATTTCTTAGTTATATGGAAATGCGCCCACAAGTCAATCTGGCGCCTGCAGGTTGCAGTTGTTGATTGCGTCGTCACTGTTTCGGTCGCGTTAAAAAAACATTCGGTGGCCGAATATTCGGTGCATCCCTATCTAAAACTAAACCAATTCCAGCTCTAACCTAAAATAAAAGTCTTATCTTACTCCTAATCTTCATCATGTTGATAAGCAGCTATCGAAATAAAGCATCACCACGTTTTTTTAATTCTAAATAAAACACAGTAAATAAATACAATAAATTCTGTTTGCCCAAAGGATTTGAACTGCTTTCTGTTTTCTGAGTTCTGATTAAATTTCTTATATATCTCCCATACAGTGTACACTGACTAGGAAGAATGCAGAGAGCAGGCCTGTCCAATGCAAACACCAAAGTTAGGGATGACACTCAGCGTCCGGTGTCCCGCTTCTCCAGCGTGACTTCTCCCACTCCAGCTAAGAGAATCACCTTCTTCAAGAGTGGGGACGCCCAGTTCACTGGCGTCAGGATGGCTATTCATAAGAGAAGCTTCAAATGCTTCGATGCCTTGTTGGATGACCTCTCACAGAAGGTGCCTTTGCCATTTGGTGTGCGGACCATCACCACGCCCAGAGGCACTCACTCCGTTCAGCGCCTGGAGCAGCTAGAGGATGGAGGATGCTACCTTTGCTCTGATCGTCGCTATGTTAAGCCAATCGATGTTGAGGCTGTGGGTAAAAGACACACTGTCTGGCACCACAGTCACCCACATATCACACGGAAAAAGCCCTCTCGACCTGAGGAACCGCCATCAAGTCATTGTGGCCAGCACTACCATCGGCATCCAAAGAGGATTTTACTGGTGAAGAACAATGACCCTGCAGTGAGGAGGTCCATCATCTTAAGCAGGAGGACGGCTCGCAGCCTCCGCGTCTTCATGGACGAGATTTCAGAGCTCATGCAGTGCCACGTCAGGAAGCTATACACTCTGGAGGGACGGAAGGTTAGCCTCAGTTTCATTGCTTTTAATGGTTTGAAGTATATTTCAAACTGAAGCCTTGTCTGTTTCAACTGTAGGGATGCATGTTCTGTGCTTCTAATGCTGTTTTTAGGCAGAAAAAAATGTAAATTTCATATTCTGTTAGTCATTGTATCAAACATTGTCCAAACAAAAGGGTGCTGTGAAATTTTAGTCCCCCCAAGATACAAACCCTGGAGAAAGAGGTATATATTTATCTACTCCTAACCATTTTATTTTTGGGGGTCACAACAGAACAAAAGGTACTGAAGACATACCACATTTGTATTTGTAACCTAAATGCAGTTAGTTTCCTGAGAGTGAATGATGATCTGTTTTTTTATAGTGATAAAGGTAAGAAAATGCTACATTTTATATATAAGTATAAACATAAATGAAAAATGCATTGTGCCATTACAAGTATTACGTTTACATAAATATTACTTGTAATAA
Source organism: Brachypetersius gabonensis (assembly GCA_037577145.1). Lineage (NCBI taxonomy): Eukaryota > Metazoa > Chordata > Actinopteri > Characiformes > Alestidae > Brachypetersius > Brachypetersius gabonensis. The sequence continues at coordinate 28,384,767 of JBBJLR010000001.1, forward strand.
TAATATATATAACTGGTAATATTGCATTTATTCAAAAATACTGTAAAGCCTGTGTCCTGACAGTATTATTTGCCCCCTACAGATTGACAGCATTCAGAGTCTAATGCAGTGCCCTAATGTGCTGGTCTGTGTGGGACGGGAGCCCTTCAAACCTCTGCTGCTGGAGAACCTGAGGAAGCATTCAGAGGAGAAGTTGCCTGGAATGAGTACTAGGTCTCGCTCCAGCACCGGCAGTGAGGGCCATGAGAGCAAGAAGAATGGTAGGGCCTATGCTGTGTTCATTTATTTAATGCAAGTGTCCAAATCAAATCAAATCTCTTCTAAAAATTTTTTTTTAGAAGTTATATATCTAAATGTATCCTAAAGAATATATTTAGTTAGTTAACTGTTCTTTGGTTTTAACATACTGATGAATAAAAGGTATGCTCTTAAAAATAGTGGATCCTGAGATTTCTTGGGCATGTGGTCCCAGGATATGCCAAGAGTTATGTTAAGGTTCTTTACATTTGAAAAATGTCCTTCACATCTTGTATACAAAAGTGGTTCTTAATGTTCTTTAGGGAAAAGAGGACCTTCTATTGTATTGCCCCAGTCCCTTTGGCTCTTTTATTTTTAAGAGAGTTTCAGAAGTAACTATTATTTTGTGTGGTTAAAACATACCATATTGTTTATCATTTTGTATTTACAGTGAACTTTGGGCTCGAGACTAAGAAAAGCATCATCCATCCAAGATCGGATTCTAGTAACAGATCTACAAGGTTTTCCCTGTCCTCAGAAAAATCATATCCAAATGGATTATGCATGACACCAGGGCAGTCAGGCTGTGTGAGCACCTGCCCCTACACGAAGGAGGTCATACTGAATGATGACATTGAAAAAAGGGTGCTCGTTAATAAAGATGGAAGCCTGTCTGTAGAGATGAAAGTTCGTTTCCGACTAGTTAATGATGAAACGCTTCAGTGGTCCACGGAAATCAAGAAGTCGGCAACAACTTTGAATGAAAGTAGTTCTGTAAAAGTGGTGGATGCTCATTATCTTCAAGGCAAAGCTGAATATTCTGATCCAGAGTCCAACTCTGCATGTGAGGCTGAGGAGGCCTGTGCTCCAAAGATCCATCAAAAGCATCTTGAAGAATCACACTGTCAGAGCTGCTGCAATCACTGCCAAGAGTATGACATTTGGAAAAACCCCATGCACAAGGACAATGGAGAGAGTAGAACCAGGAAGTCATCTAGTTCTAGTTCATCTTCTCACAAAATCATGTGCAAAAAGGCGTCTGTGGATAGCATACGCACCATCTCTAGGTCAAGCGAGGAATACACAGAGCATGTGGTAGAGAAGGCGTCATGCTTTCAGCAGACTGTCGAGGAAGGAGACACAAGGGTTGAGTATTGTTCAATAAGTCGCTGTTGCAGCCATAGTGAGATATCAGGTACTGCCACAAAGTTAAAGACTAAGAGACCCAATGACAACACATGTGAGACTAATGCTGTAAACATATATCAACATAACAGTGACAGAATGAGTGATCAAGGTAGTTTTGAGGTCTTTAAAGTAATAGAGGATCGTCCAATATCTGCTGTCAGCAATTCGTCAAAAGTGCTTGAGTCACTCAAAGAAGATCAGGATGATGCATATGATGACCTTCCTCCGAGTGCATCAAGAGCATCTGAATGGTCTCAGAGCGACAACCTTGAACAGAAAAACCAGTTTACATGTGTACATTGCTATGGCAGTCAAGCTTCACAAAATTTCCATTTATCACCCAGACCACCCAGCAAGGTCTCAAGCTGCTCTGGCCATTCATCAAAGCACAAGAAATATAGAAGTATGCATCCAACTTCAGACAGTGCCAGATCTTCAAAAGTGTCCTCAAGGTCCCCCTCCTGCCACTGTGGAGCAACAACACCAGGCTCAAAAACATCTGATATACAGAGTGGTTTAGATGAAACAATTCTAACAATGAATTCTGAAAATCCTAATTTAAGAACAAATATTCCTAGGACAGCGGTATCAGATATGGATGGAGTGTGTGAGGAAGGGACAGTGAATGGAAGGAGATCTAGAAGTGCCATGTCAGCAAATACAAGTGTCTCAGGAAAATCTAGGAATTCCACTGCATGCCCTTATTGTGGTGGATGTGAAAGATCAGTCTCAGCTGCCTCAAGAGTGTCAGGATATACTGAGGATACACAAGCTCAGGATGCTGCTAAAGATGCTGAAGTTAAGTCAGTTGGAGGAAGATCATCCAAGTCACACAGGTCTGAGGCTTCTGCAAAGTCGGAGAGATCAAACAAATGTACAAAAGGAGCTGATCCCATTTTAGATATACTTGAGAACAGTGAACCTGTCCAAAGTAATCCAGCAGAGGCGGAGGACATAGAGGGTCGCTCTGAAAGTGCATTGTCTGGTTTATCAAATCCTTCTGCTACTTCAAAGCAATCTAATAAATCAAACCGTACAGCATGCGGGAGATCTTCTGCTGCGGAATCTCTGATGTCTGAATTTGCTGGAGTAGAGAATGAAAAAAGAACCAAAAGTGCCATGTCAGTGAAATCAAATGCATCTGCAAAGTCAAACACAAACCGTTTCATTCAAGATGAAGCATCGAAAACTCCAGTACTGGACAATCAAAACGCTGAGGAAATTAGCCAAAATGTGAGAGCAGTCAGTCCAATGTCAAGCTTATCAAACAAATCTTCGAAGTCCAAGTCATCTCACAAATCAAATTGTTCAAATTCTGACAGGACAGTAATACAAGTCATTCAAGAACCAAGTGTGGATAGTGCCATGTCAATGAAATCAAATTCCTCCTCCAAGCATCCATCAAGTGTTTTGGGAAAAACAGGGTTGTCTGACGAATCCCAAGATGAGACAGTGGAAAAAGATGCCTCTCCAGTACCTACTGCACCAGAAACAAAGGCTGATCAAGATCCAGAGTTTATCTCAGAGGAAAGAGCAGCTAGTGTAATGTCTAGTACCTCCAAAACATCCAAGAAGTCAAATACGTCCTCGAGGAATATGCACTTGCTGCAGGAAAATGCAGGAAAATGTACAAAACTAAATGAAGCAGAGAATGTTGCTGCACATGCTTCTGATGTGGAGCCTGAAGAAAGAGTACATAGTGCAAGGTCAGATAAAACACACTCTTCCACAGGATCGCGTAGGTCTCAGAAAACAGCCAACATTCCAGACCGTGTAACTACACCGCAACCAGGTGATACAAACTCTGTTACAGAGGCCTTTCAAGAAAGTGAAGATAGAGAGAGGCCAACAAGTGCAGCCTCCAAGAGTTCCAAAGTTTCAGCAAAGTCAGAGGGAGCATGCTCTGAGAGAGCTTCAAAATCAGTCTTGAAGCCCACTAAACAAGCAACAGAGAACTCAATTAATAGTGCACAGAACACCTTAACTGTGAGTTCTCCATTACCCAAGAAGAATAGAAGAGTTCCAACACCAAGCACTCCAAAATCACCCGTTATCACTGAGAGCAATGATAGGGCACCTAGTGCAATATCTGTGAATTCTAGAGCATCTTCAAAATCAAGATCCAAGTGTCACTGCTCTTCAAACAGTGATTTGAATGATCCTAGGATCCATTTGGACAACAACAAGAATGAACAGAGAGTAACAAGTAGTTTTTCAGAAAAATCAAAGTCAGCTAAATCTCCCTCTCCCGCTCCATATGGCCAGGCAGATGAACCATTAAGCCCAACATCAACAGCCTCTGTCTCTGTTGGACTTGATGGGGAAGAGAAATGGGATGTCCTCAGTGAAAGCAGTATATCACATCTCCTTGAGCAGGGTAGCAGCCCATTAGAAAGATCAACACCTGAACCAGCTGCTGACAAATTAGAGATAGTGAAAACTAAGGGGAGGGCAAACACACCCACATCTATGTGTTCTACAGTTTCAAAAAATTCTAAAAGGTCTTCTGTTTCATGCAAAAAATCTGAGCGGGCTACCTCTCCTGCTTCAATAGGAAAACCTAACAGTGTTAAATCAACTAAATCAATGGCGGAAAACTTGGCCTCACGACCCAGTGACAACAATTTAGCCATAAAAAGAAGTAAAGATGTGCCTCAAGCAGTTGCTGAAAACAGTAATCATGATGAAAGTCAAATTGACAAAGCGTCAACCGCATCAGGAAGGTCTTCAAAACTTAGTCAAAACAAAACCTCGGGAACAGCTATACCCACTGGAACGGCTAAATCTAAGAAACTTTCTGCCTCAAACCTTAAAATAAACAGAACCAAGATAACATCTGATTGTGAAAGTGATACTAGCAGTGTCAAGTCTTTTAAGACCTCTAAATCAGAAAACAGAATGAATGAGAAAGAGGAACAAATGCAAAGCCCAGTGTCTGATGTACCTCAAAACTGTGCAGATCCTGCACATGAGATGCCAAACAAAACTGTGATGCCAATAATACATCTTGATTCATCAAATGACAGTGTTTTATCTCACACTCTGTCTGCAGCAGATCTGTTGAGGGAGAAGGTTGGCAATGCAAGACCAGTTAGAAGGAGGTCAGAATCAAATACATCAAGCAAAAACGGTGATCCTGAAGAGAAGATGAATAGTGGCAGTAAATGTGAGAAGAGGAGCACATCTAAACCAAGGAAACTAAGCACCTCGTCACAGAAAAGAAATGAGGATCAGGCTTTAAAGCTGATTCCATCTAGTTTACCTTATGCATCACCTGCAGAGGTTATAAATGACTGGCTTAATAATATACCAATTGATGGTCCCATGTATGAAATGGAGGATGACTTTAATGAGGGATATGATGAAGCAGCCCCTCAGGTAATCACTGAAAATGAGAAGGAGGAGGAGAGCTTACAGAAAGGAACAACAGAAATATCTGAACATGTAGTGAAAAACAAAGAATCTCAAGAGAGGGCTGCAAGTGCTGATCTCGTTCAAGAGGACAACAGTGTTCTTTGTAATGAAACACAAGCATGTCATGAGCCATCTGAAACTGATGCAGCCTACACAGAACCTAGCCCTCCGCCAAAGTTAACTAAGAGAGAGATTTTCCCAAAACGTTGTCACTCCTCAGTACAGGTCATGAAAGTTCTTTTAAGCCCAAAACTGGACAGATGCAACAGTTTGCCTGAGGTTTCACCTGTATATGGCAGAAAATTAAGCACATCAGCCAAAGGACTGCTAGACTGCCTTGCTGATCTGCAGTTGATTGACTCAGATCCAAAAAACAGCAAAGGAGACAACTATAATGAAATAGTAAGCATCCTGCAGTCACTATGGATCAATGAACCCTTTGAAAAGCATAAACTAACAGACCAGCACTCTGCAGAGGAGGAATTTAACCCAAGGTCTTCTTCAGGTGTAGATGTAAGCAGTGGCTCCATAGGTTCTGGTAAAGGCAGCATCAGTGGAGGGGTTGAAAAGTCAGAAACAGGTCAAGAGAGAAAGTCATCCGTTATTGAACAGGAGAATTTACAGGTTCAAGAAGACACGGTTCAAGAAGGTGAAGAAGGTGACCCTGCTTCTGTTACTCCAGAAAGTGCAGATTCTTCACATGTCCCTTCTGATCCTCTTACCCCAGACATTGCTGTGAGAGTGCGAGGCAGTCCAGAAGGTGTAAGACTGGAGGAGGAAAAACAAACAGATGAAGACCTTCATGCACAAGAGGAGGTCACTCACAGTAATGAAAGTCAAGAAATGAATGAAGCAGAATTTTCCAACAAGAGTTCTTGTAACGAGAGTAATGGCGTTAAGTCATCTGCTGATAAAGAAACGTCAGAGGATACTAACTCAGGAACATCCCCAGCCATTCAGAAAAGTGTATTAACTAGAAAAGTTTCACTAGACCCAGACCCAGTCTGGGTATTAAGCTTGTTAAGGAAACTAGAAAACCAATTCATGTCACACTATGCAAATGCAATGGCTGAGTTCAAAGTGAAGTGGGATTTGGATGACAATGAGATGCTTAATAGCATGATCAGCGAACTAAAAGAAGAGGTTCATAAAAGGATACAATCTAGTATAAATCGAGAGCTCCAGAAAATCCAAAGTAGAGCTAGTAGAGCACCAAGACCACCTATAGGTGTTCTGTCTAGAGATTCTACCATCCAAACTGAACAGCGGCGAAGGCGCCTAAAAGTTATGCGTAATAAATCAATTAATACCTCCTTATCTAAGGATGAGGACACAAACACTGCTTCAGGTACGGAATTCAGCGACCAGCGCAGTGAGGATGAGTACTGTCCATGTGACACATGCTTGAAAAAGAAGATGGCCTCTAAAGCTCTTCAGCGAGCTGAAGCTCTGAGCTTGGCTCCAGTCCTGCAGGACTTTGATCTTAGAAAAATCTTGCAAACAAAAAAGCATCCTCCTGCTGCCATGGCAACTGAGTCAAAGCTTGAAGAATCACATTATCCTACAGAGAGTACTAACTGCAGCAATGTTCAAAGCAATTTGGATGTGGTTCATGAGGAGTCAGAGGTACATAATGATGTGAAGAGCCAGAGCGATGAAGTACAAGTGGTGGCAGAAGGTACTGCTGATGCAGCTCAGTCAAAAGATGAAAACACAGAAGAGGATTCAACGGCAAGGTTGGATAATGATGGATGTGAGGATGTGGCAAATGGTTTAAATGATGGTGGCAATAAGGCAGAGGAGGAGAACTTAGAAGGCCAAGCCACAGTAGATGGAGAGGCTGAGGAAGATGAAGAGAGAGAAAGAGAGGGAGATACTGAAGCAGAAAGACTTAAAGAGGATGAGGAAAAGGACACAGAGGACAAAGAGGAGAACATAGAAAATAACAAGGCTTCTGTAGCTATTGATGATGGAGAGGCAGAAGTTGCAGAAGATAAAGATGCAGCAAAGGAAGAGAATCTACCTGAGGAGGAAGCTGCAGATATTGAAGAAGCGGGAAAAGGTGAACATTGTCAGGAAGGAGAAATAATTGAGGAGGTAGATACTGGAGAGGAAGCAAGGGAAGAAGGAGCTGAAGAAGAGGAAGCGGATGAGATCGAAGAGAAAATAGAGACAGCAGAGGAGGGGGAGGTGACAGAGGGTGGAAAGGGAGAGGAAACAGAAGAAGTCCTAGATGTTACAATATCTGGAGAAAAATCAGATGGACCTGAGGATGAAGTAGGAGCTGAGGCTTGTGTGAATGAAATGGCTGAAACCACCGAAGGTGAGGAAAAAGATGAGGATGATACTACAAATGAAGTTGGGGGCATGCCATCCAGTGAAGATCATATGGATGAGAACCAGGATGCATCTTCTCAGACACAATGTGTGGCTAAAGACGAGGCAGGCGAGGATCTGGGTATGGAGGAGGATGTTGAGCAGGCAGAAGGGACTGATGAAAAGCAGCAGGATGAGTTGGAAACCAAAAATACTAATGAAGCTGAAGAGCCTGACCACAACAGCGAAATAGAAGACAAAACTGAAAAGTTAACTGATGCAGATGCACCTGGACAAGCCTGTGATGAGGATTTGAACCACAGACTAATTAAACAGATTACAAAAACATCAGTTGAATCCCAACCAGGTTCGATGGAATCTGCCACGGATCAGAAAATACAAGCGAAGCTGAAAGATATTCATAGTTTTATGGAAAGCTCAGAAAGTCAAGACGACAGTATAGTTGTGATTACCAAGCAGTCTCCTTTCACAGAGAGAAGAAGTTTGTCTAGCAGGCATGGCAACAAAGAGGATGTAGGGAATGAACTGATTGAATGGCAGGTTTCACCTAAGCGGAGGAACAGATCGCCAGCAAGGGCCAACAAACAAAGAAAGCCAAAGGACAGTGATGTCAAAGTTGACGATTTAGAGTTCTGATCTCTAATTTTACAGTAATTCTTCACATGAAGCACTTTATTTTTAATTACTGGATGATATTTCTTTAATGACTGCAATGTAACCTTCTGAGCCAATTATCTCAGCATACGACTGAAAATATTTAAAAAATCATCCTATCAACAGCTGTATATTGTAATATTATATGTACAATATATGTATAATATAATGTTTATACAGTATATAGTTCAGTGTATCACAATCAATTTACCAGTTTACTGAAAAAATTATTTAAAAGAAAGTATCTAACAATAACTGTGAAAAAATACATTTATTTCAGATACAACTAGACATAAATCTGATTAATACAATCATTCGTACATTCATGTATCAGAGAACTGAGGACATAGGATATACTGTGTATGCTGCATTTCTTAGTGACCAAAAGCTTCCCTCAGGAGGTTGAAAATCTTTACCTGAACGTACTGTCTTGAACCTTTCAATGATGTAATTATGTACATTAATGCTAACAAGATGCCACCAATCCAAGACGTTTTGTTAGAATGATGTCGAAGGTGCTCAGCATATCTGAAAAAATGCTGAAGGGTTTTGAAAGTCTCTTACTTTGAGTACAGCCGCAATAGGAAACATGTTCACCTTCAGCCAGACGTGTCAGGCTGTGTTATTTATTGATTCCTGTTGCTGTAAGATTTTTCAGATGCTGCTAACTGATTGGCTGGAAACTTCAACTACACCAAATTCTGTGCTGCATGGTATTTAAAGCACTGAGCCTATGTTTGTAGAAATGTTGCTATTTATGTTGTAAATTTAATAAAATATCAAAGTTCAATAATATTGGTACTTTGCTTTAATTGAACCGAAGAAGATACTACATATGTATTGTCTTTATAACCCAATTGTAGATGCAGATCAGCCTATTTGCTATTCTAATGTATATGGCATAGTTCCTGGGAGTCCAGCCACTGAAATAGCACATGCGTCATGCTAATCCCATTGCCGTGGCAGTGGGAATATCTTTAGCTGGGAGAAAGGATTAGCAGTGACTTGCATTGGTCTCAATCTGGGAGGGGTATTATTTATCTGTCTAAAGCTGTGTTTCCCAACTCCAAGTCCTGTAGCTTTACCTGCACTGCGCTGTGTTTTCCTGCTTCAATGCACCTGCTTGGTTTATTTGTTAACTAATAATGCGTTTCAAGTTTAGAAACAACTAAAATGCTTGCAGTCTCATATCAGTGTCTCATACAGGTCAAAATCACTGGATCGGATATCAGAAAAGGCCTGAACAGTCAAGTAATTGCTTACTAAGCTTTGAGCTACATAAGTCTAATACACAGACGAGGACGCGAGATGAGCAGCAAGGCCATGTTGTAAATGAATCCCTAATCCCTACACAGTGCGCTAAGTAGAAAAAGAACACACATGCTCCTGCTCCAAAATTGTGCACAATATGTCCAATAAAGAGACATTGGTGATTCAGCCATTCCACAATGGACAAATTGTGCACTATATGGGTGTTGAAACTTGAATTTTATAACTTACATAGTGCACCAAAGAGCAAGCGGGGAGCCATTTCAGACTCCAAGTATATACAGACAAATATATTATTAACAGCTTATCTGTTTAAAGGGGGAATGTATTGGTATTGCACATGAAAAAGAATGTATCGTTCCACCCCTAGTTTGGAATAGAACTATTGGGAACAGATCTAACAATTTAAGGATATAAGCAAGAATCTTTACAGATGTATTAGTAATTCTTGGCAATGTTACCAAGTATTTTAAAGAGGAGTACAGCCAAGCCTTCATTTAAAAGTTAATCCATAACGGAGCACATCTTTTTACAAATTTTACAATACTGGAGCAGGATGTTAATACTAATATAGTTGTGTCTGTGTATAATAATATACTGCATGTCTGTGCTTGTGTTGATGTCCTTCATGTTAGGAGTCTTAGGCAAAAAACAGTCGCTTGACTTTAGATACTGAATCTGAAATATCAAGGTTTATCTCTACATCAGTAAAGTCTTACTCCAGCTCTGAGATAGACTCAGTAACCAGAGCCATTAGCCTGTGCTGAAGCTCTACAAAGCCAGGTCTCTCCTCAGGGTTGGTCCTCCAGCAGAGAAGCATGATGTCATACAGTGCTGGTGGGCAATCTGGTGACCGATCCATCCTGCATCCTCTCTGAATGGTCTTAATGCACGTCATTTTGTCTTGTCCTGGATTTGAAAAAGTGTAGAGGGTTTTTACAGACTCATCAGTCACTAACAGATACAGTCTATTTCAGTCTAGACTCTCTGGCCTGTGTTTACCTGGGTATGGGTCATTTCCGTATGTGATGATTTCAGTCAAGAGGATCCCAAATGACCAGATGTCACACTTGCTTGTGAATTCCTTTCCACTAAAAATTTCTGGCGCCATCCACTTTATGGGCACTTTTACATCTGTTCCAAAAACATTCACATTACTGTTACTGATGTAATCGTGGATAGTGTTGTAAGTGTTGAAAAAATTATCTAGGAATGTAGTTCACCTGTAGATCTTTCCTGGTCTCCAGGTAAGGTAAACTGAGCTAGTCCAAAATCTGCTATCTTGCAGAACTGCATATCAGTGAGTAAGATATTATCAGCTCTCAGGTCTCTGTGAACTATGTTCTTGCTCTCCAGGTATGCCATCCCTTCTGTAACCTGATGGCATGGAAAACAGCAGAGCTAATGAAGGATCTTTAAAATGTTTGAACTACACCATTAAATTTAGTTTAATGAAGATCAAGATACCTGCACTGCAAAGTCAACCATGAGTGAGAATTCAATGTCTTTCTTCTCCCTATGACCTAAAAGAGCAAAAATGATAATGTTAATTACAACATAATTTCGTTCAAGTCTTAACAAAAGTCCTAATTGTCTGTTTTTGTAAACTGAAATAGCTTTATTGCACTCACTGACGAGATATTTCTTCAAGCTGCCGTTTTTCATAAGCTCTGTGATGATACAGAAGGGCTCACTGACAGTGCACACTCCGTAGAGCTTCAGCAGGCGCTCATGCTGGAACTCCTTCATAATCTTGATCTCTGTCTGGATGTCTTGGCTAATAACTGGAACAAAGGTCTGAAATCACTGACATGCCTGGAACATTATTTTCATGAGTCAACTTTGTCTCAACTTGTGAACTTCATTCCAAACTGTGGCTGATCAGCGTTACCGTGTTTTACCAGGTTACCTCGGAATTCTTTAATGGCTACATCTATCTTATTGTTCCACACTCCATGCCACACTTCTGCAAATTCCCCACTGCCAAGCTTCTCCACCTTGGAAAGGGAGCTTCTGTCCACTTCCCATATTGCATCATATGACAGGGTGGGAAGGGATGGCCGGTCAAGCTAGGAGGAGAAGAATATGCATGGGGCACAGTGTAATCAAAGTGAAAAATGTTAGGCTGTCAAAGTTCTAAGGAACTTACCATAACACAAGGACGATTAAGGCTTGTACAGAGTGCATCCTGATGCTTGGAATAGTAATCCACTAATTCAATCAGGGTTTGGAATTTTTTCTGACTGACAAGGAAAAACTGCTTGTCAATTTCCCCCTCTTTAATTTTGTAGTGCCAGGCACGTGGTCCATTCTTCACTGAAAATTGGACAAGAGACATGTACACAGGAGAATGCAAATGTTTTAACACACACACTAAAACTGCCATGTGTAAGCTTGTTTCCTGTAGACAATACTGACATAGAAAATCTGCAAAACATGTCATTTAACTAGGGGTGTGCTAATGTCTGTGTCATTTGCAGTTGTACGTTTTTTTTAGTAAGATTTTTTTTTATATTGGAGCAACAAGCACTGGACATTTACCAGATAGATAGAAGTAATTGTTCTCTGTGTCTCTCCACACAAGGAAAGCGCCCTCACTGTTTTCTGGTCTCAGCAGACATCTTGTGGCCTCGGTGCGTTTTTTAATGTTTTCAAAATACCATCTGAAAAATGGAAGGATTTGTTGTTAAGTCCTATCACATTAGGACAGGATTTTTGGCTATGGTCAAGGGTTGACAAAGGTGGTGAGTGAGTTTCTCAGTTCTTTATTGCCTCTCATAAGCTTTAAAATGCTAGACCGCAACCTGACTAACTTGAGAAACCAGATAGGTTGGCACATACCTTTTGTCACAGTTCACTAAGTGTAAACTCTACAGCTTCTAAAGCTATATATTAACGCACAGTTTATCAGCACTAATCAAAATCAGCAGGTGTGGGTAACATGACTCAATGTAAACAAAGTGTATCTGCTGTAATCTGCTTGAACCCCCTAAACCCTAATGACCTAAATATGGGTTCACACTTCAATTCCTCTTTTTCACAACATGACTTACTTATTAGTTTCATAGTAGTTATTACTTCATTTACAATAACTCTAAAGTTTAACTGAACATAATCCTTCACTCCTGAGAGTAAATACAGTCCACGTGCCTTTTTAACCTGAATATATGATTATCTTCTACGATGGCAGTGTGAATACTTACGGCTTTGCCTCTAAACTGTCCACAGGTTTGACAAAGTCTTTGGGTACATAGCCCACATTCTCAGTAGCTCCTTTCTGCTGGTCCCCCTTCGCGGTGTGTTTCTTCACATACAGCCAGTGTTGGGATTCCTCGATCACTTCCAATATATCCCCTCTGTTGAGCTTCAGATCCTTCAGCGTACGGCAGTGGTAATCATAGAGAGATGTGACTCTGCGGCGCTTGATTGTCTCCTTATCTTTTTGTTCAGAGCAAGGCAAGCAGCAACATTCACAAGAGCAGCCACAGTTGCCCATTTTTCGCAGGCGTATCTGTGGTCACCATGCCAGCAGTTTTAAAATAATAGCCTAACTACCTTGGATGCCTGGATACAACAGGGTCATGGCTGCAAAACTGGTTTGTGTAGGTTTCCCCATAGTTGGAGAGGAAGTAGTCTTGCATGATGTTATCGTCATTGTTTCTGTAGAGGGAGCTTCAAAAATTCAGTTTGCAAAAAACACAGAAGTTTGCAATTTACTTTATTGCTATAGATAACAGAAGACAACTAAACCCATATGCAGTAACACAGATACATTCATTATAACAAGGTTTTAGCCTCCTGCTCCCATGTTAAACATACCCTAGCCAAAAGGTTTAATGCCTAATGAATGATTTTGGTATGTCTACGCGTGAAGAACCTTTTATATTTGCCTCTAGACCAAGAGGTCATGGGTTCGAATCCTACCTTAGGCTTACCACCACTGCATTCCAGAGCAAGACCCTTAACCCCAAGTTGCTTCAGGGAGATTGTCCCCTGTAGTTAGGGGATGGAAGTCACTTTGGATAACAGTATCTGATAAATGCAGTAAATTTAAAGCTAAATGTAAAGGTATTAATAACCATGTAATGAAGGGTCTTTATCAGTTTCTTTAAACTTTATAAAGGTTCTTCACACCCACACATCTCATTGACAAAAATCCTTCTGCTGAATGGTTCTTTAGGGAACCACATTGGTTCTTTCAAGGCATCATGTAAAGTACTCTCATCTATAAGAGTGTAGGTCTAGACTAAACAGAATCTAGCATGAAACAAAGGCTCTAACATTACAGTTTAGTCCAAGACAAGGCTTAATCTAAGACAACAAAACAAGTCTTTTATGTTCTAGAATGCCAGGTTCAACCCCATAAACCCTGAGGGTCTTTGTGTGCACATCAGTTTTTTGCTCTAATAACTACTGAACTTACGCATCAGTTCTATACTATATGGATTATTACATGCTGTTATTATTTTATGACAATAACAATAATAATAAAAAGCCAGTTTAAGGGGTTAAACTGTTGTTGCATTGTTATTAAACCTTTGATTTTATATTGCTCTACTGTCCGCCATCTTCTGCACTCAGGCAAGCAGCCACTGCGTCCCGAATCACAGGGTGAGCATCTAAGTGGGATTTAGCCTCTGCAAGATTGCAGCCAGACTGTAGCATCACCAGCGCAGTGGGAACTACCTGCCATCAAAATAAATCCAGCACAGAAAGGAGAGTTATGTTGGTGTGTCATTATCAGGGAAAAGGGCACTTTGCTGGTACATTTTATTCACAGAGGTACAAATACTGCGAATGTACCCACCAAGGTAAAAGTAAGGTCTTAAATGTACCTCAACTTAATGTTAAAGGTACAGTTTGTTCATTTTTCTCAGAGGAAAGTGCATATTTTTAACTTTTCTTTTCTGATTAACATTTTTTAAATGGTAAAAGCATACAATGATAACACTGAAGACGTACCATTGAGGATACCACACCAGTGACAGTACATTTAGCACCATTTTTTCTGAGAGTGTATGGATATTGATCTTTTAGGAGAATTCATCACAGCAAGTGACAACAGAACTGGTGCTGCTAATGCAAAAAATGAATGATCACATTACGCAAATCTTGTCTCCAAAACTGTTTATCTGTTTATAAGAATTTGTCTGTGAAGTGGTTCTTACTCTGTCCTGTTGGTTAGCCATCAATGTGTGCTGTGTGACATCTGCTGAGCTTATGTCATCAGTCAGATCGTCCATGTCATAGATAGATCTCAGCAGAGCTGTTTCACACTGTGTTTGCGTGCTGTTTGTGAACCTCTGAAGGTGACAACATTAAAAACATGCATTTAATTCATTATTTCAAAATGACACAGCGCTCACATTGCTTTGTGTTAGATTGCTCTGAAGAACTGATGAATCACGAGGCACTGCTTCATTGCTCAACAGCAACAGTTAGCATCTGTCTAACTCTAGCAGCCATCAGTCTTTTAGGTACTGTCATTAATTCCTACCTATGGCAATGTTTAGGATGTTTATGATAAAGGTCCCTTTTGGGGAGAAGGACATTTCGGGCATGTTCTGGCTCAACGTGGGCTTGACATTTATATAGCTATTATTTATGTCACTCATTTAAGTCACTTAGCTGAGCATGCTTTGTCATTTGAATAATGCACAGCATTTATTCTTACCTGTAATATGCGAATGGCTCTTCTGTAGAGTTTGCTGTTTGTTACTCTGAGGTCCATCATGTAATTTTTGTAAACCTTTCCTTTTAGGATATGAGCACCTGTGCTGATTGCATTGAGGCACCACTTGGTAGAGAGCTCCCAGTGCTGTTTCTGTGTAGAAAAGAAAACTATTTTTTTTTCTTTTTTTAGAAATACGGTGCATTAAAAGCATCAGTAATGCCATGACTTACCAGCAGGACTGATTTTGGCTCATTTAAAGATGAAGACCAGGTAAAGCTGAGGACAGTCATGAACATGTCTCTTACTTTTTCCTGAAATTGCAGCATTTTGCACATCATCATGAAAACTTTTGTGCTCGTTTGTGCTCTTAGCATCAGCCCACAGGCAGGCGGGTATTTTACCTTGAAAGAACTAACAAAAAGGCACTTGGACAAAAAGTCTATGAATGCTGTGAATTCCAAAGTACATGTGATTCTACTCACTGGAACACAATGACCTTCAAGTTCATGGATGAGTGCATGGAGGTTTGATGTGTTTCGTCCCACGCATTCAGCCATCTCTGAAACCTCATCTAGGTCATCTAAGGAGACACATAACTATCAGGTACACTGATGGACATGCTGTGCTTAAAGTGCTCTGAATATGACTGACCGTTCACACTGTAAAGAAATATCACCATGTCTCTGTCACACAGGGAGGGTAAAATGATGTTCAAAAAATCCTTGTGGCCGATAGTGAAATGTGGTCCCTGGACACATTGTTAACCACAGAGGAAAGAGAGAAAAAAGAAAATAAGACAACAGTAAAGGCAGTCTGTTTCATACTCAACACATAAAGCCATTCATGTTATTCCAGCTGAATTTAAAGGCTTTAACCCACCACAGATGACAGATCCCCCTCTTTGTTGTTCATTTCACTGAAGCCCTTGCTTACAAAGCCTCTGATATCATCAAAGCCTGGGGAAATAAGAAAAGAAATGTATATTATATAACGAATATAATAACAGAGAGAATAAATTATGCCTCATGAAAATTCTGGAAATCGAAAAATAAGCATTTCATAATACACCATTACAGGGAATTCATTATTAACAGTACCTGCTCCAAATGTTGGAATGCACTCGCTAGCATCAATAATCCCGATAATGCCAAGAGTCTGCCAGCCGAGGTAAAACACATGTCCCTTCCCTCTCAGGCTGAATTTCAACAATTACAGAAGAATGATTTTTAATAAGATGTTGGTTCTACATTGTGCCATCGACTCTCCGAAATATTTTGTTCCATTTGCTTTCATGTAAAGCATCACCCATAT
>JBBJLR010000001.1:28400950-28413704 GCA_037577145.1 Brachypetersius gabonensis
AGGTTTGTCCAAAAGTCGCTAGATTTGTCGCTAGGCGCTTTTTTGAAAAAAAGTCGTCAAGGGGGTCTGAAAAGTTGCTAAATCTAGCGACAAAGTCGCTAAGTTGGCAACATTGGCTAACGTTCAGTCAACAACATTGACGTAACTATAGCGACCACCAATCAGTAATCCCCTTAGTATGTACACGTCATAATTTAATATCTGTTCAGCATGCTTAGAACCTCGGCCAAGGTGGTACCAAGTGTGGGACCGGGTACCAGGAACCAAAATTTAGTCATGGAAAAGCAAAAAAAGCGAGTGGAGTTGAATTGAAACGAGCTGGTACCAGTCAGTGGAAAACCCCCATAAGAAAGACATGCAGAAAACTGTTTATAAAGTGTGGAATGCCGAAATTTTTAGAGAGGGTGCATCCACAAAGGCACAGAGTATGAAGCGCGGACAAGGCGAGACCCATCGAGCACACCCTGTGTTTTTGAAAGTTTTTCCAGTGATATTATGGTTAATATATTGGCTGCCAGTCTTTGTTTTGATGCACTTTTGTTATACGCCTACAGAGAATGTTGTTTTATCTTTCAACAGTTTTTAATGCACTTGTTCTAAATGCACTTTGTTCATGCACTTTGTTCAGAATATTAAAATGCACTTGTTTTATGAGAGAAGATATTTAATTGTATAATATTTCAGCTATCTTACTTTTAGGCTATTAATGAGTGGGGCCAAGTAAAATATTTTATTTCAAAATTTATTTTATATTATGCATTGTTTGAATTTTATAATAATTTAATAATAATTTCTTTCAGTGTTTCGGTTTTCGTCCAAGTGTTTCCTCCTTTTTCGGTTTCAGTCCAAAAAAATCATTTCGGTGCATCCCTAATTTGAACTCCATCAAGCCATCATGAAAACAAAACAGTGATAGAATTTTAATGTTGTAATGGCTTAACTATAATGTCACTTATGCATGCAAATTGTTGGTTAAGTAATAAAAATTCAAATCCTAATAAATGTTTTGTATTCATAACTCACAGATCGGCCTGCTGCTCCTGTCAACATCTCTGTCACTCTCCTGCAGGCACGCTCATCCACTGTGTCCTGGAACGTTCCAGAGGGAGAAGCTGTAATTGGTTATGCCATCTCACTGCAGGTTCAGAAACGTTATTACAATGATGCATAGCCCTAAAGGAATTCATTGTCTCAGTAAAGAAACCTGTACATTTTGCATTAAATATGCTCTGATCCCAAATAAACCTCAGGCACACAGCATACTTAAGCTTTATTTGTGAAGCGTGTGCATAACCTGTTCTGGGTGACCTGTTTTTTATGCAGAGGCAGGATGGCCTGATGCAGCGGTTCATCAGAGAAGTTAATACCTCCAGCCGTGCCTGTGTGCTATGGGACCTTGAAGAAAACACAGATTATATTATTCAGGTCCAATCTGTTGGACTACATGGAGAGAGTCAAGCCAGCCAGAGGGTTCATTTTCGTACCCTTGAAAAATCTAACCACCTTCAGTCAAACATGGTGGCTCAAGGTACTCGTAGATTGTCATCCTTTTGAACATTTGCATTAGTGTAATTATGCTAAACACACAGCCATGTATTGTCAAGTATTTCAAGGCTCTTGTTATATCTTATAGAATATTCTGTAATTCTAATGTCACTACAGTTTATTAATACCTTGCATTGCATTGCTATCTGGTCAGGTGACCCTTCAGTAGAAGGTTTGGATTTTTCCAGAAGTCTCCTGACTGAAGAAATGGTCATCATCATGACTGTGCTACTAATGTGGGCAGGTGATTAATTCATATTGGTCCCAGTTCGTAGGATATCGACCTCTTTTACAATAATCCTGTTAAGCTTAGGTTTGATTATTATTATTGCAATTTCATATTTTCTTTGTAATGAAATAGGATTTTGTTAAGTTACAGTTTTAGATCACACAAGAATATCTGCTTGATTATAGGTGTAGCTTGTTTCTGCAAGTACCCAGTGAGTGTTTTAAGGTCAAGGAGATCTGATGTGCCTTTTTCTAATCAAGTGTATCTGTCTTGTTGCAGCTGTGATTGCTTTATTCTGTAGGCAGTACGATATCATCAAAGACAATGACTCCAACAACCACAGCAAGGAAAAGACAAAACCTCTGTCTGAACACAGCACCCCAGACTACCGCCATGGAGGTCTGCTAGGCAGCAAGGTGAAACGTTTATTAGGATTTTACACTATACAGTCAAAAATATGTGCACCACACCATTTATGGTGCTGGTTTTGAGCAAGAAGGTTCCAATTCCCCCCAAAGGGGTACACTAAGGTTGAGGTCAGGGTTCTGTATAAGGCCACTGGAGGTCTTACACTTAAAATTTGTCAGATCTTATACACAGGGGCTCCATTATACTGGAACAGGAATGGGCTTTCCACATACTCCTGCCAGAAAGATATGAACACATCATTGAAAATTAGAAATTAATCTGTAAGGATCAGAATTGCCCACAAGGATCAGAATTGGCCAATGAATTATCTAAACTATAGGCATGTTTATTTATAAATGGCCTATAAAATCAGCGATTAGCATTGTAATGCGCAAAAAAATCAAGAAAAGTGTCAGTGTTTTTTTACACTGAAATAATACTGAGCTTAGTAAGCAGACAGCACTCATTGACAAAGCTAAAAGATAACAAATGAGGTAAAAATGTAGTTCAAATTGATCTCGATCCTAATCATTAACATCTTTTAACATAATCCTGAATACTGTTGATAGTTTGGATAATGATTTTGGTTTGGAGAAGTATTTTTGTACGTATTGTATTGCATAAACATATTCATTTGTATTGATATCTATAGCTGAGCCCTGCTTGCTCTTTCTTTATTTTTTTCTAGTTCCAGAGAACACCATCATCAGTCAGCATCATCAGCAAGGTCTGACTGGTACGACAATGCAGAATCTGGTCTGTCTGGTTCTCAAGACAGAGTGTATAATGCCTACTTTGTTTGGGAACCCAAAATACATCCATGAGGCCTCTTTCAGTACTAATAACAATCTGCTCTGCAATACACTAGCAACAACCTGCAATGCACTGTATTTTTTACTTTATTATAATGACTGATAATCTGCTGGAGAATGGCAATGACAAGGTATAACTGAAAGGAATGTGAATGGAAGAAGGCTAACTGAAATGTCCCAATCAGGATAGGGCTACATCATGAAACAACATATCGATATAACAGGCTTCTACATGAATAATGCATTCTGAAATCTGATCATGATAAACAAATCTAAAGCTTTCCTTCTGTTCCTCATAACTTCTATGCAAAACAGGAAAAAAACATCCTGATTGGGGCTAATATTTGACCACATTTGAAGGCAATTAAAAGTGTCATTATATAGCTGATATAACACATGACAGAACATTTTACTCTGAGGCTGAGCGCAGTCTTGGCTGATTACACTGTTTTCATATTTTGATTAGAGATACTTAGTTCTGATAGATCTATGGCTAGGATTATTCTGTGTGTAGAAAGTCCACTTCTAGTTGCAGTGTAACATAACGTGAGCAAAACTGTTGCTTTGAGTCATAGTGCTTTAGTTTAGTGCTATGCTATACAGAATGTGTTGTAACTAAAGAATTGGAAGGTTATACATTAATACAACCAGTAGCTGGAGCATTAGAGATGATAGTCAGTTGTTCTGAAGATCAGATATATTGTGTTTGAGGGAAAGAGTGTTAAACTTTGAGCATTTTGAGCATTTGTTTTTCATAGAAGAACTTAGTAGAATGTTTTATAAGACAGGTTCAGTTTAGATTTATCACATTTTGACTTTTATTTAGGAATTATCAGTTTAGTTTAGATATACTACATTTCATATATATTGACTGTTCAGTTAGTAAATATGTCAGTGCTGTTAATGTTAATTCACATTTGGAGCACATCATAATAAATCGAACTGAAAGCTTGTCTTTTTGCCTGTTTGATTTGGGACTGGATAAACTAAACAGCATTTCACTTGTTGTTCAGTTCAGTACAGTGGTTTATGCCCAAATCACATTATATAGAGCAGTGGTTCCCAACCTTTTTTCCTTGAAGCCCCCATTGCTTGTGTCCAAGACAAGCCAGGCCCCCCAACTCCTACCCACCTAGACGCACGATAATAAAAAAGTGATTAATATAAACTTTTATTTGCAAAAATTAAATAATGGTTGCAGGTTTTTGCTCTTATACTTTTATATACACACACACAACACATTTCTCTCTTCGTGAATTTAATGTATACAGTTATAATTTTGGTAAATTCTGCGCACCCGCTGCGATCTCTAGCGCCCCCCTAAGGGGGGCCCGGACCCCAGGTTGGGAACCTCTGATATAGAGGTTATAATCAGCTGACAAAAAAACCTGAAAGCTAACTAACTAACGTATGTGTGTGTGTGTGTAATAAAAAGACACAGGTGCCATAATATATATATTAAAAAATAATGTGTACGTGTGTGTGTAAAGACGTAGATGTCAAGGCAGCAAAGCAAGCGTACTAAAGCATGAAGCAGGGAGTGTTGGAAGCAGGAAATGAAGTTGTACAAAGACGCACAACACAACCGGTGAATGGGGTGAAGCTGCCTCACGGCCATGAACGCAAGGCTCACTGATGCATGTGGAAAACGCAAGCTAACTTGTCTGGTCTGATCCCACAGTAAAGCTACTATAGAACAAATTGCTGAAGAATAAATGCTGATGATGACAGAAAGATGTCAGAACACAGTGCCTCATAGCTTGTTGAGTTTGGGAATGAGTAGCCACAGATCAGTCAGAGTGCCCATGCTGACCACTGTCCAATGCCGAAAGCTCTAACAATGGGCAAGTGAAAATCAGAACTAGACCATGAAACTGAAAGTAGGGGGTCTGGTCTGATGTGTGTGCATTGCTTACCTGAGAAGAGGGCAAGGCAGTGAAAGCAGTGTAATGCTGGGAAACCTTGGGTCCTGATATACACTTAGATACAAATTTGACAGGTACAGTCTATCTAAACATTATTGCAGATCATGTACATCCCTTCATGGCAACAGTAGTCCCTAATGCTACTGGTCTTTTTCAACAGCATAACAGGTCCTGCCAGAACATAAACTTCAGGAATGTGTTGGCTTGGCCTCCAAAATTATTTACACTACATGTACACCGAGTAAACAAAAGTATTGGGACTGATCATTCCACCCACTGGGACTTTAATGACATTGCATTCCAGTACACGGCTTTCAGTCTTCTTGGAAAACTGTCGACAAAATTTCAGTGTTTCTGTATATAAAAGGTCTGGCTCACAATCTCTGTTACAGTTCATCCCAAAGATGTTGGATGGGATTGAGATCACAGCTTTGTGCTCATCCAACCGTTGTCTTTATGGACCTTGGTCATGCTGGAATAGAGAAGGGCCTTCCCCAAACTGTGTCCAAAGCATGGCGTTGTCCAGAATGTCTGCTACAGCACTAAGATCGAGCTTCACTGAAAGTATGGCATCTAGCCCAAATGCTGAAACACAGAGGTGTCCCTGTACTTTTGTCTAAGTGGCGTGTGTGACTTTCTGGTTGCACCTCTAGATGGCTCCCGGGGAACCTTCTGAAGGTTGAGACACATGAGCCGAAGTGAATCACTTCCTGTAGTGGAGGAGCCTGCATTGTTGTCAACATGAAGTCTTTTCAACTTTAGTGCAGTTCACAGCTGGCTCTCTGAAACAGCAACCTGTCTGGAGATCAGATAATGGACTTATTCGTCGTATGACGGCTTGTACTTTGATGAGGGCAATCAGACAACACATTCTGACTGTTTTTTTCTTTATTCTTCTCGGGACATTTTAAATGCAGATATTAAGTCCGGTTTTACGGACATTCAGCGTTGGGCTAATTTGGCTAACAGACAAGAAAGCTAGAGAGCTAATTTAGGCTAAAAGCTCCTGGATTTAACTACAATTTGTGGGAAGTTAGCAGGTTCTTAAGCGTGTATGGCTACTTTGTCGTGATTTTAGTCATTGTTATGGTCTGTAAAAGTCCAAACCGGCTGCCAAAGAATCTCTGTAACCTTTAATTTATCCAGGAACTCTTGGTTGTGACTTTTTATTTCTGTTTCAAAACACCTAGCTGGGCTAGCACAGACCCTCCAGCTGTTATTGCTTTACAGAATAAAGTAACCGTTTTTCTGACTGGTTATCCGTTCTGTATAGTTAATAGAGCTCAAGAAAATTTTTTATTTACATATACTCACAGCCGGACAGCTTAACTGGGTATGTGTTGTCTGTAATCATGAGTTAAAGACAAAACAACAGCTTCGTTAGCTTCGGCTAGTCTCTTAGCTAAGCTAGATGTCACTAGGTAGGCTGACTTGCTCTCAGGAGTCTAGTTAGGTTTCTGTCTGTGTTCATGGTGAACTGTGTTTGATAATGAAGGCTTTAGTGTCTGAGGACTCGTTTTAAGCCCCGCTAGGTTAAACTTAGCTGTTTTAAGCTTACGTTTATGATAACTTGGCAGTTATTTAATGAGGTTGCGAAGGAAAGTGGTCAAGAGCCACGATGAGCAAGTTGATGACACTGCTGGCCCTGTCTTTGTGTGGCGGTGGAAGAGGAAGATGACAGTGTAGGTGGGGAATGAACCGATTTAGAGTCGACCAGAAGAAACTGCTACTCAAAGACTGCTAGAAAATGCCCAGGAGAAAACAGTCAAATCCACAGCCTGTGAAATGTAAGTATTGATTTTAGTCGTGTGGAGCATGTCGCTAGGTTGGCTTGTCATCTGCAGGACGTTTCCTCCTTCTAAGCTTCAGACTCTATTTGGCCACATGGGCTCCTGTCTCATGAAGAGTAGGTTCCTTTCTGCACTTTCCTGTTGAATTAAGTACTTGTCATCAGGGTCGATTTAGTAATATATGTCAGTAATGACCCACAGTATTTTAGTAACATAAAGGACATGTCATTTTCTGCT
The DNA here is from genome assembly GCA_037577145.1 of Brachypetersius gabonensis. Taxonomy (NCBI): domain Eukaryota; kingdom Metazoa; phylum Chordata; class Actinopteri; order Characiformes; family Alestidae; genus Brachypetersius; species Brachypetersius gabonensis. The sequence goes on from JBBJLR010000001.1 coordinate 28,407,897, forward strand.
GACAAGGCCATCATTTCAGCTTTAGTTATTCAGATTAAAGTCAGCAGGCTTCATTACAGTGTAAACATAACTTCCATATCTTGATAAAACACTACGTTCAGTGGTATCTTCACTTAAATGTCCCACTGGCTTTTCCTCTTCCTTTGTAATTTTTTCCTAGCACCATTTCCTCTAAACAAACCCCCAGCTCTGCCAAGAGCCTCAGAGCTAACCCGTCTCTGACCTGCCTGTGTACCCCTCCCTATGTTATCTGAATGCTTTCCATGGTTCCTTCCTCAGTCTCTCTTTCTCCTGTCCTTTTCCTATCTTGTGCTTTTCTCAGTGTTGAGCAACATTAAGGACATACTTTTTTTGTATGATGTGCCGCCTTTCTGCACTTTGGATGATCACTCCACCCTTAACCTTGATCAGTTTAAGTTTCTTGTTTTTACTCTCTTTTGTTTCATTATTGTATGCAAGAAAATAAAGTCACAATGAATTGGAAATCACAACAGTTTTCTTTCTTAATGGTGCATTTCCAAGTGAAGCACAGTCAGGGAGATTTCTTTGAGCGAGCTATTTCAAGAAATGTTCCTGACATAAAACTTGCAAAAAGAACTACATAAAAAAATCTTGTGAAATTATAGTTTCACAGACTGTGCTGCTCTCTTCTATTATTGAATAGGATTAATTATGCTGTCTATGTATTGAAACATGTATATGGTTAGAGTTCTTTAACTACTGATGATATCTACATTATTATCAAAAACTATCCATTAATATTACTTGTCCCCAGCAAATAATGAGTTGTGATATAGCCAATAATCAGACAAGCAAATGTATTTTTTGAAAACAATACAGTTATTAACTATTATAATTTTTTTAAAGCAGAGTTGTGTTAAACCTAAATTTCATTTTGACTTTAAAGGATAAAGCATAATATAAAACATATCCACTAAGTAACTCATTGTTGGTTTTCTAGTGGGGTCTGAAGATGGTGTTGGAGGTGTTAACCCAGAGAACCTGGTCCTGGAGAGTGATTTCCTTCTTGGACAAGACCTGGCATTTGGAGAGAATGACTACAAGATCATAGGATTTGAGAGAGACTCTGGTTAGTAATGCTTAATGTCATCTCAGTATTTGAGTTGAGTCCGTTCTTAATTAAAGCATTACAAAGATTACTACCATACCCTTTTCAAAATATAATCAAATACATTGGGGTTTTTTTTATCTTTCGTTTCTTTCCATATTCAGCAACTGCTGACATGGGAATTCCAGCTTATGCCTTTAGTGATGAAGACTGCTCCAGTTACAACCGCCTCAGCATGGAGAGTGACTTTGAGGACCCACGGGACACTGAGAGTGACCGAGAAGAGATGGGTGGGGACCCTGGCTTTACACCCTACCTTTCCTGCAGGCGATGTGGTCAGCTCCTTGGAGATCCTCTTAGTGGAGACCTGGACATAGCAGGGCTGTACTGCCTCCGGTGTGGAGGTGAAGATGGGGGTGAAGAACGGGAGGTTAGACGGAGAGAGGAGGTTCTGCCTGCAGAGGGCTCCAAGGAGAAAGGGCACAAAGGGAGATCGTCTGCAAACGGCACCCTCAAAACCTACTCCTGCAAACTGTGCAACTTTACCTCACGCTACTCCAATCACCTGAAGCGGCATATGAAGACCCACAATGGCGAGAAGCCTTACAAGTGTCAGCACTGTTCATATGCCTCAGCTCAGCTGGTCAACTTACAGAGACATGTGCGCACACATACTGGGGAGAAGCCATACACGTGTGACTATTGTACATTTGCCTGCAACTCCCTTGGCAACCTTAAAAGGCACCAGCGAATGCATACTCAAGAGAAGTCCAACAAGTGTAGCCAGTGTGATTTCAATGCAAGCAGTGGCCAGACCCTAAAGAAACACATGATGAGCCACAAGAAAGATGTGTCAACATCTGTGGTGGAAGGTAAATGTAGTCTTTTTGTTCTCATTCAGTAAAGCCAGACAAAAGCATGTCTAATTTGATTTTTAAATTAGAATTGTCTGCAATTCCAAAACATTGTTGGTTTGGAATCAGAAGATGTTTAGTTTGTGAAATTCTTCATCATCTGACTGGAAGGTATGCTTCTGGTTTGAAAGCTTGTCTCAGCATTGTTTGTCAAAGAGGAACTACACTGTGCACAGCATGCATTTAAACAGTACATGTTAAGGGAAGTAGCAAAAGTTGACTTCCTAAAACCAAATTTCTCACAAAGAGGAAGATGTTTATTTTACTTGTCTCACTGAAAGCCCCTCCTCTTTCTCTCTTGTGTCTCCAGAGGCTGTGGTGTCTGATCTTACTCTGCACATCAGTGGTGATCCTGACTTCTTGCATAGCTATGGCAGCCTGCGTGCTGATCGGCAACCCCCAAGTCTGCTCGACACTGAAGGGCTGGCCCAGGAGCCAGAGTCTGGGCTCCCTGAGCTGCTTTTTCCATTCACCTGCCGTGTGTGTGGCTCAGTGTTGGAGGACGAGGAGGGCGCAGCCACACAGATCTGTGGCAAGTGCGCCCTGGATGTGTTGGCGAAGGAGTCCCCTGCCAGTCCAGAGAAAGGAGACAAGCTGTACTCTTGCACTGCCTGCAGTTTCATCACACAGTACCCCAACCATCTAGCTCGTCACATGAAGACACATAGTGGAGAGAAGCCCTACAAATGTCCGCAGTGCAACTACGCATCCGCACACTTCGACAACCTAAAGCGGCACCACCGTGTGCACACAGGTGAGAAACCCTATAAGTGCCATCTATGTGACTATGCCTGTGGAAACCTGGCCAACCTCAAACGGCACGAGCGAATCCACTCAGGTGCCAAACCCTTTCAGTGTGGTGTGTGCAACTACAGCTGCAACCAGAGCATGAACCTGAAGCGCCACATGTTACGCCACACTGGCGAGAAGCCTTTCAAGTGCCAGGAGTGTGCCTATACCACAGGGCACTGGGACAACTACAAGCGCCACCAAAAAAAGCATGGCCATTCCACCGAAGGGTGGATAAAAATGCCACTACCAGAGAAGGAGGAGGAGGAAGAGGAAGAGGGGGAGATGTAGCAAAAAGAGGAAATGTGGATAAAGTCAGTTCCCTTTTTTAAGAGCTCTTATCTCCTGCTCTTAGTGTCTAACTGATGTTGCCTTACGGTTTGCACTTTGCAAAAGTGTAAGCTACACATGGCAAGAGTGCAGTTTTACATTCGTGCCTTGTATGGGGTTCTAAAAAAAAATCCACATCTCCGTTAACTGTTACATTTTCTGCTCCTCTTTTGTTGATGCCTTTTCTAATAATAACTTCACAACAGTTTGTTTCATAAAGACCTCAGCTGTACTATGAACAAATGTTGGAAACTCACAACAGAGAAGCAAGAAACGCACAGCTAGGATGAATGTGAAGTGAACTTTACAGCCCCCTGCGTTTTTTGAGCTATGTTGCCTCTGGCATAAAGACCATACAGATCAAATTTAATACACACATACACATTAGTTTTTGAGAATTTGAGAATTGTGGAGTCTCTTATTGAACTGTTCGGATGAAGCTGACTTGAAAAATACAGTTCTGCACCTCTGTCCTTATAAGTTCTATATGAATTACTGAATGAAAAAGTATTGCAATAAAGCCAAGGATTCACCCTTTCCCAGGTTGATACTGCAGCTATTTTTTATTTCTCTGTAGTGGATTTGATTACACTGTAATCCTCTGGTGGCTGCTAAATTATGTAGAATGCACAATGACAGTAATGTCTTGGTGCCTTTTTCGGCAGGTGACGTACACCATTCCCTGATTTTTACTGTATCGGGTGCCACTGCAACAATGCTGCACTGATGTGGGGGTTTCTGAACTCCCAGCACACGCCTTGATTTTCTGTCCAGGGCATTAGAGTAATTCTGTCTGTCTGTGTGGGTATTTTTGTAAGTGACTTTTAAATGACGTTTCTTCATTTAGTTCGTGTGATACCTACTGTGAAATGATGTCCATAAAATATAAACCCATGTAAAGTGATGGGGTGGTCATTTTTTGTTTTGTTTCGGTGAAGTTTTTTTTTTTCCTGGATTGTGCAAATTGAGAGCGAAAAAGAAAGGGACCACATAATGTTGCTATAATTTTATTGACACAGTCACAGGCATTACATTTCAGAAACATTTGTGTGATTGTGGGTGTATGATGATTATCGGCCTCCTTATACATTGTATTTTTGTTACACAAAAGGGCATAGCAGTTATTAAATGGCCAAGATGATGACTGATGATACATGTCATTCAATGATATCAGGGACTAAGTCGAGACATTTTATGCATTATAATGAACATGTAATGTTTGGATTGCTACATATTGTTCAAAATGATTATTTATGTACTGTATATTATTTTTGTGGTTTGCCTTTGCTTTATTGGTCTGATGACTTGTCAAGTGACCTTTGGCTTAATAATAAAATGTTTTTAAAAAGTGTTAATACATCATGTCTGAATTTGTTTTGGAGAGGGATCAGTTCACACAAACAGTTGCCACTGCTGGCCTGTAGAGGGCAATACAGAGCTGGTGAAAAAAGGTGGAAAAGGTTTTGTGCAATATTGTGCATGTTCTCTCTTTTAAAGAAGTGAAACTGACCTAAGAGGTCATCATGATAATATTTCCAGGTGAGAGAGAATGAAATATTTACATAGATCCTTCAGAGAGTTGTCTTGCGGGCTGATTTCACGGCGCAGTAGCTGGTTGAAGGGGACCAAACCTCACTAAGACTCCTGACTTGGTTCCGTTTTACCAGCCACTAAGACGTGCTGTCTCAGGAAAGGTAAGTAGGTATAACAGTTCATGCATTTTACTGCACAGCTAATAGAGATGAAATGTTCTTTCTCTTAGTTAAATACGTGCTTTGCCCTTGCACTGAAGACAATCTGTCACATATTTGTCACTGGAATGCAAACTGCAAACCTTTTTTGTCCATTAGTGCGAAAAACAATCATTTGGTGTAATACCTTTATTTGAATAAAGCAATCTTCATCTGTTTTCTGCTTTAAAAATAGGCTTTTGTCTCATCCCAGCTGTCAGAAATCAGATCCCATTTTCCAGAGCTAAAGCACCATCTGCTGTACAAAAGGTTTATTAGGCCTTTTCATCTTTAGCTCCTAAGGGCTGAAAACTATTTCCTGAAATTATCATTATTATTTTTATTCTTTTCTGTTGCCAAGACAGAAGAGGGCGTAAATAGATGTGCCATTATGTCCTGTATGGAAACAGCCTGCCCAAATTAGCCTCCTGACACCTGTCCCTCTATTTATAAGAGTAAACCCGTCTCAGGGGCTGCACCTGTGTTCTGTCACTCAGCCTGCACCATCACTGGCCGTATAGGATGCGATTCCGCTTGTGTCTATCAAAATGTTTGTCGTGGAGGAAATTTGGCTACATATATACCATGCGCCCCATGTGCTGTCCATGTGCTGTATGAATGACCTGGGACTGACTTTGACATTCCCTTCATACAAAAAAAGGCAAACAGACAACAGTAAAGAAAACGACTGTACAATTATTGCAATATTCCTGTTTTTTAAGTTTAATACATTTTCTTGGGCTTTTTGTGAGATACTTTCCCATGATGATCACATCTCTATGAAACCACACACTTCCTTACATTCCATAGCTGGATTCATTATATGGGGATATAAGGAAGTATGTAATCTCAAAGAGTAATCCATCCCATGTAGTCCATCGCATGTATTTAAAGATTGAATTGTTTTTTAAATGGTCCCAGCAAATTGTATGTAGTACAATTTTATATAGTAAATTGGTAAATTGTGGGTATATAT
>JBBJLR010000001.1:28418840-28438207 GCA_037577145.1 Brachypetersius gabonensis
CTGAACACCAATGTTCTACATTACGCTGAACACCAATGTTCTACATTACGCTGAACACCAATGTTCTATATTACGCTAAACACCAATGTTCTATATTATGCTGAACACCAGTGTTCTATATTACGCTGAACACCAATGTTCTATATTACGCTGAGTGTCTTTGTGACCTTGCAGACCTTGCATGCCTCGCTCTTGGAGTGATCTTTGTTGGGTGACCACTTCTGAAGCGCGTAACAATGGTCTTAAATTTTCTTTTTTCATTTGTACACAATTAATAGCTAATTCTAGATGTTTACATACTTTTGCCCCTAACATTTACGTAATATTGTATTTTCTTCAGATAATAAATAACCAGGTGTAATTTTTGTCTTGTTTGTTTAACTGTTCTACTCTTCGAACTTGGGTGAAAATCTCATTATTTTATTATATGTAAACAGAAATATATACAATTCACAATCTAACTTTTCAAATACCATTGTATTTCATGTTAACTGTTTTTACTTTCAGTGTTACTCCACATGTTAACTAACATCTTTGCTTGTCCACACTTGCCATGACAAAACTGAAACTGAAATGTTAATCTGATCACTGACCTCTTAAAAGTTACAATGAAAACTGTATATCATGCTGTCTATATGCTAAAAACATCTTGAATCTAAAGAGAACTGACAGCTGTCATATCCTCCTGCAGACATGAGCTGTACACAGTTCATCCATAGCAAAAGGAGTAAAACATGACAGATGACAACCAGATTCATGATACTTTGAAGAAAGTTGGTTCATTCATGATTTATGCTACAGAGAAACAGCTTAAGATGCAATGTTCTGAAGGATTTTTAATTTATAGACTAGCAGCAAATTTGGTGGCAGATCATCACAAAACCACTAAGACAGCCCCTCCCTCCTCCCCTGCCACAGTTGAAGAGGCAGCTGGAGCATGGCCCCACCTCGTACATGACATGCTGAGGGGGCTACAAATGGTCCACAGAGCAGAGCAGGTGGAGCCTGACCAGAGAACTAGCCTCTACCAGCAATGTCACCTCACTCCAAGGCCAGGCTTTTCAGCTGGGATGTGATTAGTGTCTGTGTCTCATATGCCTCATCGTTTAAGTTCCTGCGAGCTTTGGGGGGAGCAGACATGCGCATTTAGTGCATTATCCAAATCTCTGGCATGCCATTCAAGCCCTACTGTTTGCGCTGGCCCATGACTGCTGTTTCTTCGCTTGGATATTTAATGACAGTTGTGAGGTCATTTGTTTCAAAAGACACATTCTTCTCCACATGCACGTGTTACGTGGATCTGTGGAGTGACAAAATACGAGTGACAACTCGTCACGTTTTTAGTTAAAAATACCAAACATCCAGCTCAATAACATTCAAAATCTATCAACAGAATTCTTTACACCTGAAACTAAACTACTACTTATGAAAACCACCACCTCCTCTTTTTTGAGCAATATTGTGGCATTTATTGCTATTGTGATAACTTATACCACAATATACACTATATAGACAAAAGTATTGGGACACCTGACCTTTACACCAACACGCCAGGCCTTCTCATCCGACATCAGCACCTGAATTTATAAATCCTCTACTGAGTTAATAGGCACACATTTGCACAGAAACACTCCAAAATCTTGTGGAAAGCCTTCCAAGAAGAGTGGAAGAGTGGAAGTTTTAAGCTGCAAAGGGGGATCAACTCCATATTAAAGTCTATGAATTTAAATGCAGTGTCATGAAAGTCCCCGTTGCCGTAGTTTAAGCATTTAAATGGTTCATTAAGTTGTCAAGGCTCTATGAATAACTACAGCCCTTCTTAATGAACTGGGAACCAGACATCCCCTTTTTTAAGAATGCTAAGTCACTGACTACGAATGGTGTCAAGGGTCCTCCTCTTGTGAGAGCAAGAGAAGCAAAAGAACCCTGCGTCCATCACCAGTGTACGAGTGGAGCAGACGTCCCTGTGTGACGACTCTGGCAGAGATAAATTACACACAGCTATCTCTCGGTACAGCTGTGTGATTGACAGCTGCTACCATTAAGAAAGTCCATATGTTTTTACACCATATTCAATGCAGCTCATCTGAGTATTCAATACACTGCCATCCACCACTGCTTTTATACTGCTCCCTTTACACTACAGCCTCAAAGACTGCTCTGACCAATTGGAGATGGATCTAATTGCCATTCTATTGTAGGCCTTCTTGTGATGTCCTTATCTAGCATAATACATTCAGCATAACTTCACATATCATTTCAGACCAAATTAAATAAACCAAATGGCCTATTTGAATTACACACTCAAAATAATGTTGATATTAATTTTAATTGCTCTACAGTATTTGATTGAATGTAAATGCATGGCATTATCAAATTAATTAGAAACTATTTTTAACAGTATTTTTTAAATGCCTCGACATTGTTTATATTTTTAGATCATCATCTGCATGATCTTTAGACATTTGCTTTCAGACTGAACTTTCGTTATAACCTATCACGGCTGCCATATGGGACATTTGCATAGAGGTTTTTACCCGTGTGAAGATGATAAACAGATGTTTCCTGATGAAAAGAGAAGTTTAAAGAAAAAGACGAGATGGGGCTCTTATTAGTGGTTTCACATTTAACCTGGATAGCTCAGTCTTTTATTCAAACACATTCAAACCTCCTAAACACCTGTGTTTTCTTCAGAGTGCTACCAATTGTTTGAGATTATTAAGCCATAGTTCCTGGGTGTAACTCTCAAGAAACGGTCTAGCAGTATTAATTGAATGTTTCAAAAATGCATCATTGCATTTATTATTCCCTGGAGTGATCATTGCTGTAATTTTAGCAGTTTAAAGTGGGGAGGGGGTTACCTGACACAGTCATCATCACTAATAACAGCCCTCATCAATGCGTCAGTGGTTTTGAGGACATGAAAGTGCCTCCGCACATCAGTACAGTTCACCACACAGAGGAGGTCAACTGCATAACCAGCATCCATGGGGTTGGTAAGTCATTGCCTATTTTAATGCGGCTCTAGTTTTCTAAAAAACTATTTCTGAAAAAGTCAATACATTAATACATGTAATATTAAATCTCATCCCTGTTGTGATGTTCTAATTAAAGTGAAGATAATGCTTGGGAAGGAAAGCTTGATTCTTCTTAACAATCTAATTATATTACTAAAAATAACATAACCTTAGTATTAAGTGTTAATTGTAAATACATGTTACAGCTTATCATATCTTTCGAGAAGAGTTGTTTAAAGAGATGCTGCAGAAAAAAAACCCAGTTTGTTCCCCAAAAGAACAATTTCTGACAATGACGTCTGTGAATGTGAAGAATATTTTTAAAGAACTAAAGGGTTTTTTCCTAGAACCACACATATAAGCAGAGTTCTATTTAGAAACTATTTTTAAGATTCTGTAATTCATCTGTAAATGTGTTCAAGACAGCCTTGTAATATAAATGTAAGATTTAAGAGTTTCTACATGTTTCTTTGCATTTTTTAAAAACTATAATGCGCTTGGCTTTCAGAAAAATTCACGGGCAAAACTGTACCCTGGAGATATTCTCGAATTCCCCCGAAACAAGTATTTCTCCCATTTTGGAGTTTACTATGGAGAGAGGGATGGAGTTCCTTATGTTGCACATTTGACATGCCGGGGTAAGTATATGTATAAACAAATATATTTCTATATGAACATACATATATCCCTTCACAAGCTCATTGGCCACATTATCAGAAACACATACCGTAAACCTGCCAGATAAAAGTGATTGACAGTAGTTCAAAGTCCTGAATGTGGTGTTTCATGCATTTAAGAATGCACCCTTCATAAGCACACATGACTTGTCTACACATCAGTCCTATTAAACTCATGTAACTTTCAACATCTTTTAGATTCGGACACAAAAATCCTCCTCTTCGGTCGAGGTTTGAACTCCTCTGTAAAGCTGGAGCCACTTGACATAGTTGGGAAAAAATACAAAGTGAATAATTACCTGGATGAAAAACACCCACCCCGAGACTTCTACTCGCACATCAAGCCGGAGATTGATGACGTGATGTCAAAAACCATCACATTCGACATCCTGTTTCACAACAGCGAACACCAAGCCAATCTGTTACGCTATGGGGTCAAAAAGTCTGAGCAAGTGAGTCCAACAAAATCATGAATTCAATTATTTTTATGAACATACCATGCCATAGACATTATTTGAAATGCTCATGTATTTAAAAGAATCCAAAGAAATGATTAAAAGAAAGGAAATTAATAAAATCAGGCCTACCAATTTCAATTCAAAGTGATGCTAATTTGGTAGGATTTCTACAGCTTTACATGTGGACATAATACTAGACTAGCCTAGAGTAAATGTTAAGAATGCAAAAGTGTTTCATGTTGTTAATAAATTTCTTAAATTGCTTCCAGATTGAAAAGGTGTATGCGAAGATAGTTCACACCTGGCGTCAACCATTTGAGAAGAACGACTTTTGATTCAAGAAGTTTACTTCATTCTGGATCTTTTACACAGATGGTTTTTCCAAGTGACAGTAACAATAATTACTGTTTTTTCTTGATTACTGTTACTAATGTATAAAAGTCTTATATAGCTGTCTTAGGAATATAAGCTATTTCTATTTGTAAAGTCAGAACAATTCATTTAGGCCCAGTTCATACCTGGCATTAATGTGCATCTTAAGTGATCTGATCACGATTGACCACCAAAACACATATTCATTTACCCCTGTAACAGAAACATTGCGGCTCTTTGAGGTTCACGCTACAAATGTGGTCATATGCATCTCTGACCCCCTCTAAAGATGATTTGAGCAATCAGATCTCCAATTACGCGTTAAAGCCCGTTCACACTTGTACCTAATGTAGGCCTCTTATGACTGGATCAACAAAGACACCCAAGATATTAATGCAGGGTATAAACAAGCCACATGTGCCATATCTCCACTTGGGGGAGCAATTGAGACATTCAGGCCTATTCTGAGATGGAACGTCACATAAAAGCCCTACTTGTGGTTCCTTACTGAGAGTGAAGGAGAGACATCTGCCACTCGATTAATGTAAAGCCTAGCTGACATTTAAGTTAAATAAATGGGAAAAATATATATTGCAGAAACTTTTTTATACTTTAGTTAATCAGACATACCATTAAAAATGAACAGCTATTCTCTTTCACACTTTACTCCTGAAAGGGACTTAGAATTCTTCAGCTTCCTGCTTAAACCACCTATATAGAAAATGTTAATAATACTTGACTTTTTACTTTCATTTTTTTATTTAGAAGTGTTAGATCTGAGACAGATCTGCACAACACATTCAGTCACCTGACTGCTCTGCCTATAAAAATAATAAAAAAATAAAAAACAATGAAAACATAAGTGGCTTCCTCCTATCTTCTGGGACAACTACTAACGCAATGTCACTAGACAACTCAAGACACAAGAGCTGCTAGCAGATGACTGAGGGCCCATTTCTTGGTCGCACCATGTTCTTTTAGACATCAATGGATGGGGAAGGATGAAGAGGAGTAGTTAAAGTGTACAGTACTTGTGTACTAGTTTAGACAAACCAATTCCAAAAACTAGGCAGAGTGCATGCGTTCAGTCTTTGGACAGGTTTATCGTCCCAATTAAGCTTTCACCCCCTCAGACTGACCAGGTCAATCAAGCAGACCAATAAATCAATAGATGAATGTGCCTCCTTGTCTTTATGAATACACCTTTTTCTTTCTGCTACAAATAATACAACAGTGTTCAGGCATGACTGAAAATGATCTAAAAAATCAAGGTGTTTCTTCTCATCAGAATTTGTTCTTTATTCACAAGACTAGGGTGAAATAACTTTTTGTAATAACTAGGGGAAAATGAAACTGGCCTGGTCATGAAGGCTTACAGGGGAGGCTCCAAACAAGCATTAGTAAAAGCCAAGAAACACTGCACCGCAAACAGCAGGAGACAGACAATGGCTTTAGACCACTGACATTCTGCGCCTGAGTGATTATTGATCTCTCTGGTTTGTGGTGTGGAATGACTAAGGATTACATAAGACGGAGGAGGTTTAGGGTGATGTATGGCCTGATTATTTCCTCAGGTTGTGGCAGGCAAAGCAGCTTCATAGTCTAACACACACACACACATGCAACAATCAGACCTAAATTAAGGAAAGCTTCCATCACAAACCACAGTTAAACTGGATAATAAATTCTGGCATCTATGCAGCAGAAGAATGTCCCTCTATAGACACTTCACATTGCCGCCTCATCCATAGTTTACTTTATAATGTACTGTCGGGGAAATTTGCATTTATTTCCAGTAATCATACATATATTCCTTTCTAATAACTTATATTGTAAAAAGAAATCAGTATATTTAGTAAATATAATTCAACTAATTCAATTTTGATTCTTAGTGATTCACCTGGGGTGAAAGGATTAATGCCAACAAAAGAGCATTAAGAGGAGTTTTTGTAACTTAGGCCGATAGAACAAAGAACATGATGTCTTGGGACTTGTTGTTTTGTGATAAAGTGGCCTGATTGAATTACTAACAGAGCTCATGGACGGAGGGGCATTTAGTAATCTATCTTTGTGGAACCAGAACAAGTTTCAGGATCGTCTGAAAGGGTTTTTGTGTTTTTCTGTTTTGTGTTTTTTTTTTAAACTAGCTGACAAAGAGACACCTCATTAATGTGTTCTGGGGTGATAAGAGACGTTCCTAGGTACTCTCAGACCATCCTTGAACTGATAACAGCCTAAGCAGTTTTTCTGTGTTTAAATACTGGTATTCAGATGATTCTTTCTAGTTATACTCATATTAAGGGCGATTCTGCTGGCGGCACAAGTCTAGGGCACAGTGACCTGATTAAATCAAGGTTGTTATTTTGCGTAAACACAATGTTTTCAAGCTAAAGAGTCCAGAATAGGTGTTTTGTTTAGACCAGAAAGCACTTCTTCAGTGTCGTCGCCATGCATTTGCAGAGATCCTGATACTGAGATTGTTTCCTTCAGATGGTCAGTAGTTTTTTATTTTATCTCAAAAGTCAGTCAAACCAAATAGGCACTTCAGGATCATTTGCATAATTCATTTAACTACACTAAATCTCATGGCCATGTCGCTATTTGGGGGAGTTAATTGGTTTAGGCACAGTCACAGTGCCCGTGCATTTATGAGCCTCCCTCTGTAATGAGCCCTCAGTAATGCAACTGTCCTGCTGTATTAAGTGTGACACTTCACAAAGTCGTAATCTTTAGTCCAAGCTGAGCTTTAATCACCGCTCTCAAAGACAACTCATCTCATCAAGCTAGCTTTATAATTTAATCCCCTGGTCTGACAATCAGTGACGACAACAGAGACTGAAGACACAGACAGAACAATCAGCCTGATTGTCCAACCTGACCATCTGCGTTATAAAACCAAAACAGTTCTAAAACAACATATGGACGACCCTCTTTAAGAAACAGAGAGCTATTATTGAATATTATCAGGCTATTCTATCAAAAGTGATACAGGAAATTTGAATAAACTCCCAGGAATAAACACTGAGACGAATGCACTTATTTATTTATTACAGGAAATCCCTCCGGGAAATAACACGGAAAATCGCTCTGAACGAAGCCACTGAATCGGAACAGTAATTTCATCTGTTAAGGCCCTTCCTCTATTGTTTGCAGTTTGGATGGTAGATTAAATCGTATAAAAAAACTCACTGAGGGAACGCTCACATGTGCGAACGCAGCTGAGAGCTCGTTTTTTTTTTCTTTTTCAACCGGACAGTGATTGAAAAACTTTTCTATATTGAATTATTCTACAGATTATTGAAAAAGTTCTACAGATGTGATCACAGGCATCATTCTCTTTGAGTAATCTGTGTTTTGCACAGTGAGAATTTGCAAGGAAATCAAAGGAAATGCATCCATTCTGCGAGCTCTTGGGAGTGGAGAAAAAATTATGCTCTTAAGAGGTTCTGCTCTGACTGTAAAACATATCTTAAAGGCCACGGAACAGTTGTGCAATAATGTAACATGGATTACAACAAAATGCTTGGAATAAGCAACAGCTGGGACCAAACTGCTTTAGAAAAACCAAGTAGAAGTTACTAATTGCAATAAATGCAGTGATGACAAACTGTGCAAACTGCACTTCATATGCTGCCATATAATATAATATAATATATTATATAGCATAATATAATGCCATTTAATATTCATATAATCAAAGCTATCTCTGTGAAATGGATTATTATTATGATTTTTATGGTTTACTGTGTTATGGAAGGAGAAAAGTCTTCCAGTGACTGAGGATGTCAATGCAGGACATGATTACAAAGTGTCAGTAGAAACATTCTATGCAAAATTACATAGAGTGATCATCTAGGTAAAGGACAACCAGATTTCCTCTATCAATTGTCTGATCTTTACTGGACAGGCTAGAACTAAGCAATCTAAATCATTAATAATGTATTTACTATTCCATAATTTGAACACCTGGTAGAATGTCAGTCCCTGCAGTTGATCAACTATTTCACCATCTGTCCAGCCCGTGACTGACAGTTCTTCAGTCCGTTGGACAGGGCCATTGAGAATCAATGGCCATGGCTTGCAGGTTTAAACGGCTTTGGAAGTACTAATGTTCTGAGTGTGACATTGCTCACACTGACCCTGCAGAATGTCTCTTGGGAGAGCTTAACCTTGCTGAGAAAACCTCAAAGTGGATCTATTACTAGTGGCAGTATTGCCATGCTCCTGCACCATCTGAAAAATGCTTGATTATTTATTAAGCGATCTGGTAAATATTGAAAAATATACATAAAGTATGATCCTGTTTTCTGTTTCTTACTGCTCCTACAACAAAAAAAGACTTTTCCATAGGGTAGAAGAAGATTGCAAACTAATTTCACTTCTCCACACATCTTTAAACATTAATGCATTTGTATATTATTGGTGTACTTATGTCATATGTGAACACAGCCCAGCACAGTGGGAACAGCACATGTGAAAGCATTTAATCCATTCACCTAGTAAAGCAGCGGGCAGACAGGAACCTGGCGCCTGGTCAGCAGTTTGTGGGGATGGTACCTTGATCAAGGGTACCTCTCAGGGGCAGGAAAACAGGTCAACGAAGTGAGAACAGGTAAAATACAAGCTATAAAGAGGTAAGTAATATTTGATGACATTGAAATAATGAAAATATTCACCAATAACTCAGTATTTTGAGCACATGTTAACACTCAACTGTTTAAACCCATACAGTCTTCTATATTCTAGACTGGTTTTGTAATATGTAATATTTTACTTCAGACATTTTTTTTTAAAGAAAATCATTTAAAAGTCTAAAATAATACAAAATGCGTTTGATTTGGGCCTGTACGCATGGTGTAAATACTTGTGCTTGTAATAATGCTCTTATACATGGCTGCAGAACACAAATAGGACCATATGGATAATCATGTGTCATTCTGTAAGCGCATATTTACTTGCACTGCAGTATACAACCTCTGCAACACTGCAGTTCATTGCTGTGATTATGACAATTACACTACTCACAATACGTTAGGGATATTGTTATTTACATGAGTGCTTTTCCTATTGGCTCTGAATTATAATGAAATAAGTAAAAGCTTGCTTTGATATTGCTAATAATGTATGAGGGAAAAAAACACCATTTTCATTAGTTTAATATTTATTACCCCACAAATTTAGACAATAATAGTGACAGTCTCAAATAACAAAAATTGACAATGTCAGTAGTGGGTGTTTCCACCATTTGCCGCAATGACAGCTTGACAGCGACGTCTCATGCCCCTCACTAGCCTCATGATAATGTTCTGAGGCAATGCGTTCCACTCTTCCATGAGTGCTACACGCAGTTCTGCCAGGTCACGTGGGGGTGGGGTACAATCATCCAGTCTCTGCTTCAGCTGGTCCCAGACGTGCTCTATAGGGTTCAGGTCAGGGGACATTGATGGCCATACCATATGAGGCACTCCAACTTCCTGAAGTCCAGCTGTGACAATTCTGCCACGATGTGGTGGAGCATCATCATCCATGAACAGAATGTTGGGGGTGTGCTGGCAGAATTGGGGGATGATGATGGGTTGTATGATGTCTCTGAGGTCAGAATGTGCAGTGACTGAGCCGTGTACAATAACCAAATCTGTTTTGCGCTGACTGGTGATGCCTGCCCAGACTGCTGCACCTCCTCCACCAAAGCAAACCCTGGGGACCATGTAGACCTCAGCGTATCGCTCACCTCGCCTTCTCCAGCAACGCTGACAACCATCATTTCTGTGCAAGGTGACCAAGGTGACATTGTCCAGGTCACATGGTCTTGTGCCCACTGCAAACGTTCACGGCGGGGTCTTGGTGTCAGTGGAGTCACCCTTGATCGATGGAGCGATGGAGTCGGTTGCGAATGGATTGTCTGGAAACCCTAGTACCCCTCTCATCTCGTAAACGGGCTGCAGCTGTGTGGCAGTTGCATAACGATGTCTGAGTGCATAGGTACTTAGGTACTGGTCATCGTTGCGGTCTGACCCGAAGGCGCACCATGGCCAGGTGGAGCTGCTCGTCTGTTAAGTGACGTTGTGTATTCATGGCTGTTTGATTGATGAACTCACTGACTTACTGACAATACCAGCTTTTTATACCCACAGAATGTTGAAATACCACATTGAAAAAGGTTGTCTTTTGGTATTGGCCCCTGTATACACAATGAGACCATTACATGGAAAACACAAAATGAGGTGTATCTATCACCCCAATACAATTGCCTCCCTATCCCAAAAATATCTGAAGTGAAACAAACACCAAATGTGTGACATCTACTTATGATATCCCTAACTTATTGTGAGTAGAGTATATTACTTGACAAATTAACGAGGTAGTGACTTTTAAATCTAGCGACATGAGGCTACTGGATTTTGTTTTCAGGAAGAAAAATAATCTCCCTGCAAAATGACAACACAAACATCCTCATAAACTGGGTGGTGTACTGTATTAACCTTTTTTGAACTGCAGTCTGTGTACTTCACCAGTTTATGAAACACAGACTAACTCAGCCTGATACACTGATTCAGAAAGTTCAATTACTGAAACTGTATAACGCTGAAATGAAGTGAAGTACCAACCACAGAGTCTATACATGTATGCCTTTAGGCTGCATTCTAAAACTTATCACCCATTTTAAATGGGAGACAAAGGTGTGCTGTTTCAAGTGGCCCTGCTCTGCCAACCTCTCCTTACTTAATTAAAAAGAGGCAGACTCAGGTCACAGTAATCAACTTGCCTTAACAAAGAGACCTGTACTGTGTTCTTAGGGGCTGGTTTCCATGACTGTAATCAAAGCTACACCTCAGGAAATGACAGCTAGCGTCTTGTTTCCAATCTTGATAATGGTGAAAGCTTTGAATGGGTTGATTAGTGGCTGTGAGGAGTCAGCGCTGTGCCGTGGAGTTGGAACAGGATTAATATTTCAGCTGAGAGCTGAAACGAAGTGATATGCATTTCTGTAGCTGTGTTTTGTGCATCCAGTGATGAAGATGCAGTTTATTACAAACACACTTGGTCTTTATTGTTTTGTTTTGCACAAAGCTTTTAATAAAGAGAGCCTTTTGGAATGAAAAACGGGGATGTCATATTATGCAAAAGCTCAACTGTAGCTGCATCTCACAGTTTCGGAGAGACGGATATGGATTCTTTCTGGTGTGTATCTTTCAGCCAGGAGATGAGGATTTTATTGAGCTCTGCAGGCCTGATGATGAAAAAAACAAAACAAAACAATTAAAAAATTCTAACAAGTAATTCACTGTTAAATCAGAGCATGATTTATTCTCTGAGCATGATGACTAACTTTCAACTTTCAACACACTTCTTACTTACTACTGTTGTTACATTTAACCCCTTGTGCTTTTATTTCTTTTATACTCCAGCTTCCATCCCACCCACCCATCCATAAGTCCTAGGTACCTACAAAAACAATATTTAAAAACCGTTCACATGATCAGTGTGTGCTTTTTTTTCCCACATGAATATCACGTTGATAAGTCTATCAAATAAACAGAAATAGAATAAATACCAAAAACATTACACAGTAAATAGTGATTGTATGTTCAGTATATCTGTGTGTTCTTTGTGGAAGTCCAGTATAACTTGTCATTTCTGTCAGAAACCTGGTTTAACTCAATCAGTTCTTCAGTAAATTAAATCAGGAGCTGCTGTTGGTATTTCTCCTGGAGGAACCGAGGAGAAATCTGTAACCGAACCTGTGTTCTCCTCACCAATATCAGGTACTTTTTTACAAACAAAACAAAATACTTTTTACTGCTTTATTGTTTATTTTCAATAATTTTCCAGATGTTACCTTTGGTAGCAGAAAGACGAATTATCACACACTGAAAAAATTTCTTAAAACAATTTGCATATGCCTAAGACTTGTGCACAGTACTGTACTGGAGGGTGTGTGTCCAGCACAGTTTAGTAGTTTACCTGCCAAGACAAACTATAGCAGGTTATCAGGTTAGCATGTCTGAGCACGAAAATCAGCAAACTGAGCTATACCTACTTAATATTAAAAATATTTTTCAGCGTCATACATGTCATTTACAGTCACGGAACACCAACTGAACATTTTTAGGAACATTTTTAGGAATTTTTTAAAGAATTTTAAAGCATTTTATGCATTTTTAAGAATGTATGTAAGCATCAACTGGTTTTTAAAGTGAAGGTTCACAATGTCAGCAAGCCTCCATCTGATTAACATCTTCAGTGGAGAGTGGGGGCAGAGGTTAAACTGTGGGCAAATAATTTAGTTCTAGAGGTTAGTTGACTAGAGATGCCTAAATTATTGCCTGTCCAGTGGTGCCCTGGTCATGACCATAATTAGACACACATCTTTGTTATTATTACAAATGCCTTGGATTACTCATACGTAATGTGGAAGGAACATTTAGCAGAGTTATTATGAATATTATGTAAAGAAATAGAAAAAGAACACATGAAAAAGTCAAGTTAGTGTAGAATCACATCAACTTCAGCCAAAATGCTTGAATCCTGTCTTTATGAAATGCCATCAACTAGAAGATGGAGCAATAGATGCATTGCTTAGACCTCAAGAGAGATTGATGGAGTTCTCACATTTACTGCAATGTCTGATAAGGTGCCTGCCACTGCTATCATCTGTCATCACCGGAGTGTGTAGGGAGGAGGTAGTTTCAACCATAAAACATGCATAATTTCCATCTCCATAACTTCTAATACTTACAGTGAGGTGACCAATGTACAATGTGTTTATCTAATTTTCCTTCCTGGGTTCATTTTCTCCATCTTATTTCAGGCATCTTAATGGCAAAACTTCGATGCCTAGGTTTAACTCATATTACATAATAACAACAGTGCTTGTGATTCTGGTTTTTGATAAACACCACCTCCTGGACTCTTAAAGGCAAGAGTTCAGCACACCATGGCTTTTAATCATGGTCAGGATTTGAGAAATTTCTTGTTGTAAAATAGATTCAGGCTTGGGTTGTCTAACCTTGAGAACAATGGGTCCTATTATTTATCAGAGTGGCAGTTTGAGTCTGGTGACAGCAGACTGGTTTTAAACTACTGCAACAACTGCCTTGAGTTCACTGCACCAGAGCCCTATCTGATTCAAAATATTTTGATTTCTGCTGCTACACAACAATCAAGAGTGCTCTCTTCAAAATGAGCTTAATTAAACTCTGAGATAAACTCCGAGATAAACTCATTGCTAATTATGTTAATGATTGCTATTCTGCTCCCAGCTACAAAACACAAACCCAAAATAACACTGACTAAGGGTAAAAGACAGAGACAAGTGGATTGAAAATGAATGTAGAAGTAAATAAAATCCTTAATTGAAGAAAAAAAAGAAATATGCCCAGTATATACTGAAGAGGCAACAGATCGGAGTGGGCTCCTGAGAAACATAGTTTATGTACCTCTCCATTTGGGTCCAGTGTCCACAGTCCTCAATTTCGGCTCTTGTTAAATTGGGAACCTTCAAAATCAGAAACATAGAACACATAAAGGTCACTTAGATGAGCACTAATGCACTGCTGAGTGATAAAAATATGATTAGATGTTTTAAAACTATAGTTTAAATTTGTGTGGAGAACTTACGGTTTTCTCCATGCCCTGGCTGAAGCTGGGCAGAAGTACCTTGTCCTTTCCTGCAGTCACCATCAAAGCTGGCATCAGGATCTGCATGTTGGAAAAGGCAGTTTTGAAGCATGTGTTGTAGTCTTATATAGTATCAACACCGAACAATATTGCAAGCTACCTGTTCAAACTTGATAAGGGCAGTAAGGAGACCTATAATTAAATTCTTTACAGAAGACAAACAAACAGAATGGTCATTACGGAACAGGACCCAGCAGTTGGTGTGGCTTGGTTATGGTCTACATCCACTGCATAAAGAGATATGTTTATTAGAGACGTCACGGGCGCAACAGAGCTCTTCAAGGCAGGCCTCTCAGGAGCAGATGCTAGGGAACAGGCAGCGGAGGCCATCTGTTATGTGCAGTGTGCATGATTGTGCTTAATGTTATGCGAGTTTACTGAAGAGCAGGGAGCTGGGGTGTTTTTGACAGTGATGGTGTCAGACCTCGAGCAAAACTAGAGGAGTTGGAGCACACTTGCCTTGCCCCTCGGCCTGGAACACAGCCAGCGCCAGTTCCTCTCCACGTTCCTGTACCAGTTCAAAGGACCCCTAAGCCAAAAAGTATTCCCTCAGTACAAAAAAGCAACTTTGATAATCATATACATGTGTGCATGCAGAATCAGTGCAGAAATTGTAACTTTTTTTTCTGAAAAAAGATGGGTAAAGATTTTTGATACTATTTATAAAATTCAAAAGTTTTAAATCTCATAAATTCAGTTCTGTTGTACAGTGGTTCCCAACCGTATACTTGACTCTATATATACCTGAAGCCAGTCTCACTAAACTGCTGTACATAGTACTGCAGAGCCTCCTCACTCAGAATGGCACTTCTAGGAACATCCTCTGGCAAGCCAACAAACAGACCTCCTAAAACAAAAGTGGAAAATATACACAAATTCACCAAAAATGCTGCAAAAAAATCAGGGTGTCAAACCACACCTGAGGTCAAGTCAAGTCAAATTTTATTGTCATTTCAACCTGATACACGGCACAAAGTGAAACGAAACAACGTGTCCACAGGACAATGGTGCAACACAAGAACAGAAACAGAACACCACAAGACCACAAGTGCAGACAGGACAAAAGAGAATGCAAGAAAAACATAAGAGCAACAAAAGAACCAGACAAGACTAAATTTAGTGCAGCTGACAGTAGCTACAGAAATAGTTTGCAAATGTTATGTTTGCAAAAGTGCAGAACGGAAGTAGACAGCAAAAAATATAAAAGTTCAAATATAGCAGCAGCAAGATAAAGAATATGCCGTGTAATAAACAGAAGGGTATTTATAGAGGCAGTTAAAGTCAAGTTGTTTGAGTTGTTTGTTTATAGAAGAATCTAGGGCAGGGTGTAGAACTCTAGTCCTGGAGGGCCAGTGTCCAGCACAGCTATGTCAAACACATTCAATAAACCTGCCATTAACTGGCAAGAAGAACCAGGAGATTCTGAGCAGGGAAATCACCAAAACGTGCTGGACTACGGCCCTCTAGGACTGGGGCTCGACAACCCTGGTCTAGGGGAACAGGGTTCCTTCTGGGAGACAGCACATACATAGTTTCACTTTGATTGTGCAACTATATCTACATATACAGAACTGAGGGCTATGATGATTGCGTGATGAAGATATACCCAGCTAAATGATCCCAGTCTACCTTGCAATATGTAGAGACTTTACGTACAACTCATTTAGTAAACATGGTCTATTAAAATGTAGTCTAGTTAACATTAAGCATCAGATTTATTTTACAAAACATATATCTTTGTAACTCATTACTGATTAAGACCATAACTCTCCCACCTTTCTCCAAGACTCCAGAAGTTCTAAGCTGGGGTGCATTCTGCAAAAAAAACCCAGGACAAACACATTTAAAAAGACATTTTCCTTCTTAAATTATATTTTAGTATAAATGAAACTTTGTCACTCAGAATTGTGAATTTTAATAACACCACAGTTACTGATTAGGCTAACCATGTGATCTCAGTTGAAGTAGCTTCAGTGTGATTATTTCCTGCGGTACAAGCTGAATGCTAAAAGTCATCAAATGCCTGACTGAAAGAAGACCTTTGCATGTAGTTAGCCTTCATAGATATGATCCCTCAAATCCCTGCTTCTACATTTCTTTGATTAGCTGCTACTCTCTGAAAGGGATGATATCAAATCCATCACACCTTTTCCCTATTAATAACACATAGGAACTTCAACTCCTGGAATACTATAAGCACTCCCTTTTGTGGAGCAAATGGATGCAGTGTGTGTGTGGGAGGAACAAATTTGCGGTAATTAGTATGGCGTGTTCCTGTGAGATCTGGCCCCTCTGTGGGCAGGTGATTTCCCCCATTTGACAGGGGCAAGTGAGGAGATAAAAGGTTGCCATCAGAGTAGGGTCCCTGGCCGGGGCTCCGTGCCGCCGGCCCACGCGCTCATTAGGATGCGCTGTGGCTGTCTCTGCCTGCCTGAGTGATGGCCTGGCTGGTCAGTAGTGACTCATTACTCCAGCAGCAGAGCCCCGGATGGTGAGCCTTTATGTGTCCCTCATTACGATGCCAAGTCACTCAGCCACAACAACTGCTCTTTGATCTCCATCAGAGCCACTTTCTGATGGCCATGATAAACCTTGTAAATTTGGGACGCCTGCCAGAGGCACTTGTGATTAAGGCAGACTTCTGCATGCACTCTTGACTGATCAGGATGAGAGTTTGCAGGCTTGAAACCCAGACACCTCTTTTCCCCTCTTCACACTGCTTTCGTCTTCAATTTCTGAAGCTATTTTGTAATAGGAGCAAGATGAAAGCTCTAGGGCATATCTGTATTTTGTTCAATTTAATGAAAAGTGCTTGCACAGCAAAATCCCTAAAGTTGGCAAATCTCTGGTTAAGCAATATTTAGTGCATGTCTTTTTGTGGAGAGCCTCATAAGCACTCTCACAGACTGAGCTAGTACATTAAAAAAGGACGATCCTGAATTAGGAACTGATCTTTGTGGTGTGGAACTGACCTCACACCCTCAGCAAATTATATTCTTTAGAGACAGCAACTTCAATAAAAGAACCGCAACATCCAAGCTAGTCAGTTTAAGGAGAATTCAGTGTAATTTGATGTGAAGCAGTGCACCATAGAGAAACTTTAAGATTTCTTATAAAGGTGGTGACAATGTCTAAAATGCAAATATTATTTAAAAATGGCTGTACAATAAAACAAGTGAAATTATTTACATTTAAATTTAATTACACAAATTTACTCTGTTCAGGACACTTCAAGTTTTAGCCAAAGAGGTCATAGTAATAAAGTTGATTAGTTAAGGAGTTAGAACAGGGAAGATACTCTAAGTGAGCAGCAAGACTGACAAGGCTGTCCTTGTACATCAGGGAAGACAATTTATGTTTAAGTTAAGTACAAATTCAGTGATGTGCAAACCCAGCCTCAGGATGACTGCAGACTCCATTTTATTCTACATTCATTTTAGTGTTATTTATCTTTCTACTATTATTGGAACCGCTAGCAGCAAAGGAGGGACTGAAGCAGTGGATGAAGGGCATGGGCAGTGGTTGGTGGGCGGAACCATAAGACCCCCATTGGCTTGTTGGTGCTTTCCCTCAAGCTAGTTCTTTAAGATCAGTTCTTTAAGATTTTAGAACAGGCTAGTCCATATTGACTCTCCCCAGACAGGAAGCAGCTTTTAATTTATTCATATAGTTGTGTCCTCTGTTATGATCACTGTTTTCTTCTGGGTGTGCTCAATATCTAAAGTCCAACACATTTTTTATATTTAGAAATACAAAAAAAAGACCTGGAGTATCACAGATGACTAGATTAAAGAGACAGGTCACAAACCAAATGGGAATTCAGTAATTTGTTGTGCTCAGTGGTTGCAATCCAGAGTGATATTATAAGGCTTACTTTGTCATCACTACCAATAAACAGCAGTTTGAATGTCCTGGCTAGGTTCTTCTCCAGCTCAGCCTCTGCCACACCCTGTTCAGACAGAGAGAAGGAAAAGTGCACTTTGTAAACCCTCTCTTATGGCTTAAAACATGAATTAGAGCCTGGCAAAGTGTTTAAACTGAGAAATGTTCCAGTGTCTACTCACATAGGACATATTTGCATTTTCAGTCAACTGCTTTATTGTAAAAGAGGTATGGAATACAGGCCTACTCAAAAAAGAGCATGCTTTAAAAAAAACTAATTGAAAAACTAATCAAGAAAAAGTAATTCCTGAGTGATTCCTGAATCAAGTGAACGGGCATTCCTGGACAAGAACTGTTCACAGTAGTAGTGATAAGAATTCATGGGGCTTATCATGTTAGACAAGCTGTAGGCTTTAATAAAGTGTTGTAGTCTGTTAATTGATCTCAATACATGTACAGTAACGCACAGAGGCTCTGTCTAGACGCAACGCAATGGCTAAAATCAATAATGGCACAAACTCCTATGTCCATATTTGCCGGTCAAAATCCACTTAAGAATCCATTTAAGAACGGTTTTGCAAAAATATTGGCAATAAAACCTTACACACAGTTATATAATCATATCTTAAGATATTATACCAATTTTGATGACACAGTATTCATTTATTTAGAGTATAAATAGTTTTTTTAGTTTCCTGAAAAATAGCAGTTTTGGACATACGAAGTTTCTACCCGACAGCGACGATATGTTACCTGATGCCTGAGACATTAAGAGAAAATATATGCCTAAAATGTTATTAGTCCATTCATGGCACAGATGTACATGCAGGACACTGTAAGGCATTAGGCAAAGTAGTTTGGAAAGGAAATGTCTTTGTAATTATTACTATTTGTTATATTATATAAACATATTTTGGGGTAGATGGTGGCCTAGTGGTTGTTGGGGTGTTCGCCCTGCAATCAGAGAGTAATGGGTTCCAATCCCAAGACTGCTAGTGGCACCACTGAGGTGATCACTTTACACCACTGATCACTTTACACTTATATATATAGTATGTTACTCACAGGTTCCTGGAAATATAGCTGATATTCAAAGATTGGCACAGACTTCAGTCTATCCATTGGGTCCGAGTTTGGATCCACAGGGAACAGTGGTGTGTTGAGAGAACCTACAGCCCTTGAGTGACAAAAAGAAATCAGTAATTATATTTTACACACACACACACACACACACACACACACACACACACACACACACACACACACACACACACACACAC
>JBBJLR010000001.1:28447737-28493013 GCA_037577145.1 Brachypetersius gabonensis
ACACACACACACACACACACACACACACACACACACACACACACACACACACACACACACACACACACATAAACCAAACCACATCAGCATCACACGGAGAAGAACACAAAGGTTGTCCACATCAACCTGCTCAAGTAATGTGTTTTAAAACAGATTAAAATGGTTTGTGAACCATTTGTTACACCAGGTTTTCAGTCTAGAGTTTAGTTAAATAGAGGATGATGTAAAGTCTTAAAGTGTTTACTTTGATGTGCACACACACCAAGCATGATTGCAAACATATACACACACAGTGAGGAACATAAGTATTTGAACACCCTGAAGTTCTCCTGCTTAGAAATCATGGAGGGGTCTGAAAGTCACACTGTAGGTGCATTCCCACTGTGAGAGACAGAATGTAAAAAAAAATTCAGGAAATTGCATTGTATGATGGAAGAGGCTAAGGGCGACTGTCAGTCTCCCACGGACTGGGGCTCCATGCAAGATCTCACCTCGTGGGGTATCACTGATGATCAGAAAGGTGAGGAATCAGCCCAGAAGAGCTGGGACCACAGTTTCAACGGTCACTGTCGGTAGAACACCACGTCATGGTTTCAAATCACAGATCGCACGGAAGGTTCCCCTGCTCCAGTCATCACATGCCCACATGTCCATGTCACATGTCTGAAGTTTGCCAATGACCATCTGGATGATCCAGAGGAGGCATGGGAGAAATAGAACTTTTTGGTCTAAACTTCACTCGCCGTGTTTGGAGGAAAAAAAAAAGTCCAAAGAACACCATCTCTACTGTGAAGCATGGGGGTGAAAACATCATGCTTTGGGGGTGGTTTTCTGCGAAGGGGACAGGACGACTGCACTGTATTAAGGAGAGGATGAATGAGGTCATGCATTGTGAGATTTTGCGCAACAACCTCCTTCCCTCAGTCAGAGCACTGAAGAAGCATATCAAGGTTCTGGAGTGGCCTAGCCAGTCTCCAGACCTAAATCCAATCGAAAGTTTTTGGAGGGAGCTGAAACTCAGTGTTGCTCAGGGCCAGCCCTGGAACCTGACATACCTAGAGGAGATCTGTGTGGAGGAGTCGCCAAAATCCCTGTTGCAGTGTGTGCAAACCTGGCCAAGAACTACGGGAAATGTTAGACCTTGCAAATAAAGGCTTCTGTACCAAATATTAACACTGATGTGTTCAAATACTTATGTGCAGCAGTGTAATACAAATACATTCCTTATATTATACAATGTGATTTCCTGATTTTTTTCCCATTCTGTCTCTCACAGTGCGAATGCACCTGCAATGTGAATTTCAGACCCCTCTACGATTTCTAAGCAGGAGAACTTGCAAAATCACAGGGTGTTCAAATACTTCACTGCTCCTCACTGTAGATACAGAACCATATGCACACATTTGCACTACAAAAAGCATGCAGGCTTAGTGATGTACAGTGGGTCTAAACCACAGGAAACGCTGACAGTGTGATCTGAGATGGATGTCACGTGTTTGCAGGTAATTATCAGGAATCAATAGGCAGAGTTAGCATATATGTGCCATTACTAAAATAATTATGTTTTATTTTTCTCCACTATGTTAAATGTCCAGGACATAAACAGTAATTGAGCAATGTGTGTTCTCTGTAGAGAATGCAGACATCTTGTTTTCTAGAGTGGATGTGCACTTAATTTCACATGTACTTTGACCAGGGATGCCTAAACTTTTGCACACAGCTGTGTATCGCTTCACCTAATAAAGACTGTTTAGTCTACATTACAGATCAGCTGGTTGAAAATCACTCTATTAAGCTATTACAGAGCAAATGGCATTTTGAATATTGAGATTGTTTATTGCAGTGACATTACTGTGAGAGCAGATATTAAACCTTAGTTTCAGAGTGCTGCTGAAATGGAAGCAGTGGAAAGTAGAACATACAAACAATATACCTGCATTTGTAGACCTGCGCCAATAGTGTTAAACTTGGTGGATTTCTGTCTTGACGGCTATCCGGAAGACAAGAGCAAGAAAACCACAATGGTTAGCCATATCCTTTCTTCTAAACAAAAGAGGCCAAAAGCATTGAACAAAGTCAATGAAAAAAAACATAGAAAAAAAACAGAGGAATGTACTTTAGGTGGAGGCTCGGCAAACGACATTTTCAAGCTGCGTGTCCTCTCCTTCTTCTGCTCCACCTCCTGCTCCTGCTCCATCAGGTGAACATCTCTGGCAAGCACAAAGTTAAATGAGTGTCTATGCTTTTCATACCAAGCACACTGAGAAAAATGAATTAAACTGACATGTTTAAAACATGTACACAATTTCCCCATGTATGCAATTTATTACAAACATACATTTCTGTTGTTCAGTTGTACTCACCATGGGCAACAGTTTTGCTCATGCAATACAGTTTATTCACCTAAATCATGGTAAAGTCAATGCACTACTTTTCTCAGTGGAGTCTGGCATACCTCAGACTGCACACCAGCTCAGTAAAGTGGGGTCTCTCTCGGGGGTCATAGCTCCAGCAGCGGGTCATGAGCGAGTAAAGGGTGGGAGGGCAGTGCTCCGGCTTGGGCAGTCGCATGCCCTGCTCCAGCTGGTTGATGACATCCTTGTTTTCCAGCCAGAAGAAAGGTTGCTGACCCTGACTCATGATCTCCCACATACACACCGCTGGTCACAAAAGAGATTCAAATCAAGGTCTCATCTAAAGCGTTTCAATTTGGCTTAGCCACTACCATAGCTGTTGTTTTAGCCATGAGACTTATTTGGCTTTGGTTTCTGTTTTATGGCTGTAAATGTAAAGGTTTAATGGTTTATCTCACACTCAGAAAAAAGTAATTTACACATATACTGGGGACTCTTCAGATCAGACCTCCTAGTTTTATTAATCGATACAATTCTTATCTTTATTAGAGTGAAACTGACAGGTGGACTATGTGACAGACATGCTCTACATGACATCATATAACACACTGTTTTAAAATCATGTTTTACAGTCACTGAGATTCATGCTGAGAAAGGAGACTCAAAGTCATGGCTACTCTCAGTAAAATTCATTTGTCAGTGAAGCAAACCTAATTTAACTGGAAAGGTCACTAAACTTCAAATATTAACCCAATCTAGGTGTTTGCAATGTGTCCAGCTGAAGTCATTTACCAAACATCCAAACGTCACTAGCTGAGGTAAAGCGTCTGAAATTGATGGACTCAGGAGCCATCCACTTGATTGGCATTCGGCTCACAGAGGCTTTAAACAGAGATGAAACGTTTGGTCACAATGACAAGGAGGAATTAGAATTTGGTGAATCATTGCACTCTAGTTTCTCAATTTCAGATTCTAGGCCAAATGCATATAAAAACTGAGTTAAATATAACTTACCTTTGTAGTATTCCTCCTCTTCTATGTATCTGGATAGGCCAAAGTCCCCCAGCTTCACACAGTCTGGTTGAGCAACCAAGACGTTTCTTACAGCAATATCTCTAAGGCCACAAAAACAGAAGAAACTTTTATCGTGCATAAACTCCATCAGTGTCACAAGAAAATGTTTGCGCTTTTTGAAAATGTTGGAATTCTTCAAAGACCTCAAAGGATCTTATTCAATATAAATTCTCTTTAAGGTCGAGTTGTACTCTATAGTTAGACAGTTCTATAAGGCAGAGCAGTTTTGGGCAGTTTTAAATTGAACACTTCCTGTGTACAACATACACTATTTTAAAAGAAGGGGCCCAATATGGTCCTTTGTGTAAAGGAATAGTATATGCCTAAAAATGCCTAAAACATCTATTTTTATAGCGTAAACCCTAAATATGTACCCAGAACACTTTAATTTCAATTTAAACTCAGTTTAATGCATTACCCTTAACCTTGTAAAGGTAAAACTGTAATTGCTGACTTTAAATTTTAATTTCAATTCCCAGCCGAGATATGCAGCTTGGAAGGTCGTGGGACAAAAGTACTGGGACACCGCTGTGAGGTGAACAGTTTTCCCTGATCTGCTGGGGCTAAAAATACAAATGAGGTCTCCTGGAGACTGTGGAACTGTGGAGTTTCAAGTGTCTAAGTGCTTGCACTGTGGAGAAATCGAGTTTGGAGCTCAGGGGCTCAACCCTGGTGTGGGATTCTAAAAAAGTGCTTCCAGGTCAGCTACAGCCTGCCCTGAGTCCCCTTGTGTGAAAACATCCAGAAAAATATATTTATTGCCACAAAAAAGCAAAGCATTATTGTGGGGATTTCGGTTCTCAAAAAAAAAATCTGTGTGTGACTGAATCCATGACTGCTGATCCACGTAAAACTGGCGGATTACTGTAATCATATCTGGTTCCCTAAAGAAGGATGGTTCTTTTGAGAATCATTTTTATAAATGAAATGAAGCATGAAGAATTTTTATAAAAGGCATATGAGCATGAAGAAAGGGTCCAAGAAGAATACGTAAGCTTGTATCAAACCTTAACTTCATGTGAAAGCTATTGATTTTTCAAATGTGGTGCATTGGAAAACTAAAAGTGGGTCACTGTATTGTGTCAAGTCCAAACCAACTCGAGCTAAATTTACACTTTAGAGTGTGGTTACACCACTTTGAGTGTTAATGTGTTTGTTATGCTTGCCCAGTTGTGCTGCTCTCTACACCAAAACTGTATACGGCAATGTTTACAACAATGGTGTTAATTTCTCGCAGCACTGCTGTCAGTTATGTGCACTGAGGTTGTTACTTTATGGAAAGGGCTGGGTTTCCTTTAAGCACAATGCTTCTTAAATGGCACAGCAAGCATCATACTATAAACCCCTTGCCAACCATCTGATATGATCTTTACGTGTGTGAAATGAACAATTAAAGGGAACTTGGGGGTAGTTGTCTCTACATATTCAGTTGTGGCCACCACCGCAAGCTGGGGACTGTCAACCTGTAAAAAACTCTTTTTGGTTGTTTTTAAGATGACAGCTCATGACCTGCTGACTTCCTTTAGCTAAATAAGAATAATTCCGATGGAATTATGTTTGAAAGTATACAAGCAGTGGTTACATTTCTCCACAGCTGTGCTAAAAATCTTTTGGGCATCTTAGACCCCCTTAAATGTGATGAGAAATATGGGATCAAAACTAGAGCAAAAAATGATCAGCTGAGACACATTGCCAAATTGAAATCAGTCTTTTCGATGTATGACCCAGAGTTTCACATGCTTTCATTAAAATATGCCTTTCATTAAAATATACACTCTTTGTTGCTCCATAAGCAACTCGTCCAGAATTATTTCACTAGACTCCTCCCCATATTTTGTCTCCACATTGACTTCCCATCAAGAGTAGAACTGAACCGACTGCCGACGCTGTCCCATGCTCTTGATTAAAATAAAAGGGTGATTGTGAGTGGGTGATTTAGCTGCCCCCAGACTGTTGGAGAGTTTACTTCTTAAAGTGAAATCTGCTTTCATCTGCTAACAAATTTAAATTTTGCGTTAATGTCTTTTTTCACCCTCTTTGTGCCTAAATTGCATAACCCAATTTAAATTCTTTTTATTTTTATGCTAGGCTATATTCTACGTAATTATATCCATTTGAAATAGGTGATGTTTTGGGAAAGTTGGAAACTGAAAACAGAAAAACAGGAAAAGGAAAGCTTGGTTTCCTTTTTGATTTCTTAATTTTGATATTGTCAAAAGAGACAATGTTAGAAAATGGAACATTGGTTTTGAAACATGGTAGAGTAATACATTTGACATGACTTACAACAGTCTTTGTGAAGACTACAGAGAAGACCAAATGAACAAAGATTTAACATTACTGCATATTAACAAACACATGTGAATCATAACAAATTTCCTTCTGTACCATGACACACAGTGAACACAGTATCAAATTGGGTCTTTAAAGAGAGCTTTCACTCAGTGGTAGGTGTGTTAGAGGAAAGTAAAGTCACTGCGTTTAAATGGAAGATTATGGGAAGAGAAGGATTTTGGTGTGAAATAGTAGGTGATGAATTATGCTTGAAAAGGCAAAATATACCAGCGTTGATTTCAGCAGAACGTTCACATGTAAACTAGCAGGTTTGCCACACCCAGTTTATAAACAAGAGGATGTTTTGCTCATGCAGATGGAATCTTAAATTAAAATGAACAGGTCCCACAAAACTGCATTCTGCTGCAGTGCTTCCTCTGACTGCCACTTTAACTCACATTTTACTGCCTACCACACAACCCGTGCTTATAAGAAAGCCACAATACAGCCCACATCCATAACAGCCCGACTGCAACATGTGAACACAGTCTAAGAATGGAACTGGAAAGTAAGTGATATGTTATAACTGCCTTAAAGTCAGCACTATAAGTAAACAATGTGCAGTTAACACCTAAAACAAAATAAAATCCCAGTGCTTTTGGTATCTGGCCTATTTCATTTCAAGAAGTAGAGTTAAACTAATCTTTAGAGGACTAAGCAATGATACTTAAAACACGTTAAAAATCAAAGCGTCTCGCACTTACATGATTAACAGTTATCAGCTCGTACCTGTGTACCATATTTACACCCTCCAGATAAGCCAGGGCTTTGCAGATCTGCAGGCTGTACAGGAGGAGGGTAACATTGGTCAGTTTGTTCTGGTTGTCCATCAGGTATTGTCCAAGCTTGAATAAACATAAAGGCAAAAACTGATTTTGGAGTAATACCTAAAGAAGTCATGAGTATAAGCTGGTTTGTAGACTTCTACATTATTATACGCAGAACTTTAAAGTAAATCAGGTTTTATTTAGCTAAATAAATTGCTTAGTCATTTATTATGCATTCATAAATGTATACTCTTCATTACCAATTGTTCCTCACCTCTCCATGTGGGTAAAGTTCCATTACAATCCACACTGGAGCCTCCTCAATGATTCCAATCAGTCTTACAATGTGAGGATGGTCAAGCTTCTTCATGATCACTGCCATAAAACAGTGTGAAACATGCTCTAAAACGACAGAAGGCATAGCTTTCCTTATAAAATTAGAAAGGAAAAGAACTTACCAGCTTCACTCATGAACTTTTCTTTGACATCAGCTGCACAGTCCTTGCATGTCTTCACTGCAACGCTTATTCTGTCACCTGTCTATATTACAACAGTCTATTAATATAGAGCAATGCTGTCAGGACAGATGCTACACAAGCTTTTGACCAAAGATAGGTGTGCCCAGACTTTTAACCTTTGGTTTAACACACATTTTAAGCCACAAACTCGACTAATGACCACTGACTGTGGCAAGACGGAGCCTGTAAGTTATTTCTTTAAAAAGAACACCCCTCCATTTTACATTTTTTGTGCAAAACTTATAAAACATTTTATATTATTTTCCAGAATGTTAAACTCAGCAAAGAGAAAACATATTGTTTTTTGGTTTCATTAGCACATATTAAACCTTTTTGGCTGCATTATTTGTTCTTGCAAATCCATAATTTGAATATTGTTTTGTTGAGAAACAGTGCTGCAGCCATGCGTGACAGAAAGCTTCAGTAAAAGAGAAGGTGCGGAAACCTGAAAAGTACCAACCACGATTTCAAAGAACCACGAGTGTTGATCTGACAACCAAAATCAGAAAAGCATTTAAGTCACAAGCTTTTATAGTCTAGATAAACTGTGTAAATTCTTCTAGCTTGTGTTTAGCACTAGTGCTTTTTCCACTCATTACTTGCCATTTTGATGGAAAATTTGTAAAAAAAAAAATTTTTTTTTAAAGTAACATGGGACAAAATAATGTCATAAACCCTGAATCATACAGACATTATTTGACTCAATTATAATTAGCAATATTTATTTAGTTCATTAACCTGTTTAATCCCAAATTTTTCCCTGCAAAATAAGTGCATGCATTGTACTTCTTAGACTTCCCTAACACACAATATGTTTGAATTTTTTCATTTCTTGGTGGTTATAATAGTGAAAATGTAGGTTTTATACTCGGCAACAATTGTTGCCGATGGGAAACCACATAGTCTAAATTGTTTGCTGGAGTCGGATGTGGTCCAGTTTATTGTCCAGGGAGCGAACGTTGGCGAGGAAAATGGATGGTACTGCCGGGCGGTTAGCATTAGCCTTTAGCCTGGCATGGACTCTCGGAGTAGCAGCAGCAGCTCGTCACCAAGGTAAGCTACACGCTTATCTCTTATCTGGAGCAGGGTCTAGTGGTCATAAACATGTGTACCAACTGTTCGGATACACATGTTTGTGAGTTTCAGTGTGAAATCTTGAAAAGTAACACACAATAGCGTTGGACCCGGAGTGGCCACTGCGTCCTAGTGCGCTTCCATCTTGGTTTCTTTTGAGAGCTACAACTGAGATTAAATAGCCATTTAAGTACATTTTCGCAATTATTTCTATGATAAAACTTTGAGAGATCCATTTTGAAGACCTTTTCTTTCATATAAGACCAAAATTTTTTTTTTGATATTTTTGATGTTTTTCAACATAATCAGTCCGTATCTCAATAAATAGAACGCTGACTTCCGACTCATTTTGCCAGATCGGGTCACAAATGGGTTAAAACAGATAAAATCTGAATCCTAAAGTCCTAAATTAAATTAATCCACCCTGCATCCTGCAATAAGCTCATAAAGCATGCAGCTTCCTAATATGTTGCTGCATCTCTGCTGGGAGTGAGTGTGCTTTAACAAACAGGAAAACCTGAGACTCATGTAAGACAGATAAGCAAGTGACCTTTATGCACGTCAAAAATCTGTAGCATCTTAAAGAAAGTGAACGGCTACTGCCCACAATTAACCCAAAAGTCAGATAAGAAAACTATCTACATCTGCAAAAATACCCGGCCAAAAACCAGCATTCTGAGGCACGGCTGGTTCTTTCTTGTGCATTCCAACATGTCTGACAAAAACAAATACTTCGACATAGCCTGTATCATTAAAATATCTTTAAGCATCATGCATTTGTACTTTTGCCATACCTCACATATCTACTCTCAACCTTTTAACGGAAAACAGGCCTGATGATGTTTCTGGGTCATAGTTTGAAAGTCGGCACAGTTGCTGAATGCAAATTAAACCATTCTAACATTTGAATGACTTTAATTTGTCCCCAATTACAGTGCCTTCCAAAATGATTCAGCCCCTTTTAAAACATCAGATTTGTCTGAATTAGAAATCACACTTACGTAGATTGTTTGAGAGACTATTGTTAGGTCAAACCAATATGTTAAAACTGAAAGTAATAAAAACGTTTAAATGAATTATTTTTCTTTCATTTTTGTCTCCCAATTTTCACCCCAGTTTTTAGTTGTTGTACGAGCGCAACAGGCACCTGCCGGCTATCAGAGATCGAACAGACGGCTGTGGTCTCGCCTGGCATCAAACTCTCAGTTGAGCCATTTGGGAGTCAAAATCCTTGGTAGCATCTCATTTTGCTGCAATAACAAGTTTAAGCCTGCTGGGGTAAGTTTTTTGGATGTTATTTTGACCCATCCATTCTGGCAAATTCGTCCCAAATGCTGAGGTTCTTTTGTTGGACTGCGATTTTCGAATTCTCACTATTCTCGTTTTGACTGAGGTCTGCAATTCCGAAAAATCTGATGTCCACAAAGTGTGTTGAGTGTTTTTGCATGACCCAGAATATGTTCACATAAAATCAGTGATAAACATGTGCACTTTTTAATCTGTTCTAGCACAGCCCTTTTGATGAGTGCTGTATATGTGCTGCGTTTGAAACACATTCACACTGAATAATTGAATAACACATTTCTAAATTAACTTGAATTGTTGAACCTCCAAGTGATAACACAAAGAAAATTCAGTATCGATCTGATTCAAGAACATGAACTACTTACTTTGCTTTTGTAAATTCCTTCATGAACCTCTCCAAAGAAACCTTCACCCAGGATCCGGCCGAGAACAACGTCGTCTCGAGAAAGCCTGTACCTGTCGGCTATGGGACAAAAAGAACCAAGTGCAGTGTGAGAAAATAACGCTGGTCTGATCTAAGATAGCGTCCCACTGCACGAACATGTGTGTGAAGTCCCAAATAAACTCTTACTTGAGTCTGGCTTTACATCTGGTATCTCTGCATATATGCCTGAACCTGTGAGAAATTAAGAGTCAGTCATTCTGTAATACAGTAGTTCCCTAACTCAGTCCTGGAGCCCCACCTGTCCTGCATGTTTTAATGATTTCCCTGCTTTTTTCTAGGAAAGGCTTGTTAATGAGCTGATTAGTTGGATTAGGAGCTGTGTTGGGAGCATGGAAAACACTGCAATGAACAGAGCAGGGGGTCTTCTGGAACCAAAGCTGGAAACCACTGTTAAATATTCAAAGACATTGTTGAAATACTTTTGAAAATGTGATAAAGTTCTTACTGGTGCTTGCTCTGTTGAAACAGGACCTTTCTTTACTTTTACTGGAAAAAAAATGCATGTCAGAAAAATCTGCAGTATGTATAGGAGAGCTGTACATAACTATTTGTCTTTGAGACAAGAAGTAAAATTGCTCACCTTTTAGGAACTGGAGGTAGAGAATCTCTAGCTTCTGAAGAGCGGAAAAAGAAGAGCGACACAGTACGTAACTTAACATGGCCACCATCATGTATTAACATTTTATACAGCCGATTTCAAAATCAGGAAAGGGCAAGACCATATACTGATTCATACATGCGTACACTTATACACAGCTGTAATGTTGTTTAGGTGGAAATGATGTAGATATTTTTGAACAGGCAAATTTAAAGTATTCACTTTTCAATGTACCTCTGCAAACATAGCAAGAACCCACCTTTTTTTGGTCTCGCCATCACAGTACTGTCCTGTCCATTCATAAAACGGCAGAAACCGTCTATCAGGTCCGCCATGTTCTCGGCAACTGCTAAGGAGGCTGTGTTGACTATCAAAGGCTGTAGATTTAACATAATACACTATTCTTTTAGAATTCGTAAAAAACTGTTATTGTCATATTTTAGAATTATCATAGTATTATAAAACGTTTTCAAGTTACATTTGTTAAAAGAGCCGTCTGCTAACTACTACAAAAGTGCCTTCTGATCCATAAAATAGTACTTTTCTGAATTTAACTACAAGCAGGGTATTTCTTTTGTAGGAGTATTTCCGTGATTGAGGTGTCATTTACATCATGCTGATATTGTTCATGTGCAGTAAAAAAATTACATTTTAAACACAGTAAATGTCCTTTACAGCAGCAGATATCCATCTTTACAAAGCCAAAAGTATGTGGACACCCCTTCTAATTATTAAGTTTAAATGTTTTAGCTATATCTATTGCTAAGATAAAAGCAAGCATATAGTCCTGCAGCCTCCATAAACACACAATTTCAGTAGAACAGGCCATACTAAGTTCAGTGACTTTAAATGTGGCGCTTTTATAGTCAGCTTGGGAAATTGCTGCCCTGCTACATCTACTTCGATCAGCTGTAAGTGCAATTATTGTGAAATAAAAGAGTGAGGTCACTGAGTGCAGAGGAATGTAGTACAAAAAAAATATTATCCTTAGTTGCATCACCCAACTACAGAGTTACAACTGCAACATTACCACGTAAACTGTGTGCCTGGAGCTTCATGAGATGGATTCTCCTGACTGAGTAGATGCACACAAGAATATAAGATCAGGGCATTCGCAGTGCCAAGCATCAGCTAAAGTGGTGTAAAGCATGTCACCACTGAACCCTGTAGCAGTGCAAACATGTTCTCTGAAGTGATGAATCATGCGTCACTATCTGGCAGTCTGACAGATGAATCTTGAGTTTGGCAGATGCCAGGAGAAAGCTACTTACTGGAACAGTGCATAGTGCCAACAGTAAAGTTTGGTGGAAGTGTAATAATGTTCTGAGGCTGTTTATTAGGGATTTTGTTAGAGTGTCCCCCTGTGCACAATGTGAAATCCAGAAAGACACAGCTTGATGAGTTTGGTGTGTAGGAACACCAGTGCCTGCACTGAGCCCCGACCTCAACACAAGTGAACACCTATGAGACAAACTGGAACTGAGAGACCAGGCCTTGACCTCACAAATGCTCTTGTGGCTGAATCATATAGTGATAATACTGTGAAAAGTCTTCCCGGGGGACAAAGCCCACGGTTTTTGCAGGTCAGATGGTCAGATGTCCACATACTTTTTGCCATTTCATATATCTGGAATATTCCACAAGACACACGTATTACAGGAATGTGCACTACCCAAACTTCCTACAGATCATGGGAAAAATCATTTGTCGGATTATAGTTTTTCTAGCATGGATGCTAGTTTACCACATTCTTTTATGCTTTTGCTAATTCTTTGCTAAAACTGTTACTTTTTCCCCTTTTACGTCATGTGAAATTGGACATTCCTGAGATGGATTAGAACTATTCAAAAGAGTTTAATGCATAGTCCCTATATTTACAGCTGAATATTCAGGGGAAAAGTAACAGTAATGGCAACCCAGATGTGAAATCATTCAAATCTAGCCTGACAAAAATGGGATAGGCCAACTGTTGTACTTCAAAGTAATAGCAAAGCTAAAATTACCCCAAGTATATGTGAATCCACTTTATTATTATTATTATTTTTTTTTTACAAAATATGACCTATAAAAATAGGTCGTTTTTTTACATCATTATAGCACACAATTCATTTTCAGACACTGAATTTCAAATGCACAATTCCCTAAAGGTTTCACAAATGATCTTATGGGATGGATGCGATACCATGTTGTTAAGAACTCAAGCAAAATTAAAATGCCTACATATTTTTAAGTTAAATTTTGAATTAGCTGTGCTACAACTGACACAGAAATAGTCCTAAATTCACTAGTGAAAAATAGATGAAACATGAATGTTATTTATTACATGAATACACAAGAAAGTTGATTCTTTACGCTAAATAAAAATCTTACTTGTTTAACTCCTTTTATGTCCACTTGTAACAGACCTTTTCCATCATTCTGAAGGGAGCATTTGATGCTCTGAACTTGTGAGAAAGCAGCAAGGCAGACAGGCTATGATAAAGTAAAAGACATCTAAATATTGGCACACAGTTAAATACAATGCAATTCATCTCATTAAAAGTTAAAGAAACATGAATACATCTACAGCTACGAAAACGGAAAGTATGAGTGAGCAGGAAGTGTGGCAAAGGTGTACAAATAAGGCAAACTTCTCCACTATAATAAGAAAACCTCTGCTGATGTTTAAACCTTCTACCTACACATCATCATACTAGACCAAGAGAGGTGATGAAGTGATACGACTGAACACAACACTTACCACTGAGTTTTTGTCGGTGCGTTGACAAATACCTTTAGGGCCAATTACAAGATCTACAGCCAAGTTCCACCCTTGCTGCACACAGTTGATAATAAATTACACAGTATTATGCACACTTCTATACAAAATCAGCATTCAGAGATAGAAAATATTATCTGATATATCACAATATGACTACACTACATCTAAATTTCATAATTTCATAATACAATCTAAATTTCATGATCTTCCAGCTACATAATGTAGAATAAATCATAAAATAAACAATTCCAATCATTTTCATAGGTTATGAGTGATTTACATTGTTAAATGGCCTGTACCCTCTCAAAAATAAAGGCTTACAGATTGTTCTATGCTTTACATTATGTGGAGGTTCATTAAAGCTCCACTCAGCAGCTAGGTGACAAAAAGTGCTGGTAACACTTTGCTGAAGGTCACATGTTTCAGGACAACTGACATAAACCTACATTTAGATTTAAAAAATGGCTTGTTCCAATGAGTTACAGTTGACACAACATAATTTCACCACTTGATATTTGATGTGACTGACAATTATTGGAATAAGCCTCTATAAATGCTTATTTTTTGTGTTGGTCGTCAGGAAAGGTTTATGTACGTTTCATGTAGCCTTTTGAATGTTGGTCTTTAATGAAGTCTTACAGAGGTAATATCACTTAAAGCAGTAGAAAAGTACCACTTTAATTTTTGAGAGTGTAGTTGTAAGCTCAACGGGGGGAACACAGGGGTCTCTGGCACATGGCTGTCAATCAAAATAATAGACATCTAACGAGATAAACAAACAGTAATAATGAGGACTCACCACCAGCTCACAGGGGAAAACTTCCTCATCAAAACTGGAGAAAACTGAGAACGTCTCAAAGAACTTTAGAATGCATTGTTCCTCCTTCAACGAAGAATATTGTAGGAACGTTTGCTGGATCAATTTCCTGAGCTGCTTCGGCTGTCTCCCAGAAGAAAACCGGCAAAAATGTGCAACACGCGATCAATCAAGAGGCATAATCAGAATAAGCTCAATAACCCTGCATGAGCCAAACATTCAAACATATAGAAGAAGAGCACTGTACCTTCATGCTGTTGATGAGTTCTTGGGGAAAGAATAGGTCAAGGCCCACATCTTTCCTGAGAGGAAAATTGAGAGACATTTTTTTATTTATTTCTCCATAATGTTATTTTGTAATGTGAGTATTATGTGTGCTGTTATGGGCACTGGCGTGTTCATGTGTTTTCAGTTATTACTTACTCAAGCAATTCAAAATTCGATTTTTTCTCCAGCCCACTCACATTCATATCTTTATAAAATCTCCTGTTGGATTACAAGGGTTTGTGAATGACATTTGTACAAACCCAAGCGACATTTCAAAAATAATGCAGGTGTTGTCATGCATAATGCTGATACCTGATCTCCAGACAGCCCAGCTGTAAGGCCATGCCGTCACTGACCTTACTGGCACAGTGCTGCATGTAGTCACTACGGACCTGAAGAGAAAAAAACGATAATAATACATTTGTACTTGTAAAAGCTCTCCATTAACACAGCAGACTTTAAGATGGTCCACACTAACCTGCTGGTAGAAATACAGCATGGTGGTTTTGTCTTCTTTTAACTTTTCCAAGAAACCACTGGGGATGTACCGAACTCTAAGATCATATCTGTTTGTTTTAAAAGACACAGTATATATATATAAAGCAATGCTGGGCAACGGTTAATTTTTTTATCCCAATTAAGTGCATTGTTATCTCAAAACTTAATAATCAATTCAAAAGTAGTGTATTACACACATTTTTTAAAGAACAAAAGTGCAATATCATTTGGTTTGCAAACACTTTAAACAAATAAGGCGCTTTAAAATAATTGTCTGTGTTAAGTAAATCATGCGTTAGCACAATAATAACGCATTAACATGCCCAGGCCTAATATAAAGATAAAAATAATCTCAAAAAACACAGGACAAGGAAAGCTCAGGAACATGTACCTCCACTCTGCCTCCACATGCTGGTGCTCATACTTCTGCTCCACCTCCCCCACTGTAAGGTTAGGGTGGAGCCAGTGCACTTCATCTGATTTCAGGTGCTTCAACCTCAACCCATAGCAGTCAGGGAACTTGATGTTTGGACCAAGCCGTCCACTTTCCAAGATGGAATTAATAATGGCCTGCAGAGCATGTTATTTTGGTATGTTTTTAAAAATATTTTTTCCACATAATCTTTTAAATGAATGTTCACATAACAATTCAATGCACACAACTGTTCACCTAACCATTATCAAAAGAAATGTGGAATTGAGTTAATACACAATATAGTCCCCAGAATTTTAATTACAGATATTGATAAATTCTATCTATTAATCATTTACCCATCGAGAGTAACTGTACAGTCATAGACAGCCTGTTTTAATATGATATACAGGAATATCTCAGTGTGAAGTACAGCAACACTTACCCTGATCTCCCATGAGCTGTCACATTTTACAAGCTTAAAGTTTTTGCCCAAGTTAGAGCTGTTGCTAATGAAGCACACTTTGAGGATCTTCACTGAGCCTGCATCCTCGCCGGGTACTTCAGAGTGACGTCTTGACACCTGCTGGTCTATAACAGGCGGTGGCTTTCCAGACATCTCTACATAAGTTGTCATGACAGGGGTCTCCTCATCTCAGCAACAGGATCTGCATTGAAGAGCACAGATATAACCTTAAGACTAGCAAATTCATTACAGTGAAGACTCTCCCTGAAAAGATGTGCCTGCCTGTAACCCTAAGAGATAAACTGATGTACTTACAGAGTTAACTACAAGAGGAAACAGTGGTAACAAGAGGTTTTTCGCAGCTCTAAATGGTTTTGAGGGAGCAGCATTTCTCTTCTCACTAAAGTTGATGGAGCATACAAAGGTGTTGCATCACAGGACAGAACTCTTGCATAATAAAATTCAGATCATTAGCTGGTTCACTGACAGACATCATTATGTTCCAACACGTCAGCACACGACGGAAGCACATCCTACCTCTGCTGGATGGATAATTTGCCCTTGAAAATGAAAAAAAAGAGCATTTATATTTACTCAACAAACAGTTAACAGTTATCTGTCATTTAGACTAATAATTAGTTAAAGGCAGAAAATGTGTAAGATAGCCTTGGTATTGGGTAAGTAATCCATTCTTGAACAGTAAATTTGCAAGGTAAGGTTCCAAGCACGTTTTAACTGAGAGCTAACCAACCACAATCACCAGCGTGGTAATAAATACATTCACAGCAAAGTTATTTTCTCTAACAGTGCTTAAAAGTTAAACAGAGTCATGCAAAACGAGAAAATAGCATTGAAATAAATAGAGCACATCCTGTGTAACCCTAGGTAAAGTGTGATGTGGGCTTTGCAATAGAGCACATGCGATGCTTTGATAATTTCACAATGGTGATGATTACTGCTGCCACATCTGAAATTCCCCTTCTTCCACGCTAATGAAAGTGAACTGTGTTAAACGGAATACTCTGGTGATAGTTTTGAAAAGGCTGATTAATAATCATCAAACATTGTATTGTGTTGTAATTCTGTGGTCAGGCGACTCTCCACATCACTCACAGGCTTGCATTCGGTAATCAGCGACTGTTTTTGGAAAGTAATATAGGAATATTTAACAATATTTCTATTTTCCTTTATAAAATCTTTCTATATTACTTTACAAAAGTGTTTCGCAGCACTGTGCTTTTCCTACAATTGTCTAAATTATTGATAAAACAGCTGTGAACTGACGAGTTTGTCACGCTTTATTCCTTGCTGTTCACCATCATCACACATCAACTTTACACAAAGCCACCGATCACCGAACACAACAAGTCAATGGAAAAATCTCTTGCAAGTGTGTAGATGGGTTAAGTATTTATAAATAGAACTAAAAAATACTAATAATTCAACAAATACACAATATTATAACACAACAAAATTGTGGTAAAAGTTGAAAAAGTTGTTTGATGTGAAATCCACCATTCTAATGAAACAAGACATCTGAAGAATTTAAAGCAACCTTTTAGACAGATATTACATGAAATAGTTCAGACATAGTTTTAGTTTTTGGTCAGACAGACAGACAGATAGACAGATAGACAGATAGATAGATAGATAGATATATAGATAGATAGATAGATAGATAGATAGATAGATAGATAGATAGATAGATAGATAGGTAAACAGATAAATAAACGAGTATATATAGCA
Source organism: Brachypetersius gabonensis (assembly GCA_037577145.1). NCBI lineage: Eukaryota > Metazoa > Chordata > Actinopteri > Characiformes > Alestidae > Brachypetersius > Brachypetersius gabonensis. The sequence continues at coordinate 28,465,174 of JBBJLR010000001.1, forward strand.
AGTAACAAACATAGATATAGAAACACACAACTGAACTTCATACTACTATTGAAAAACTGGTGAAATTCTCTAATAATGTCGCCCAGAAGTTTCCAGTGAAAGCTGCATGCTGAACTCGAAACTCTTTTCTTATCTTGTTTAGAATATAGCTTGGCAGGCTGCTTAAACGCCAGCTCGCAGAATCGACTTACTGGATTAATATGATAGGGTCTGCACCAGCGCTGTTCAGTCCATATAAAAAAGTTGCTGAGGCTGGTGCTGGCTGTAGGTGTGATTACAACATGCTGCAGACCAGCATTTTGTAAAACAGACTTCTTGAGTTAAGAGTCATGCAAACGCAAACACACTGAGGGTCAAGACTGAGGCCAAGGCTCCTACTTTTTAGTTAATGTTGATGCGCAGCCATCGTTCTCACGTGTCAACCTTCTGAGAGGCTGAAGCTAATACAAGTCATGCTGACTGAATGTTGACATGCGAGTTGACCAATAATCTCTTGTTTTTTTGGATGTTCACACACACCTGTGTCATGACTCCTGACGGTCCTGTCATACTGTGAGTGTTCATACATGCCAGTTTTACAGTGGCACCAAAAGCATCTGGACATTAGTGCCGGCCTTAAAATGTATTATTTTCTTTGCATTTGGGAGCAAAAAAAAGGATTTCAAATCATCCCAAGACCAAACTAAAAAAATATTTTTTTTCTAAAGTGTAAACTGCATGATTTGTATTTTATATATTCTTCTCTCCATGTCTGCATCCTCAGTTACGCTTCAGAGCTCATGATGCCTTCAGTGAACCCAAGCTTTGGCCTTGGAGACCGTGGCTTATGAGCTGCTGCTCCTTAAAGCCCCAATTTACTGGCCACGCTTTTCGATGCAAATTATGCAAGCTGTGCACAACTTGTAGTCTTCATAAGTAATAACAAGATGAATGTAGTGTATTTTTTCAGTAGGCAGTCCAGAGTTTAGGTTTGGCTACAAATGCTATTGAGACTTCTCAAGAAACTTCTAATTAAGGAACCTCTGACATAACACTCTACATGCTAGGTCTTGAATAAAAATCACTTGTGTTGCAAACCTTGTGACTTGTGACCAGTGACAACAGTTCACAATTCATGTGATGAAGTTAAAGATGCCTAGAGCTGCGAAAACCTTAATTATGAGCATGAACACATCAATAACACAAAAAGTTTCCGTGTTTGTAGACTGCAACTTTTGGAGAGATAGCACATTTCTAATAATACAAAGTATATGTAAAGATCTCTCTCTCACACACTCACACACTCACACACGCACACACACGCATGCAATGTGACTATTTAAGCAAAAGTCAGTATTACGGCATTTGGATCTACTCCACACATCTCAAATGAGAACTCATACCAACCATTTGCAGTTTCATACCAACCATTTCTAGCTCACAGTCAAATCACAAGAAACCGATCCTGATCATCCATCTCTCACCAGAACAAATTAATACAGGGCCGCTTTTTCATCTGCTCTTTCTGAGTTGCTACAGTGCTTGCACAAAACCAAACAAAACCCTGCTGAACACCATCACCTATCTAATAGCCTGATTACTATCAAACTCAATCAATTGCCTTAAAAACCAAACCTGAATTATGCTGATATTGCAGCTGCAACAAAGTCTACACACAGACTGTATTCTATTTGATATGAAAACGTATCCAATTATATTAAATGCACCTCAACTTATTCCGGACATTCTATGTATAAGCTAAACTCATCCCACACCCCTATAAGTTCGTTACTTTAATAAAAAAAAACATAGGTCGGCTGGTGGCCTGGTGGTTAGGGAGTTGCCCCTGTGATCGGCAGGTAGTGGGTTTGAATCCCAGGATTGCTATTTCATCAGTAATGTTCCTTTTGAGCAAGGTACCATCCCACATACCGCTCCCCGGATGCCACTGTCAGCAGTCCACTGCTTCACTCAGGTGAATGGGTTACATTCAGGGTTACATGCAGAGGGTTCAAGTAATTTCATCCAGGACCAATATAGCATGTAAAAGAAAAAAATATACATAAATAACTGGATGAAACATTTCGATGAAAGGGGAAGTAATAAAGCATCTGCATAACAGTTTTCCAGCATTTAAACCGCTGCCTAATGTGAAATGTCTGGTTGATCATGGACTGGACTTGCTCCTGCTCATCACCTCTGACTGCCAGAACCTAAAGCTAACGATAATCAACATACAGACCTATGAGTGGAAATGGGTCTCTGACCAAACAGCTCCAACAACACGTAAAAGCTACCGAGACCCCGTTTTTGTAGCACATCATAAAGTTCAGAGTAGGAGCAGATATCTGAGAAGGTAAATAGTGCAATAAAAGACATTCCTGTATTCTCTATCCCTGGGTAGAACTAAAACCTTAATTAATGAGTGATATAAACATAAACCAATGATTTGATGACCTCTGAAAATCACATGAAGAGTGTGTGAATTAGATTTGTGAGCTGAATGACAAACAAGTCACCTGCCTCTCAGAAGACTCATGTCTAATCGACGCCCTTCAAGTCAAGCCGCCCAGTCCCCTATGCTGCTGAAACACGCACTTTTCTCTCCTGGACTGATGATACAGTTGTTGTCACCGTGTCAGATAAATATTGTTAAGAGTTTATAGGCTGCCCTCATAACTTCCTGTGTAAGTACAGTCATGTTCTGCTCTATCTGAACATATTTCTAATTCACCACATTCACCAAAATACAACAAGAACATGACAACAACAAACCTGTTTAAAGCTTCTCCGGCAGCTGCGATCTCCTCTGTCTGTGAGTTTTTCTTTCTTTTCTTTCTTCTTCTTTTTGTTTAACCACAGTGCAGGTTGCCACTTTCGAGTATCGCCTGAGGAAGGTAGCGGAGCATGGAGGCCCTCCCCCTTCCCCCTCAGCTTCCTGATTTCTGTGTAGTTTCTGGGTGTGAGTAGCTGCGTGTAGGTCGCACACACACACACACACACACACACACACAGCATGAGAGGCTTTCCTTACCATACCATACCTCACCTTACTTTACCCTAACCGAACTCACTCTAGATTAAGTTCACTTCACTTATTTATCCTAAAGGGCGTGTCGTCCACACTGTAAGACGCACTGTGGGCCCGTTTTCATATTATGAGCATAATCCTGACCCAAGGCTATGACATCATTCTTAATGGTGAATCACCACCGATACTGCAATTAAGTCCAAGACTAGACTTGACCCAGTCTTCCTGTTAACTCTTTTTACCGAATGGCACATGTTCTCATCTCACTGCCTCACTGCCTGAATTAAACACTCTTACTAGAAATTGTACTACTGCTACTAATAATTATGATAATAATAATAATGATGATGATAACCAAGGTACTACTTCTACCACTACTTCTAATATTAATAATAATAATAATAACAGCTAAACTACTACTACTAGTACAACTACTTCTACTATAAGTAATAATAATAATAACAATACAACTACTACTTCTACTACTAGCAGTAATAATAATAAGAAGCAGAAGAAGAAGGAGAAGGAGAAAAAGAAAAAGAAGAAGAGAAGAAGAAGAATGTTTTAGCCATTTAGTTATCTTGCAAACTTTAGTGTGCTTTACAACAGATGTAAGAAGACTTAAAAACAATTGCAATTTCAATATATAGAAAGTGTTTATCTCTAGAAAAACAACAACAACAGCATATCCAAATGGTCATCGAAGTCTCAGGTCACTACAACAAAGAAGAGCCTGTTTCAATTATATGAATGAAATGTGTTTATTTTTGTCATTTATCAGGACTAAAACACCCTTATTAGACATTTGGCTCATGTATCATTTGTATACGTGAATTTAAGAGATTATCATTTAGTACTCAATTGTTGTCATTACTTTACTAGGACAAAAAGAGCTTGTCTGCGTTGAGCCTCTTGTCCTTTGCCTTTATGTTACAGCACCACCATGTGGACTAATGAGGAGCTACACGCCTTTACGTTTCATTTGTATTTGTTATGCTTATTTTTTTGCTATTGTTAATAATGATAATCTCAATACTTGCAACATTTTACAGAACTTCACTAGTAAACTCTTTGAATACTCATACAACCTGTCATCTGTGAGTTGGCTGCAATTTTTTCCAAATATCAGCGTTAGTATTTTCAGGTTAATTACAGTTCCCTAAACTGTAAACCCTTAAACAAAATGACAGTGCGTCTTTAGCTTCTATCACGCCATTGTACTTTATTTTTCGTTCATTTTAATGGCTTGAAGTTGCAGCCTAGCGGCAGGCCACAGGAAGTGCTGTGAGAAAGAAGTGTTGCTAGGGCCTTACAACTTCCCCAAACAGGCACACTCAAATGTGAGCTCAGATATTCCCCTCTCTGACAGTACAGTGCAATGAATCGCTGTGCCCTAAAGTACAAATAAAACACCACTAAAAGCAACACAAAGTGCAGTTACTTCGTCTAGCAAATGCTCTTTTCAGTTGACAGGTGCGATTACCATCAGATAAAAATGCAGGATGTGTGAGGCTTCAGCAGCATCGCTCATCTGAGCAATTAACTTACACTTCAGTTCTAATATCTGAGAAATATTTCATTTCCACAGATGACAGGAGAGTGACAAATGACCGCATATGAACATGGAAGCATTTATCCGTCAGTGTTGAAGCATTTTGTCACGCTAAAGTAAAAAAAAAAACAGTTTTAGCTCTGAGATCAGCTTATGTCTAACATTTTCCATGTCACAGACAGGCCCAAAAAAAAAAGCTGTTCGCCATTAGAGGATCCAGTGTATAACTTTGGTCTCTGGGTTATCACAGTGTCTTTAAATATGCATGATGAGCTGACTGGGATGACTGAAGCAAGAGCTTCCGTGTCACATATATCTTTCATCATGTTTTATCCTCTATGCCACAATGACTTATTTCAATTTTTAAGGTCAAAATGAAATAGTTCCGAACATTCTGGCCATGAATGTGAGTCCTTAAATGAACCTTGTTCGCTTGTTTTCTCTGATAGAATGCGCCGTGGTAGAGTTCATTATAGGTTAATAGATTATTAATTAGAATATAAATGTACCATTGCTCAGGTTTACTCGACTAGTACATAAAAGTCGCGTAGAAAATATTATTTCAGATTACAGAAAATGTCTTTATTGATGGTGGTTTGTCCGTAACGTAAAAGTACCAATCGGACGATTCTTTTTGCAGCTGATAAGAGTACAGTAACCCAACTTTGTCCACAGCTCTCATAATTCAGGTTGACAGGCGGAGTTTGAGAAGCCCTAGTCGCACATATGACAGGTTGAGAAAATAGTTTGTGGTTGTGCTCAGGAAGCCTCACAGCATAGAAAGAAAAAGACTGCATTTCCTGAACTTCCTTGAACCTCTAAGAAGGCCATCAGAAATAGCAGTTACTATTAGAGGAGATATGCAGAATTCCTTACTCAGCAGTAAGTATGTTGACTTCCCCGTTTGGCCAGTGTCTCCACATCGATTTTCAGTCATCACTTTTCTAACATGATGTTTGCCTAATGCTTGTGTTCTTCTGTGCTTTGTTTTGCTACTACTGCAGCTCCTCTACTACTGACCTCGCCTAAAAAGTGGACCAAGCTTGCTCAAAGAAAGAAGAGGTAAGATCTGACATCTTCCAGTCAAGCTCAAGAGTCTATGCACCTTGGATCATTCATGATAGATGCACACGTTAAAACGTGATGAGCGTTTGTTAAGCTGCAAGAAAGCTGTATGATGGAGCTACCCCCACATGAGCAGTGCAATAAGGCTAATTATACATTTGTGCATGTATTTGTGTGAGCAACTCAGAAAGAGCAGATGAAAAAGCGGCCCTGTATTAATTTGTTCTGATGAGTGATTTGTAATATATTTTAAAATATGTATTGAATTTGATCCTTCTACTGGTCTTTTGGAATATCCATTTAGTAAGAAGACTACTAACGCCTTATATACAATATAAGAAACATGTATTTTAACACTAGAACCATAATTACAGTAAAGCAAGCACACATTAAGTGCAACAAAGTAAATGATATAATTTAATCAGAAATTTAAATAAGAACCCATGGTTGACAGCATATCAGATAACAAGAAAATGTTGTATAGGCATTATAAACAAAAACATAAACATATGTTTCTGTTTACAACGGTGTTCCTGTAATGTTCCTCTATGTTGTGATCCTACAATTGGATCATTGTGTGCCAGTAAGATGCCTATAAATAAAATGTTATTATAATTATTATAATAACATGCTGAACGCGTTTTCTGTGGCCAGTGGAAGCTTCTCAAGGTGCTAAAATGTACCAGGCCTGGCCCTTTCCAGTGTGGCAAAACGACCTGCCAGTGTCTCTGCAGGCAGTCCCATGGCTCAAAAACTTTGGATTAAGGAAGGAAATATGTTTCTAAGCAAATATCTTGGGGGAGGGGTGCATGAGATGCAGTTATAAAAAAAGAAGGAAACTTTTAATCCTGCAACTATTAATCAGAATCATTTCTTTAAGTCTTGTTTTCAAACATATTTTCAATAACTAGATTAAATTATGCAAATAGTGCAAAAGTCAAATACAAAATGTTGTTCAGTTTATTTGGATATTAAGTACAAAATATTCATTTTACAAAACAAAATGAGACTCCTAACAACCGTACAGGCAGGTAAACCACCACAACTGTCAAAGTGAAATAAACCTTCAAGCTCAAAAAAAAAAAACCTTCAGTTTTAGATCTGAAAGTATTCACAGGTGTTTCTTTCCATTGAGAGACATCTCCACATTGTTTCTGAAAGGATGTGTAGATGGACAGTAAATTGTGGAGTTTAATAGACTGAGGAAAGAATATTTGTACTCGAAAATCAAAAATGAGGAAAAACTTGGCAGAAAACCGAAACCAGAACACCGAAAGAATTATGAAATTATTAAAAGAATAAATCTGTTACAAAACTATGAAAATATTTATTTAGCATTCAATCAATGCACAATATAAAATAAAATTCTAAATAAAATATTTCACTTGAGCCCACTCATGAATGTTACAATTAAGTATCTTCTCTCATAAAACAAGTGAATTCAAGTGCATTTTAATATTCTGAACAAAGTGCATTCAGAACAAGTGCTTTAAAACTGTTGAAAGATATAACAACATTTTCTGTAGGCCGAAAACAAAATAGTGTGTTAAATCAAAGTCTGGCATAGCCCATATATAAACTGTAATCACTTGAAAACTTTCTTGCTATTTCAAAAACACAGACGGAGTGGGTGTGCTCGAAGGGTCTTGCTTCTTCTCTGCTTCATACTCTGCATGGCGATCGTGATGTTTTGATTTTACATGTATGATAAATTAATCCCGACGTTGAGAAAGTCTTCGTGGATGTACCCACTCTAGAAATTTCGGCATTGCGTGCTTTACAAGCGGCTTTCCATGTGTCTTTCTTAGATATATCGAAATGCACCCACACGGCAGACATGTTAACTTTAATTCAATTCGGCACCTGCAGGTTGCAGCCATCACCTATTGTTTATAATGTTTGTGTATCGGCTGAGAAAGATGGCCGCCGTGCAGCCACAGCTGTTGTTTTCCAGAAGCATAAATTGCCAGTCCGCCCCTGACTCATCATGAGTGTTTCTTATAATTTTTGTACTGTAAATGTAAAAAAATGTCTGCTTTAACCAGTTATCTAAAATAAGATGTGTAGCTGATAAACAGTACATTTGAACTGTAAAAATTATTGTTGATTATCCCTACATTTTGCTGCATTTGTATTACTAGAATTACACAAATGTATTACTGTATTTACCTGTTTATGCCAAAGAAAATGCCCGTGCATGAATTACAGTACAGTCTGTATGGGCTTACCTATTTTTCTTTAAGGGTAATGTATAAAACTGAGTTTAATTAAAATTAAAATGTTTTGGGAGCATATTTGGGGCATATTTAGGGTTTACTATAAAAATAGACAAAGTATTATTTTACAAAATTACAAAACACACAAAATATTATTTTATGACTGTCAAGCTGTTTAATTTTTGTAATCTTGAGTAAACTAAATAAGTAATGGGAACAAATGTTTTACTGCGACAGACTGCAAAGGCCCTATAAGATACAAGGTGCCTAGATAAAATCTCACTAGCCTGATCACCTGGAATCATCTGCACCTGTTTCTTCACTGGTTCAGGCCTTAAGTTACCTGGCTTTATTATATTTGAATGATTCATACGTAGGTCACTATGTGGCTTAACAAACAAAAAACAGTCCACTGAAACTGGTCAGGTACAGGGGCTGGAACGAAAATGAGTCAAGTTTGAGGGTCCTCAATGCTTCATTAAAAAATATCAGAAACCCTTTTCCTTTATCATAGCAACACAGATTCGCAGCATCCGTTCCAGCAATTCTTGAAAATAATTTGTGCGCCCCCCGCCCCCACAGCACCTTTTACAGCATGCAAACAGTTCTAAGATAAAATAAGATAAGAGATACGATAAGATAAACCTTTATGAGGCCCCCAAGAGGGAAATTGGGGTTCTGTCTCATTTACTGTATGTTCATTACAAACTTGTCATTCCAACTTGTCCCTTGCCAACTCAATGGGTGAATGATCTGAAGACTGGGGAGGCCAAGACATTATTCTCAAAATGTTTCACTTTTTTTTTTTTTTGAGCTGGATATAATTTTAACCCCATTTCAAGATTCATTATTTGTCACATACACAGTTATACAAGAAAAACATGCAGTAAAATGTACCCCAAATCACAAAATAGATAAATTAGTCTTAAGATTGCTTAAAGAGAGATAATAAAAAAAGACAAAAATGTATTTTAAAGAATGCTTGAGATCATTATTCTATTGATTTAAATTTTGTCCAATGATGCATAAAGCAGAAGGAACTGTGGGATGCTGAGGAATGGATCTTTTTCATGATCCCTTTAATTTGGGCTAAGCCTCCAGATCTTCGCCCAGCAGAACACTCCTCAGATGGTCACTGCTCTGATGTTTCACTGTAGAAACAACACAATTTCTGTGACTGTATGGTAACCACCAAACAACTGAAATTTATTTTCGTCCATCTACTGGACCAGCTCTCAGACCTGAACAGTCCAGCATCTGTGTTGTTTAGCCCATCTCAATTTCTTTTTTTAACACAGCGAAGTTTCAACAACTCGTGCGTCTAGTCCAGCTACTCTCAGTCTTCGCTTAACTGTAGTAAGAGATACCGGCTTCTCTCAGTTCATAATTCATCTCAACCGTCAGACCTCAAGCAGTCATCCTACAATTTGTTTTATGCAACAAAACTATCTTCAGCCTTTGATGTCACTTTCCTTGCCCGGAGTGTTTTTGATCACTGTTGCTTCCTGTTAAACATTTGGACACTCCATGCAAACATTCACCCCTGTGTTCTGTGGTTAGCGGCGCCTTTCTAATCATTACAAACATAACAATTAAAAAAACAACATCAGAGGTTTCTATGTAGTACAACAAAAGATTCGATTGACAGTGTGTTCAGCTTATCTGAAAGAGATCTGAGACAAGGCTGACAGGGGGCTATTGTTCAGTTCATTAAGACCCAATCAGAAGGGCCCAGGAGCAAGTTCTGACAGTGGTAAATAGACTTTTTACTAAAGTGTTATTAAATAACATTTTGAAAAACAGTCACACTTGTTTTAAGTATTTCTAATGTTGTTAAAGTGTTTTCGAATTTGTAATGTTGTGAAAGCAGCTTTTTTTTTTTTTTTTTTTTATCCGAGCGTGGGCCCAAATTTCTGGCCTGCATGATACATCTCACAGTAGCATCAGATCCCATAGTGCATCTTTGTGTCACCTTTAGCCAGGTTAGCACATACGCACCTTGCCGTTCACAGGATGTAAAAGAAAAAATGATTAATCAAATCAGGCAACTTTCTTCCATTGCTCCATGGTCCAGTACTGAGGGCCTAGTGACCACTGTTTGTGCTTTTGGCAGTAGACAAAGATCAGCATGGGCTCTCTGGCTAGTCAACCCAGCACACAACAAGCTGCGACACTTTTCTATCACAGCCAGCATTCATTTTTCAGCTTTCTGTGCTACAGCACCTCTTCTGTGGGATCAGACCAGATGGGCGATCTTTCTTTGGACTACTGTTGATAGGTTTTACCCACAGTAAACCAGGAACACTTTGTCTTCTTTTTTGGCCTAGTCAAAGTCACTCAAATCCTCGTGCTTGCAGCTGGTGGCATAGCGACAGGGGAGTTGCTCCTTTGATCATGGGTTTGAATCCCAGGACTGCTAGGGGCACTGCTGAGGTACCCTTGAGCAAGGTACCGTCCCTACAGACTGCTCTCTGGGCGTGGAGTTGATGGCTGCCCACTGCGTCTCTTGGTGAATGGGCTAAACGCAGAAAAAGAATTTCGCATTGCGAACTCTGTGTGTTGTGCTATGGTGCCTTCACACGTGACTGTAAAGGGTCACTTTACTTTTCACATCAGCGTCAAGAACTAACTGATTATTTGCAATTTCTCACACCTTGACATGTTATACACTTCACTTGTCACCATTGTTGTGGATGATCAGTGTATACTGTATATATATATATATATGTGTGTGTGTATGTGTGTGTGTGTGTGTGTGTATCAAATGGAAAGGTGTTGAAGACCCACACTAAGTGGCTGAAGGCTATGACATGAACTTAGTCACTCACCAGAGTGAGCGGTGGATGGAAACTCTCAAAACCACAAAGGCCACTTGAGCTTTCTGGTACTCATTTGCTAGATCTGATTCTCAGCTTCACTCAGTAGCTCAACTGTTCACCTTGCTTGGAATATTTTTTCAATTTGGCGTTAAGTGTAAGGTGTCAAGGATAATGTTACTGTAATACCTCTGTGAGTCTGTGAGCGCATGGCTTAAAAAGACAGATCTTTTATAAGAAAGACCAATTCACCCTGGATCACAAAAGCTAGCAAGAGCTAGCAAGGTCATCAGGCTTTCAGAAAGGTTATTGGTGAAAGTTGTATTAAGTTTGAATTGTGGGTTCATGTAGAATGTGTACATTCATCGACACTTTTGTAGAAAACTAGATAGAAATCAAATTGCCAGGCCACTATGAAAACAGCTCATGTGACAGGAAATGATAAGATGGTGCATAGCTGAATTACATACACATTCTAGAGTGTGGGTGAGAGAGGAAGTCTCGGACTGAGTCATGGTGTGACTTTACTGAATGTACTACAGACACCATCAGAGAAGAAGTTCTCTTTTGTAAGTACGCAAAATGGATTTCAAGTATGTCACTTGAAAAGAGCAGAAAGGCCATGACCTATTTGGTTTAACACAGAATGAATGCTTATTTTACAGGTAACCTGTTAAGTGCTTGAAGTCTGAAGGACAGCTTTCGGCATCTGGTAGGCCACTTTATGCTCCTGCAGCAACAGAGATCTGCAAGACCATTCACTCCGACAACAGTTCTACAAGTCCAACCCCTTTGAAGCAACATGGACCTGTACCGGTGAGTCCGGGTGTAGAACCACCCTGAAATGTTCTCATTAAGTGCAAGAAGTTTAATCAACTTTTTCATGATAATGGGTACAATATTGTGTGATGGTGGCAAAAACCCGCCACTGGCCAAGCATATTTGGCCACACCCTTTCTGTACTCTGACTAGCTAATACATCCAAATCCAGAAGTAAAAGCTTCATAACTTCGGCATGGTTTAGTGATGTTTTATCAGTTTCTGGGTATGTAAAATATAAAATGCTATATACTATTTTACATACTGCTATTTGGTTCGAGGGGGTTGGTGCTATTTGCTTCCAATGTGTGTGTATAATTTATCTGGGAAACTTCTATTTCTTCCTACAGAAATAATTCATTCATGATCCTGCATATGAGTTGAACTCAGTATTGGTCAGCATTCGGCAGTGGAACATTCTAAAATGCTGAACGTGGCTTAATTTACTAAAACAACAAAGGAACACCAAATTTCTGAATGTGTACATTCTCAACTTCCAAAAGGGTGCACATGTCACCCAAACATGGCTAGAAAATGAATGGTGAAATAATAGTTTATGGTGGCATCTTGTAAATCTTGTTAATTCTGCAGCCCATGTGCCTTAAAATCACCAAACTATTACTCCTTAATTAAGAAGCAAGAGTAGTGGCACTGACTATTTAATTATGTCAAATATGACAGAGAACCTCTATGAGCTTAACCACTTGCCCAGTGACAGTAATGGAGCTTATTCGCTTCAGAACAGTCCAGCTGTTACGACACCTACTTATGGCTTATCCTCTACGGGTTCGGTGCATCCAATGTCTCCACATTTTAACCAAAGGCATCTATTATCGCCCGCTACTCCGCAAAATGAGCTTTCACCACTGCTTGATGTACCTCACGGGGGAGGATCTTGGGACTATAATCCACATGAGAAGTCTTCATCCACTCTGTGGGGGCCTTCATCTAAGGACGAGATGGCAGAGACTATGGGCTCCCATGTTCTCTACCCCTTCGGTCTTGTTCCTCACTGCAGTGCTGCACTGTCTAGCAAATTTAACGCCAATGCTCTGCAAAGGCTGGATTCATTTTCCAAAGCCTTTCCTACGAAAAACCCAAATTTGGCTTTCAGTAACAGTGTGTGTGAAAAGAGTTCAGAGGACAACCAAGTGCCAGAGATGTTGATGTCACCTCAGAGCGGAGCACCCTCAGATGGGTCAGATCGAGAGCCTTTTAGTCCAGTGGCCGTGCAGAGTCAGCCACAGCAGCACCACAGTCAACCAATGTATCATCCAATAGACAACCAGCACATCACTCATAATCTCTACCACAACCACCAACCATACCACCATGGATATCAGCAGTACAAACAACAGCTGAGAGAAAGTCATCCGGAGCAGGTCTACAAGTTACCCTTCTATAAGTCACAGAACCAGTATCACTTCCAGCAGCAAGGGATTCAAGTCAATCAAAACCAGCTCACACCTTACTCATTAGCCCTGCAAAAGCAACATCAGAGAGGGCCGTTCCTTCAACAAAGTCCCTTAGAAGGCCCTGATTCTGTTGGCTCGCCTACCTACAGCTATAGTGAGGACTACAAAGCACCTGAACAACCAGCTTTCCAGGGTAGTCAAGGGCTGCCTCTTCACTCACCCAGCTTCAAGGAGCCACAGCATTTTCATCCATTCTCTCACCAGAATGATCTCTACCAGCACCAGCAGCCTCACGAGCAAGCACACACATTCTCATTTAAGCAAAATGCCTCTTTTGGAGATAATCACTTGGCGCCACTTGATATGTCAGGCATGCCAGGATTTCCTAGTGTAAAAGAGGAAGACTGTACAGATTTAACTCATCCTCAGAAAAAGAAAGATCTCTGCAGCTCCCATTATCAAAGTGTGGGGTCTGGGGCCAATCAAGCTGCACAGTCGACTGCTCTGAGGGGAGGAGTGCTTCATCACCTCAGTTCCTATAGACAGCAGTGGGCACAGGTAGTGCATCAATGCATTTTCAGCATAATCATTAGTCTAGCTGTGCTCTAATTAAGCCGTAACAGTCCAAATAATCAACGTTTTCTCTCTATCCTGAAGCACTCACTCGATGCTCAGCCAGACCAGACTTTACCTGCCTACAGGTTGGAAGTGCTTTATGTTTTACAGTTTACTACCTTTTTAGTTGTTTGCTCAAAACAGTTTTGTAATGCATTTATCTTAATGCTTCTGAATTATGCAGTTATTATTGTCCTATTTTGGTTTTGCTTAATAGGAAGGAGACAGAAGTTGTGAGAGGTCAAGGGGCCAATACCAAGCTGAAATGCATTGTCTGCCAAAGGGAGTTTAAAAGTTTGCCAGCCCTTAATGGTCACATGCGTTCCCATGGCGGATTCAGGACACATCCATCAGCGTTCAAAACTGTAAGATCCATTACGTTAGTATCCTGTTCAAATGAGTTTTAAAATACTGACTAAACCTACCAAATCATAGTTAGGAGTTCTTGATGAGGTTATGGTGTTATGCCAGTATATCGCTACAAAAAACAATATTTAAATTGAAATTTGTGTGGTGATGTTCACATGTAAATTACACCACTCACCTTATGATAAGAGGATAAGACATCGGATTAAACATCACATCTGAAATATTTTTAATGTGACTGCACATGTTTTGCTGGACTGACATTATTAATAATAATAATAAGAAGAAGAATAACAACAACAACAACAACAACAATAATAATAATAATAATAATATGAATTGGTAGCAATTTTGTCTATTTTACCACCATCCAGAAAGGATTTACTCAGACATCCTCTCATTGTTTTATGTTTTATATAATGGGAAGAATAAGAAAGTCTATATTGTCTTATTATCTTTATTCTTCTTGTTGCACTGAGCATGCTCCTGACAAAAGAACTGTATCTACAAGTACTACTGCTCTTTATTATTAACAAACTAACAGTGAAATAATTTGTCACGCCAATGAAACAGTATTAACAGAACACTGATTCATGTTCTAAACATTTCATTACATTCTGGGTTTTCTGCAGAGTGAAGGACAAATCCAGCTGTCAAAAGAAGCAGCTCAGATTGAGCCCATGGTGTTACCTGTGTCTGTTCCTGTAAAGGATTACCAAACTCCCTCCAAACTCCCAAATTCCCTTAATAGTCACCTAAAACAAAATGATCTGAATGACACAGCTGAGGCCTGTCCTCCGGCTCCTACACATAAGAACCAGGGCTCACGTGTAAGTTTCACTGCACATCATTTCCATATCAGATGATTCAACACCATTTCAAATCTTTTTGGCATTTGACTCAGCTAGTGTGTCCTCTTATATCATACATTGTTCACTCTATGACATTCTACGAATTTCTTTTAGGCGAAGAGTGAGAAAAAGAGGTACCGCCACTGTCTGGTGCCACTCGTAATTTCTTCATGTAAGGCTGGCCTTGAGTCTAGGGGTCCGGTGCTTTTCCGGAGCCAGCTGCGTTCCCCAAGCAGCTGCGGAGATGACGTCCCCTACACTCCCCCACCCATGCTCAGCCCTGTCCGTCCCGGCTCGGGTCTCTTCAGCAGCTTTAATGCAGGACACCACAGCACTGGAACACAGGCTGTCCAGCGAGTGCGTCTGTGCAAGAACAGTAAGTGTGTTCACTCAAATGATGCGTAAAGATGTCAGAAACAAATTTCCATTTCAGATCAATGATACATGAAGTATCTTTTATTTGCAGATCAAGTGGAAATGGCTGTAGGCCCAGAAAACAAATCCAGCATCATGAAACCGTAAGACATAATAATAATCAAAAATACTAATGTACTTACATTAAAATGTACTTATATTAAAAAAAGGTATACCCAGCTTCAGTATTGACCCAATGACAGCATGAAATAGTGGATTGTTTTTTTGGGAAAAAGAGAACAAATCCATGCATCTTTCCATTAAATACAGCCCATTTAAAAATATGAAAATGGGATGAACTGATAACCAGTTGTCCAGAACTGGCTTCAGATAATGTCTTACCTGTTTGGGTTATATATTACTGCAAGATAACACTGTCCATTTATCATCTGTTTATTTCTAAATGTGCTGCAGTCGGATCAACATTGGTGAAGATTTTCAAGCAATTATTCCACATATTCAGATTCACTCTAAAGTAGCAGAAGAGCCCCATAAGGCTACTATGTTATGGACACCCTGCCAGCTGGATACCACTGCTGACCAACAAAGAGGTAATCTCAGTTCAGGTGCTCATATTAATCTGGTATTGTGAATTTTTGATTATCACTGCTATCAATCATATTGTGTTTTTGTATTGATGCAACATTTTATGTGCAACCACTTTGATTTGTGCAACCAGTTCAATTGTTATAGTGTGATCTCAGAAAATGTTTCATCAGTAAACTGTGAAATTCAACTGTGTTCCAATGACCTTCTGAATGTCTCTGTGATCCAAGTGGATGATCTCCTAAAACTGGCCTGCTCCAGTGTGCTCCCGGGAGGAGGGACGAACACGGAATATGCCCTCCATAGTCTCTTTGAGTGCAGAGGAGATGTTATGGTGAGCATGTGCGATAAACTTCTTTTCACAATTGACGTTCATGAAAGCCCAGCTTTATTAAGTGTCGCTATTTTGTCTGTGGTCTTCGTTCTTCCAGATAACTCTTGAGAAACTGCTTTCGCTGGAGCCCTTGAAACACTTATCCAGCCCTCAAACAGACTACCATTACGCAGGTGTGTAACTGTCTGTATGTCTTTTGAAATATGTGGGTCTGTGGTTGGTTTCATTATTTTCTTCTCAAAATATTTACATTTACATTTACGGTATTTAGCTGACACTCTTATCCAGAGCGACGTACAACAGTGCTTAAGAAGTCCACAACTGTGTCTTACCTGGAAAACAGCTCAAATCCGAGTCAACTATTTAACCAACATACCGCAGTCAGAGCATCTATACAACAACTGTCAAGTAATAATTGGCCAACACCCAACCCAGCAATACATACGCTATAGAGAAAAACACCACAAGTCATAAAGAAAACAAGGGAATTTTTTATTTATTTATTTTTTAAGAAATTAAAGTAAGCAGTAGGAAAGGGACAATAATCAGAGGACACAGCTTATTTTTGCAGTCATAGTAAGAATGCACATATGTTGTTTGTTAATGGCTATGTACCGTATGGTTATTCATTTTTTCCTCTCACCCCAACCCATCAAACTAGGATCGGATAGATGGACCCTGCAAGAAAAGAGGCAGCTGAACAAGGCCTTAGTCGTTTATAACAAGGACTTTTACCTGATTCAAAAAATGGTAATTGCACCAAGATTTGCCTAATAAGTAAAATCGTTTTCCTTCATATTATCTTCAATCACTTTCAGAGAAGGCACTGTGTGATATTAGTATGCTCTGATATGAAGAATGTCCTCTGATGCTAGGTGAAGACAAAGACAGTAGCTCAGTGCGTTGAGTATTATTACACATGGAAAGAGAGGCTCCGTCTAGGAAAGAGGCTTAGTGCAGTTCCTTCAGCGCCAGGCCCAGAGAGAGAGGTGAGATGTGTTGGTCTTCTTCTTCTTCTTAAGTTTATTTTTGTCTCCAGTTGGTCTCTGTTTGCATGCGTTTTTCCAGTAGCCTGCATTCTAAATATAGGACGTTAGAAAGACTAGATTAGATCAAATGGAAACTGTCTTGGTTTCTTAAAATATTCTTTAAAATTCAAAAAACATAAAAATAAAGATAGCAAAATGTGCCAAGACTCTAGTAAGAACCCTTAAGGTGGTAAAGAAAACATTTAGTGTAGGTTCTCTAATAGCTATTTAATTCAAGGTTCTTACTGAAATCTCAGTTTCACACCCACACACACATACACACACACACACACACACACACACACACACACACATATATATTTATATATACACACACACGCATTACAGTTCATGGAGGACATATGCGTTAATTTTGGTGTTTTAGGAACTCCTTGATCTCTTGTTCCAAAAATCACTGACTGGGGTCTTAGTGATCATTATTATATGTCATTTGTTCTCTTACACCAGGGTGGCTCAGAGGAAACCAGCCGACAGCCAGCCCAAGATGCCAAACCCCAGATGAAAGGCCTGAAGTTCTCTGATGTTTCTGATAAATCATGTGCTGCAGGTGTTTGTGAAGTACCCAGCAGTGGGCCTGTGAGTTATTATGTCCTGTAAACAAGCTTCTATTGCCACAAAGACTCAACATAATATGCCTTTAGAGTTCTGTTTCCGGCCCTGTGTCCCTCTGTCAGAAACTTAAAGGTCAATTGTGTTGCCTTTGAGTTACTGCTCTTTAGATCAGAGCTGCATTCATTCATGTGAGTGTAATAATTTAATATAAGGAGCGGCATGTCTTTTTTTTCCAATGTAGATGTTTAATGGAGACGAATGGAACCAGAGCAGTCTGGGAGGACTATATAACCCGCCAGTTGATTACAGCAGACCCAGATCAGCTCACCAGTTAGTTGCAGGTTCTGTAAAATGCTCTCCCTCAAACAGTACCACCAGTGGAGAAACTGACTCAACTCTCGTCTTCCCCTGCAACGAATGCGGAAAGTAAGAAGCACACATTTAAATAAACAAACATATCACCCTTGGTAATCTAACTATTCATCAGGGTACATGCTTATTGTCAAACTAAGCCATCGCTTTATATCATTCTTGCAGGGTGTTTTTTAAGGTCAAAAGTCGCAATGCCCACATGAAAACTCATCGGCAGCAAGACGACCTACAGTTTTGGCAGCTTCATAGACTTCCTGAACAGTCTGAAAACCAGACTGTGACACCTGCCAACTCTTCTATTACACCACTTCAGCTACCCACAACTCCCCATTCCTTACAGTGCAGCAGTGGTGAAGATGTGAAAACATTACTCACTAATAATGCAGAGACACTGCAACAAGTGGACTGCCTCTTGCAGAGCCCAAATTTTAAAGAGTGACTGGGTGGTACTGGCTTTCAATAAAGTCACTGTTGTAATACATTTTGCACAGGACACCTAGTCTGGAGAAACATAATGCAACATCTAAGTAAGAGATTAAACATAATGGAATGTTCTGAATGATGAAATTTATGAATGATGAAATGTTCTGCACTTGATAATAGAAAATATGACATGCCGTGTTTTCAAGCCATGTATTTGTTATCCTTCAGAGACCAGAGGGCTGTTGCAAATGTAGTATTAAGTCCAAATATTAGGTGACTTAAAGTGTAAAGGTGACTGGTGACTTAAAATAGCAATGCTGGATAATATTAGGGTATTAAAATACATTTTTTCATGTCATTTTCTGACATGTCTACAGGTCTAACTGTATTTTGTCAGTTGATACTTGGATAAGTGCTGTACAATAAAACCAAAGCTTAAAGGTTTTGCATTTTTCAAACTAACAATAAAAAAAAATCTGCTCTGCAATAAAATTGCTTTAAGATCTCACGCTAGGATCTCTAAGACTCACACAGATGACTTTGGTCAAAACTAGATCACCTTATTCTAGTTACTCGACAAAAGGTTTGAATGTCACTTCTCACAACAAAACACTGTAACCCATACCTCATTGGGAGACCTGCGGTTAACAGTGTCTCAAAGAACCAAAAACGGTTGGAAGAATCACATATACACTATATGAACAAAAGTATGGGGACGCCTGACCTTTACACGAACAGGGACTTTAATGACAGTGCATTCAAATACATAGACTTTAATACAGAATTGCCACCCTCCCCCCCTTCCTTTGCAGCTACAACAGCTTCCACTCTTCGTGGAAGGCTTTTCACAAGATTTTGGAGTTTCTGTGGGAATTTGTGGCCGTTCATTCTGTAGAGCATTTATGAGGCACTGAAGTTGGAGAAGAAGGTCTGGCTCACAATCTCCGTTCCAGTTCATCCCAAAGGTGTTGGATGGGGTTGAGGTCAGGGCTCTGTGAGGGCCAGTCAAGTTCTTTCACACCAAACTCATCCAGCCTTTATAGACCCTGCTTTGTGCACTGGGGCACAGTCATGCTGAAACAGAAAAGGTTCTTCCCCAAACTGCGTCCACAAGTTGGAAGCATGGTGGTGTCCAGTGTCTTGGTTTGCTGAAGCATTTAGATTGTCCTTCACTGGAAGTAAGGGGCCTAGCCCAAACCATGAAAAACAGGTATGTCCTAATACTTTTGTCCATACCCTATGTTGGTAGGTAGGTAGGTGTGTGCCGTTAAGAGTGACTATAGTCAGGTGAGGAAGTATAATTAGCCAAATCCTAGAGCAACAACAATATGTCATTTGAAATTTGTGTATAGAGCTAACTATAATATTGTAAGTTGACTTACTGTTGTAACACCTTTTTTCATATGAAAACTGATTGTTAATGAAAGTAAAGGCCATTAGTTAGCTATGCAGGTGTGCTAACAGTGTTTTATAATTAGCATCTGTTTATTTATAACCACTTATAGAGTTTGTATTTCTTTGTATTTGGTTGTACTGTATAGCTAAAAATAAATGTTGCTGTTAATATGAAGAGCAGTATAAACCTGTAACTACCTGGTCAGTCACAGTTCTGAATGGAAACTAATGAACTAGCTAGCTAGAATGGAACAAAATTCTTTATGTTTCTAGATGTTTTGAATGTGTCTAAACTGACAGTTATCATATATCTTGTCTGACTTGCTGGAGCTGGAATTATGTAATAACTGTTACATCACAACAATAATAATAATAATAATAATAATAATAATAATAATACTATTATTATTGTGATGTAATCATTGTATAATACGTTGTGTTAACCCAAACTCTTTGTACTGCTAGAATTACTGTTTATATTAAAAATAATTAAGGATACTAGTGCTTATAGCCTGTGTGATTTTATTTTGCAATCTCTGAATCTTTATATTTTATGGTTCTGTTTTCTTTTCTGTTCTCCCATTTAGAAAGTAAGACAAGTTTACTTAAAAAGCAGTGAATATTTAAACAATTTAACAAACAATGTGCATTTTTCTCTTACTTTCATACCAGAAAATCCTGCCGTTCAATATTTTCTTTACCATGTAAAGCAAATCTTCCATTTTATGTAAGAAATTAATATATTTCACAGTGGAATTGAAACATATTCCATTTCACATCTGTACCCAATTCCATTCCATTCTTATGCTACCCCATTTGAACTAATAATAATAATAATAATAATAATAATAATAATAATAATAATAATAATAATAATAATAATAATACAATTACTGAAGTTATTATTGCTTTAGTGGAATTATTATTATTGACACTACTGACATTTTACTACTTACTTCTAGTTCCTACTTATGCTGCTACATTTTGCTTCAAACGTTATCGTTACTAAAAGCAGTAGCACTATTACAATCCAGTTCCGTTCCATCTACCAACACAGTACATGACTGAACTAAATTGCACTTCTTACAGTCCTCAGTGCACAGACAGCCCAAAACAACCCCACACAATATACCGCACGAACACATAAGGTACAAGGATACAAAGGCAGTGCAACAGACAAGCCAGTAAACCTATTTGAATTGTGCTGAAATTGACTCTTTTTATGCCACAGCCCTAAAAATGTACTTCGAAAAAAGTTACTGTCAGAAGTGGGATTCGAACCCACGCCTCCAGGGGAGACTGCGACCTGAACGCAGCGCCTTAGACCGCTCGGCCATCCTGACACGTACGCCGAACTGTCCTACAGCGGCCTTAACCTTAATTTAATGTAATATGTTAGTTTGTAATGTAACATGTTGATGTTCGTTTGACCTGTGATTGATATCTACCCTAAATAACCTGTTTTCAGATTTTGTTTTTACCGTTAAACTGATTGATGTTTGTAGCCCACCATTATGCTAGTCAGGCATTTTGGTTTCGTGCTAGCTAACTTAGCTTGTTTGTAATGGACAGACTGTGCGGTTCCTCAGCCGTGTAGTCGGTTTAGTGTAAGTGTTCATATTATTTAACATGTAGCTGGATTTAAACACAACTCGTCGTTGAGAACTAATTCAGGTAAGCTAGCAAGTTCACACGCTAGCTTTATTGAGACTCGAATGAATAGCCTCATCTAAGCTACTAGCTAGTCAGTTGTCTTATTTAGCAGTCATAGTTATTTTATTGTTTACAGAAAGCCGCTGCTTATATGTGTGACTGTTCAAGTAATATATCTTTGAAACTCATTTAAGTATAATGCTGTTTCACTCTCTAAATTAAGCAAGCAGACCATAATATAGTGTGGACAAAAGTATTGGGATGCCTGACCATTGTACCACCTGGGACTTTAATGACAGTGCATTCAAATACAAAGACTTTAATATTGACTGGGTCTCCCCTTTGCAGCTACAAGAGCTTCCACAAGATTTTGGAGTGTTGTAGTGGGAATGTGTTCCAGTTCATTCTCTAGAGCATTTATGATGTCAGACACTTATTTGGCACGATAACTGTGTCCGCAAAGTTGGAAGCATGGTGGTGTCCTAAATGTCTTTGTATGCTGAAACATTAAGACTATTGCCTCTCACTGGAAGGGGCCTAGCCCAAACCCTCCAAAGCAGGTTAATTTTGTTAGCTGCAGAGCACATTTAACCATATAATGAACCCATGACAACCTAGAAAAGATAACTGGAAAATATTCCTTTGGCTGAAAAGTTAAATGAGCGGAAATGAGGTATGCTACACTAGTAGCTATTTCATGGAGAGTCAGTAATGTCACAGTGATATTAATCCCGTTAATATTATTCCTGTTTGACAGGTCCGTGGAGGAATAACAACGATGGCATCATCTCCCCCTCACAATTTCTCTTGGGTTGAACCTCATAAATTAGCTGGACTGGCAATGCCACGAATGCCTGGTCACTATGAGTACCTGGTGAATAACGGTGTCAAACACTTAGTCACTTTGTCTGAGAGAAAACCTCCTTATCATGACACTTGTCCCGAGTTAAATTTGCATCACATCAGAATACATGACTTCTGTGCTCCCACTTTTGATCAAATCAAGCGCTTCTTGACTATAGTAGAGGAGGCCAATTCAAAAGGAGAGGTAAAATATCAATATGTTCTTACATATGCCAAAGGGTGTTATTTGAATTCATGTTTAAAAAACATTGTTTTTTTCTGCTTTAGGGTGTTGCAGTGCACTGTTTACATGGGTTTGGAAGAACTGGCACAATGCTGGCCTGCTACTTGGTGAAAGCCAGGAAAATCAGTGGGATTGAGGCCATCAATGAAATCAGAAGGATACGCCATGGATCCATTGAAACACGAGAACAAGAGGAAATGGTAGTGCAATTTTACCAACAAAATAAGTTCTGAAACGTAATAAGTTATTAAATAAAGTTCAAATACTCAATGAAGTAATCATTCCTTTTTCCATCATTAGCCTTTATTGGGACTAATAACAGTTCACTTACCAAACTTAATACCATTGTAAAATAACTTTTTTCATGTTTGAGGCAGGACATCTACACTGCCTACAGAATTTTAGCACTTTACTCAGAAACACAGAGCACTTTGACTAAAAGGAATCTCGTGTGTCTCACACATTATTACAAGAAACACAATGAAAATTCTACATTTAAATGTTTGTAATGTGAATTATAAACACTGAAAATTGTTAAAAAATATTTCTACATTTACTGTGAAATACTCATTTATTATAAATGCAGTGGTATTTTTTAACAGTAACATTCTAAACACTCAAGTTAATCTGCTGGTCACAAATGTAGTATTTCCTGTTGAGGTTAGCACATAAGACTATCATTACAGTGTAGAAACATACGCCAGAAAACAAACTTGGCAATACAGGAGCACAGTTATGGTACTTTGACATTGTTTGGTTCATTCATAGTCAAAGAAAAGAGCTGCTGGCGCTCCCTGAAGGTCAGATTCTCTGGAGCTTGTATATTCTTGAAGCTCTTGTGATCGAGTTGCCTGCAGTGAATTAAAACACATATGGCATGTAATTCTGTTAGAGAGTCAAAGGGACTAAGGTGAATTAAATGTTAAATTAAAGTAAGTAATTGGATAACATTTGCACTAAGTATATTGAATTCAATCCAAAGGTTATCCCATATCACTAACAATTAATCAACTTTAACCCCTTTCTACAGGTTTTCACTTGACTTGTGACTTATCAGATATTTTACAACTATAATAAAATGTGTACATTGAAATAAAAATGAATCATATTTTAAAAAAACATTAATGAAATTAAATGCTAAGAGATTTCCAGAACAGGCCAAAATTGCACTGCTGTGAAGTGGTTAACTTTAGTCACTGAAGGATGTTTCATACCGTATATACCATAAATAACATAAGAACGCTTACCCGAAAGAAACCCTGACATGCTGCGTCCCGTTACTTTCAGAACAACCTCCAGGGGCTGCATCTGTAATAACGGTAGATGCATTTACAACTATAGACATCAGTCAGCTTTTCTTTTCACTGTATTTGGTTTTCAGAAGTTGGTGGCACACACCTTTGAAGCCGTCGTCTTCAGCGGTACGGTCTTTCATTTGCTGGGACATATGATTTTGACTCTCACACAGCTTCTGTACTTTATGCAGCTCCCCTGCTTTGAGCTGAAACAACCACCAAGATCAGAACTGCTGCATAACAATCCAGCATTTAATAATATTTAACTGTATAGTCAGTGAATAGTAAATTAATAGGGGTATACAGTATATTTATTTGTTTGTGCATGTATTTCTATGGAGGCATGTTATAAAGGTGGATGAGCCAGTTTTGCCGCCTTAAGTCTCGCCATGATGTACTAGGGCCTAAGACACTTTAATTGACACTCAGAAATGGAATCACCTGCTCAGCGCTTTGCAGCTCAGACTGGGGTATTATGGTCCCAGCTGTGGTGTCTTCATCTTCTTCCTCATCATGATCATCCTCGTTCTGCTGAAACTCTTTTAGCCTTTTCTGGAACTGCCATTCAAGGGAGAGCCTGCGCAGACGTTCACTCTCCTCCAGTGTCCGTTGCTCTTTGGCCTTCAGCCGCAGTACTTCTTTCTCCAACAGCTCCACTGCCTGGTGTCTCTGCTGCTTCTCCAACTGCTCCCGGGCTTCCCTTTTCCACGGGTCTGGAGAAAGGCCTTCTCTAGTACACTGCACATCACTCTTCTTGACAATCTTTTGCCCTTGTGGGTCACGTGGATGTAAGAGGCTCATCTTGCTTGCGTTATTGTGAGATTTGGGCAAAGACTGGTACACAGCGGCTTCCGTTGTTTCAAAGATCTTGCCAGGTTTCGTTTTTGATGAGATGTATGACTGAAGTAGTTTTGTGGAAGCCAGTGTTGGACATTTGTGTTGTTGCGAATGATAGCTCTGTGATGCAGATTTGTTTTTTGGGTTTTTGTCTTGGCCATAAGCTCTAGACATACTGGAGGAGTTGTGATTACTGCTGTCTCTAGCCACAAAGGTGCCAAATGATCGCGTGTCAGTCGGGCGAGACACAGGGACATCTATTCGCTTTGGCTGTGACACAGGCATCGAGTGAACCACAGTTAAACTGTTCCACTCTCCATTTCTGCTAATCCTCTCTGGTCCAGAAATATCACAGTCTGGCGATCGTTGGTCACTCCACTTGTTTAAATACAGTGGTCCGTCCACTAGGAGGCCTCCTCTGTCCACACCGGACAGATTTTCTTGAGAACGGGCCTGTTTTTACATATGAATAAAGAAATGCGTCAGTTCTTACACTGATCGAGAATGTGTTCTTTATATTTTAATGAATTGTGTCTGACTTCCAAACTGGAACTTGTTCATTAATTAACAACAAGCAGTTTTAAAAATGATAATACATGCCATGAATATGATATTATTTTGACCACGGGAGAAGAGATGAGATTGTTCTGCAGACTGTTCTTTACAGCCCTGAAGTCCCGACACCGGCAAGGTTAGATATTCCCGGTAAGGTTCAGACTGATCTGGGCACTGTGAAAGGCCAAATTCAGGCTCCTGCCAGAGGTAAAACACACAACAGGTACATAGTTTATTAATTCTGTTACTTCACATACTTTACATATTCTTGAAAAAATGTTAGTAATGAGGACCATTAATGTGCCTTTAAGAGTACTGATTTAAAATCAAGGGAACTAGTTCCGGTCTGAGAAGCTGCAAAAATATTAGCAATTTTCTTAAATTAAATGAAAGAAATGATAACTCACAGCAGAAATGATATTTTCAGTGGAGGCTGATGTGAGCATCTGCTCATGTATGACTGAATCAACATACATTTCATCAGAATTTTGAAGACCATCTATAAAAAGAAAGAGAAGTGGTACAGTCAATTAAAAAACTACTGCAGAGAGTATGAAGTCCAAATGTTTGGTATACTTGCATGCCAAGTTGGGGTTTGAGCGATACTCCATTCTGTGCTTAAGCCATTTCTTGTCTTGGTTCCTGATTCCTCTTTTGGCTGTGTAGTGATTTCCCTTCATGCCTGGCAGTGTTGAAGGAGCACATACTATTTTCTCTGTAATATCATTCACTTCAAGTCCATTGGATTTAGATTTAGATTTTTCTTGGGGTAGCTGGTTTAGCATCTCTTCCAGACCATAATGAACAGCTGCAAATTTCGCAATCTCCAAGGTTACAGATGATCCAGTGCACATCATTATGTCTGCAGCCCTAATGTAGAATATTTATGTTTTAATTACAGTGTTAAAATGACTCATCAGAGTTAAATAATAGCATGTTATAGATAAGGTTCTACATCACCATTCTTGTGATACTCCAATAACACTTTTGCCATCCACACTGAGTAACTGGTCCCCTGGAGCAAGCCTGCCATCCTAAACAACATGCACATGAACAAAAGGAGCATGCAATGTCATGAAACTGATTAAAAATTGGCATCCGTACTTAAAATTCTTAACCAGACTGACCACATATGCTGCACCCCCATAAACAACAGACTTGATGAAAATTCCCAGCATCTCTTGTCCATTTCCCTGCATGACAGGCATGTTTAGGAATGAGATGAGACATTTGTGTTATCACTTAGTAAGTGAAAAGAAAGATTAGTACACATTAATGACAAACAAAAATGTTTGTATTTGTTCTCAGCCTCACCTTAGCTGCTACGATGCTGAGGCCCATTCCACTTTGTAAAGGTTTCTTCAGTGTGATTTTCACAATCTCTGGCTTCTGATATTAACCCACATACAGAAGTGTTTTTACATCTTGCTTAACTACTTTGGACATTTCAGCATCTCTTAGCTTATGAATGGAAGAACTTACACAATTTGAACTTTTAGGGATGCTGTCTGACGTCTGGAAGTGAACAGTCCAAGACCCCAGTGAGAGGTGATGAGGGATTAATGTACATAAACCTAGAGGCAGTGCAAGTATACAGACCAGTGAGAGAGACAGAATAAAAACACATTTAAACACTGATAAATAAAAAGACTTTTTAAATTATATTACAAAGAGATTCAATATGTGGGCAGAAAGTACAATATTAATTTAAAAGTATGATAAATGTTAATGTGATTAAACAACAAGGACCTTCCACACAGAATCAAAACTGCAGGAAGCAGTAACTCGGTTTAAAAAACACTCCACCATATGTGGTAGAACCAGTGATGCTGGTAAGGATGCATTACTATCTCTGCAGGGTAAGGCGATTCTTGGGTGTGTTTTTAATGAGTTGGCTTTTGGTATTTCTACTTTGTAAAGGTCCTCAGAAACCTTTTTGACAATGGAAAAATATTTCGGAGTAATTTGGGACTATCCTGGCTCTACGTATTTAGATCAAATATTTTGTCATATTTTGTCATTTTGTCATTTGCAACAGCTGTGAGATGGTAGAAAAATCAGGCCTGTTCACCTTTACGGCAGATTGGCTCCAGAAACTCTGTAAAGCCCTGTGGAATGCCTTGCAAAATCTCACAAGTGTAACCCTCCTCAGGTAGCAGGAAAGGAAGGTGAAGGTGTAGGTCCTCCTCTGTTCTGATGTTTCTGCCTTCTGTCTTCAGCACCTCATTTTCTGTGCTTGCTGCCATTGCCACCACACTTTCCATCAGCCCCTAAAATGATATACAAATGTCCTAGAACAGTTTCCCAGAATACGTAACCTAAGCGGAAAGTGAAAAGATAAGACCTTGTCACTCACATGTGGAATCTGGGGCTGCCTGGGCGCACAGTGATATTTAGTCATTAATGCCCGTAACTGCAGCGAGTTCAACTTGAAGCAAGTGGAATGTATTTTCTGGGCATCTTCAATAGCATAACTCTTCATGGTCAGTAGAGTTGTTGCCTGGGGAAAATCAGATTCTTAATACGTCTCGACAGACTGGAATTTCTGGGGGGGGGGGGGGGGGGGGGGTTTGGCCCTTAACAAGGTTTTCCCCTACCTGACT
>JBBJLR010000001.1:28501464-28523315 GCA_037577145.1 Brachypetersius gabonensis
TGCTGAAGGTAGGATTCGAACCTGTGACCTCTTGGTCCAGAGGCAAGTATCCTACCCACTGAGCTACCTCCACCCCAGCTACCTACAAACACAAAATCATGATATTCATTGTATATTCGTCTTTACACGATTTTCAGCACAAATGACTGCCAAAGCAGGGATCCTTAATCCATGCATATTGGAGAGTTTTCTCTGCTCCAAAATACAACGAAATTAGTTCTCGCTTTAGTGCTGGGTGGAATTAAACTGTGCAGTACATGGGGCTAATTTTTGAGGAATCTTACTATTATTAATCAATTGGTGTCAATTAATTCAAACCACTCACATTTAGGATCATCAACTGTCAGTTAACCCTATATATTTCTCATAATAAAGAATGTACTGCAAACACACACACACACACACACAGATCCAATGCCCAGGTACAATGTGACTATGCCTGCTCAAATAACATTCAGCTGCAGAGGTTTTACAGTTTCCTGATTCTTTGCGCTTCCCACATTTTTGTGGCAAGCAGAACACCAGTAGGGTTCAAATCCAAAATCTCGCTTTGCAGAGGCGCCTAGTTTACCTCATCAGGCTCACTGATCTCGAACAGGTCCAGTCGCTCCGAGTTCCACTGCCGGATGGTTGCCTGAAGTCTTTCACGCTCCAGTCCCCGGTGAACTCGGGTTAAAATGCCATCATCAGCCAGCGAGACAAAACTCCCATCATGCGCCATTTCGTTTTGCTCTATGGACTCTCCTGCTACTGTATAGATAGATTTATAGATAGTGGTTCCCCCTGCTTTTGAACACAGCTAAAGCCAAAGACTCACTGATCCATAGCTCCTGGCAGAAGGACACTGAAGCACCCAGCTCCTCTTTTCCCACACTAAAATTAAAGCAAGTTACTGCCTCTGTCCTGGTTTTCATACATATAAAGTGGAGGCCCAGCCCACTATTAATAGAAGACAAGAGGGCATTGTTCTGGTTCAAATAGCCTTACTTAGGCCTATTTAATTGTGCATAGC
Source organism: Brachypetersius gabonensis (assembly GCA_037577145.1). Taxonomy (NCBI): domain Eukaryota; kingdom Metazoa; phylum Chordata; class Actinopteri; order Characiformes; family Alestidae; genus Brachypetersius; species Brachypetersius gabonensis. The sequence goes on from JBBJLR010000001.1 coordinate 28,502,477, forward strand.
CTTTTATTCAAATTCTATGGATAATGAGATGCATCTAATTAAGTGACTATAAACATGCTATGGCTACACACACACTATCATGGACACAGTCTGCATGTAGTTAAATGGTGTGCACATAACAGTATAGAAATGTAGAAATAGTATTAGGTAGTCCAAAATGCTGCACAGTTGTAAAGCTCTAAACATAAACTTTTGGTTTTCAACTAAAACTATTTTTTAAATTATTTCTGTAAATCTTTGTGGTTTGGGCAAAACCTAGTGATTCAATAATGAACACTTAATTAGGAATCTTGTTTTAAAATTGTAATATTATTACATTATGTCCCCAATAGATCATAATTTAAGAAAATGTTTTGTCATTTTTGTTTTTTAAGTAATTACATGCAGCATGTCATAACGTAAAATGAAGGAGTCCAATGAATGTACTCCTATTGTCTGTCTGTAAAAGCACGTGAAAAAGCACAATGGTGTTTAACAGTGGACTATAAACTGCGGATTTCAATAATTTCATGGATGACTGGATGTGAAAGTGACATTTTTAAAACAGGCTAAAGGCCTTATTTTCCCTTTCCTGTCTATATTTCAAAAATAACAATAAAAAATACAACATTTTTGTCATCAGTAATTTATTCAGCTACTTTTTTCCAACGGTAAATGTTGAGAATACAGCAATGGCAACAAAAAGAGAAATAATAATAATAGGTGTATCATTTGTAATTAAATAATACAGCTGGTGGGCTAGTGGTTAGGAAGGTCAAAAGGTTGTGCGTTTGCATCAACTAGCGAACAAGGTACCGTCCCCACACACAGTTCCCCAGGCGGTGTTCTGGTGTTCTGGTTGCCCGCTGCTTCACTTGGTGAGAGGGTTAAAGAATTTGGTGTGTTCCCATATGACAAATAGGCACTTTACACTTAGCTGTCCCTATAATAAACTCATAAACTATGACAGACATAAACTGCCATATAGTCCTTGTGTGAAATATTGTTTTGAACAGCAATGTGACCTGTCCAGGGTGTTTCTCTGTCCTTCACTCTGGAATAGGATCCAGCACCTTTTGGTAATGGATAAGCAGCTCAGAAAATGGATTGATGGTCCCCTTTAGACATCAACTTTCTTTATCACTGGGGTCATATTTTGTTAGGCTTTTCCACCTTTTGTGCATCTTTTTCCTAAAAATGTCAAATTAAGCTTTATTATAAAACACTTTTCAGACCTGATGTGCTCAAACATGTAGATAAAACATTACTGCTGAATGGCCTACCCTATATTCTCCACATCCTCTATGGTCTCCGGAAGATCCACACCTTTCATTTCTGGCAGCATTGTTACCAGGCCACTATAAACGAGAGACATGACACCTGCAGAAGATACATCGCAGACACTTCAGAATAACAGGATAACACTTGTATTGTGTCATGCCTGCAACAGCGTGAAGTATTATCTCACCATACAGAAAAAGGGGAAGGTCTTGCCACACGCTGGCTAATCTGTAAAGAAGAAACGGTGCTGCGACTGCTCCAATATCACTGGCAGATGAGCAGAGAGACACACCCAAGTTTCTGTAAAAGACAAAACACACATTTACTAAGCACTACTACTGCATAACATTAAGGTTAAAGTATGTACTATTACGGAGACCATTGTAATACATCGATAATATTTACTCAGAACAGTACATTTTGATTACCTTAAAGGAGTGGGAAACAGTTCAGAGTTGGCAAAATTCACTGTCTCAAACCCTAGAGCAACAGCCATTCGTCCTATTATTGCAATGGCTCTCTTTAGCCAGGAAAGGTCTTGACAGGGAGAAGAATTTGTAACACAGTCATGATTCACATTTCGTAATACTGATCATGGCAACGAAATATTGACCATAGTGTTCTTAAAGATTAACATACTCTGTGTAACAAAAGGCACAATCAAGCAAGCAACTCCCGCAACTATGTTTGCTGTTGCTATTAAAGGACGTCTGCCAACTCTGTCCACCAGGACGTAAAAAATAAGCCCAGTAGGGAGTTCCACCACAGCTGAGATGAAGAAATCCAAAAACATGTTATCCCCAGTGATACCCAGACGTAGTAGTAAACCTTGGAATACCACTGTGCTTGTGAACCTCAAAGAAAGATAAAGGGAGAACATTTAATAGAGCAGCCATTTAAAAAATAGAATTTAATAGAAAAAGCCATTTTTATAGGCAAAAAAATACTATTAAGTTTTATGACTACACTATATGGACAAAAAATAATAATAATAATAATACATTTTATTTAAAGCACTTTTTAGGGTACCCAAGGACACTGTACATTAAATGACGGGAGAAAAAGAATGAATACACTTCTTAATTATTGAGCTCAGCGCACCAAGACATTTTGGACAACAACAGGCTTCCAACTTCGTGGACATAATTTGTTAAGAATCTTTTCTATTCCAGCATGACTGTGCCCCAGTGAACAAAGCAAGGTCCTTAAAGAATGAACTTGACCTTTGGGATGAACTAGAACGGATATTTTGAGCCAGACCTTCTCGTCCATCATCAGGACCTGACCTCCACAGAATGGGAGTTTTCCACTGACTGGTAACAGCTCGGTTCGGTTCAACTCTACTCTGGTACCCGGTACCATTCTTGGTACCACCTTGGCCGAGGTTCCAAGCGTGCTGAACCGATGCTAAATGACGTCGATACTGATGACGTGTACATATTGGAGGTTATTGATTGGTGGTCGCTATGGTTATCCCAGTGCTGTTGACTGAACGTTAGCGTTTGCATTAGCCTTGGCCACATGCTGCTTCTTTAAAGCTTGTCTGGTAAGCCAACTGTCTCCGTTTTGTGACAGTCACAAACCAAGGATAAAAAAAACCCCCTCTGATTTCATCCATGCTAACGATTGTAATGATGCCGGGTTGCTTACCTCAGCTTAGAGCGCTCCGCCCGTGCTGCTTCTCAGAATATTTGGTCGCTATAGCAACCAGTTGTAATGGAAAACTGGAGGTCCGAAACCAAACTCAACAGACTAGAAACGAACTGAACCGAAACGAGCTGGTACTAGTCAGTGGAGAACCCCCTTTACTGTATTGATGTGGTGAACATGCGTGTATGTGAGCCTGGCTAGGTCAGTCGGTAGAGCATGAGACTCTTAATCTCAGGGTCGTGGGTACGAGCCCCACTGATGGGCCGCCAATGTAAAATTGAGACAGGCCATTGTCTATTAATGGGCTATTTAATATCATCTAACATGACCAAGTGGGCATTGGCAACATGCTGTGATAGATAGGTGGCTCTTAGTAATACATTCAATTTATAGGTGCCTCACAAGGACACCTTAATGTTAAAATGATTGCGAACCATTGGGTTACGGAGCTGCTTCTGTGGTCCAAAGGCAGGGCAACGGAGATTGCAAGCCAGCAGCAGTGTCTGAACTCATAAATGCTCTACAGAAAGAATGGGCAAAAATCCCCGCAGAAACTTTCCAAATTCTTGTAGAAAGCCTTCAGAGAAGTGTGGAAGCTCTTATAGCTGCAAAGTAGTGACCAACTCCATATCTAAGTTTATGTATTTTAAAATGCCATGTCATTAAAGTATCTGTTGGTGTAATGGTCAGGTGTCCCAGTACTTTTGTTCAGGTATTGTATTATGACACAAACGAAATATATTTACCCATTTAAATGTCTGTCATAATAAGGCAGTGCGCTGTCTATTAATAAACAGCAGAACCGTCATTTTCAAAGCAGACATGAGGAAAAATATTAGGTTATAAACAGCAACTACCACTGGTGTACAAGAAGAATTGGTTTATACCATGCATAAATGAAGATGATAGTGTGTTTTCTCATTTTTGGTGTTCTGAACAAATCCTTAAAAGATGGAGGAAGAATCTCCTGATGTTGCTCCACCAAAAGATCCATCTGTCACACAGATACAATAGACATTAACAACAATCTCAGTGACTTAACACAGATAGTCAAAATGTCATGTCCTACAGGTTATAAATCACCAAATACTCTTTTTTGTTCAATTATTAACACTTTTTACTTTTTAAAAGATTTTAAAATAAGACAAAAAAATCTGACCTGCATCAGTATGGGTGAATGTGGTTTACCTTATTTTTATTTATTGGTTTTATTTAAGTTATTTTCAGAAACGGTTTAATTCATCCATTAATGCCTATTCTCCAGGTGCTTTTGTTTCAACCTTATATCTACAACTGCATAATCACATTCTGCTGTTCTTAGTTCTCGTTTCATTCTGTTTGGTTTCTGAGTCGTATATATGTTTTTAAACGTATTCTTTCCTTTCTAACTGTGATATAGCTCTGATTAATCCTTCTGAATATTTACATTTGAAACTGAGTGTATCTGTAAATCTGACTGTAGCTACAATAAAGAAAAAAAAATAATGAACTTGTTCATGTTATTCCAGTATGAAACAAAATACCATAATGACTTTATGGAATTTAAATCCTACATGTTCTATAACCATTTGCTAATAGTATATACATCAATCTTATCTTACTGCACAGTTTCACAAAAACATTTGCATTTATGGTACATGAATTCAAAAATGGTACATAAATTCAATAAAACAATCATACTCTCTACACTAAAACGCTTCCATGTAAAACAGCTGGTGCATTATATGTCATCTAAAAACAACTCAGTTATCTAAACTAACTCATTAAACGTCTACATCAGGTCAAGTATTCAGAAATGACAAAGAAGCCATATCACAATTAGGTAAACTGCTGAAATTACCTCTGTTAAGTTTTCAGGGAGCGATTTCTTATTGCGCTTGGCAATGCTCTCAACAATACTTATGGCCTCCTTTGTCTTCTTTTGTGATAGCAACCATCTTGGAGATTCAGGTATAAGCCTGGAGAGAATTCCAAGAAGTCTGATCATTTCTACACAAGTACAACATATACTGCTGGGTAACAAGGAAAAAACCAACATAAAGTAACGTGGCTGTAAGGGTTGGAGAGCAGTCTGATCTGTACATGGGGTCATCATTGTCCTGGAAGAGTCCCCTCACTTCAGGATAGAAATGTCTCATTAGGGTGATCAGTCAGAACTGTGTATTACTTTGTACTAACTCCTCTTTCACCTCTCCCTGCGGGTTTTCACCACCAACTCTCCAACTTGTGGCAGAGACTATCCTGAAAGGTCTCCCGAGTTTTTATCATGAGGGGTTTAAGCTTTACAACCTTACTATAATAGCCCTCTTGTGGACGAACTGTCCTGCTGATACAATCTGATCATGTCTTGGATATGATTCTCCGAAACCTGGGGAACCAACGCTTTTCTATTTTTAACCTGCCTGTAAGCATCTGCAGCCATTGTGTTTCTGCACTCTTTTGTTATGGTTTTTCCTTTCACTTGTCACACCTACGAGCATAATGAATGATATTATAATGTGAAACCTATGTCAGTGCATAGTTTCAGACATAATTACGGTAACTTACCAGTAATAGAGCACAAAGACAAAAATCGGGAGTGTCATGGTCAGTTGCAGGTTCTTCCAAGAATGGATGTAATAAGCTAGACCAGGAATGAAAACCATACCAGTGGAGTACAGGGTACGGGACATGACAGAAACAAATTTCCTGTTGCTTGATCCGAAGAATTCAATGACTGTTTTGAAGAGAGAACATTAAAATACAAGAATGTTACATCAATCAGCAACAGTCATTACATGAAGGCAACCGCTGCCCTATAGTGTATTCTATTCGGCTACACCCAAAAGCCAAAAAGCCAAGAATAATAATAGATCCAAATTCACATGTGTGACACATTGTTACAAAGTCTGCTGTGTGTATCTACCGACCTAGCACATATGTTGTTGTCCAGGCTCCTTTAGCAAAAAACCCCTGAAAAAATCTGAAGACTAGGAACAAGGGGTAATAAGGTGAAATGATAAGACATAAGCCTGACACTCCAAGGCCAAGCATTGAGCCAACAAAACACGACTTCCTTCCAAACCTGTCAGCAGAAGCACACAAAACACATCATTTTATTATTAATCATCAGTCGTGTTTTTTTCAGTCAATTAAATTTTTCAGATTTCAGTTTAAATCAAACCTGTCAGCTATATATCCAGTCACAAAGGCTCCGACGAAAAACCCAGCAGCTAAAGTCGCCTGGTTCAGGTCTGTCAGCCAGGAGTTCTCACAGACCAATGCAAACTTAAAATAAATAATAATAAATAAATAAATAAATAAATACTGGATTATCACAGTCAGTTAATATTGCAGGTACAGTTTTTACTGTTGATATTTTTTGTTGTCAGCGTTGAAATTTCAAAGCATCACAAAACACACAACAGAAAAACAAGAAAAAACACTGACTAATAAATTCTGTACATACAGACATTCTGTATATGTCTGTATATCCAGGAGACTTGTGATGACTTACGTCTCACTTTTTAGTCATTAATGAATAATAGAATTATCACTACTTGATTTCAGATAATGGCACTGAAACTTTTGTCAGCTGACATTATTTTTAGACCAATGAGTCTAAACTCAGTATCAGTTACTCAACTCCCAGGAACAAGTACAAGGTAAGTGAGTGTGTGCTGTTAAATGTTAGGATTGTAATCAGTTATTTTTCTCCCTGGTATCAGATCCAACTAAAACTGGCCTACACCAGTACCAGTTATCGCTCAGACCAGTGCCATCTCTAATGAATAATTCATAGCAGTTACATTTGAGCATGAAAAGTCAAAAGAAAATCATAGAAATACCCTGCAGAATAAGGGTCTGAGTAGCATGATTGAGTTAGGTAGCAACCAAAAGTGCCTGCTACACTATATGAAGAAAGGTTTTGGGACACTCCTGTTTTTCAGGGTTTGGGCTAGACCCCTTACTTCCAGGGAAGGACATTAATCTTGTGGCTTCAGCATCGAAAACATTCTGGACATTGCCATGCTTCTCACTTTGTGGACACAGTTTGGAGAAGAACCTTTTCTATTCCGCCATGACTTTCACAATGCACACAGCAAGGTTCATAAAAACATGGCTAGATGAGTTCGGTGTGGATGAACTTGACTGGTGCCCTGACCCCAACCTCATCCAACACTTTTAGGATGAACTGTAACGAGATTTTGAACCAGGCTTTTTCGTCCTACAGAATGAATGGCAACAGATTCCCACAGAAACACTCCACAGTCTTCCAAGAAGAGTGGAAGCTGTTATAGCTGCATTAACTCCATATTAAAGTCAGACGCCCAAATACTTCGTCCATATATTGTATTTTCAAGCCAAAGAGCAAACCTTGAAAAAGGCATTAACAGAAAGGTATGAACACAATTACCTCTGTTACAACAGTCGTCCATGTGGAGTCAAACATCCATCCCTCATCACAGGAAGACAGTGGTGTGGTATTGCCGGGTGTTGACCAGTGACTCAGGTCCCCACAGGTGACAGTACTGAAGTTCCAGGCCACATCAAATTTAGTACATGTACTGTGAGAACCGTTTGGGCTAGTGCGAGGTATAGTGAGGTCCCACACCTCCTCCACAGAGATACTACAGTTCTCTTGCACTTGCGCAGCGCCTGTGATTTTACACCAATGATTTGGTGTCTTTCCAATGAACACGACTCCAACTAGCACAAATGCAAATAGTGAAATGGGTAAAGATCCTAAAAAGGCTATTCTTTTCTGATAGGGCCCGAAGTCCCCAGCATGCTGGAGAAGCTCATCAAAGTTTGTCATTGTGTACTGTGTTTTTCTTAGTTACAAAAGCAGGGAATACCTGGGGTACATATAAAGATTACAAAAAGACTGTAAACTTGGATTAGTGATTAATTCAAAGTCCATCAACCTCACTGAAAAATGAAGGCCTTATATGAAAAGAACATGGCAAGTGTCCACACTTGTGTCCATCTACAGTGCTCCTGTAGATTAAAATGACAAAAAAAAAAAACATTGCTTCAATTTCTTTTTGTCTCTGAAACTTCTAGCAAGAAAAGCAAAAAGACAAATAATAAAATATATTGTCATTAATTTGCTTTTATTCTCATCTATAACTGGAGCTCTCAATCTAACCAGAGGTTAATCAAAGCCCAAATTTAAACATACACAACTGTTTATGGACAAGATTTACAGGGTGTGCAGTATTACATAACAATCCATTACTCTCATGTTGTAAAACAGCATATTGCAACCTACCAGGATTCACATAGCTTGGGTTCATTGAAGAAAGAGAGCTATCTCTGCACAGCCTGCTCAGCCAACTCGGAGTGTCGGGAACCTGGAGAGGACGTCCCAAAAGGTAGGCAGTACCTGAGGCAGAGAAGGTTGTGTTGAAAAGGCGTATTGGAGGAAGGAGGTATGGGGGTGGGGCCTATTAGGTTCTCTGGCTGAATCCCAAGTGGCTCCATGTCTGTCAGCCATTATTTAATGATGCATGTTGTGCAATGTGCAGGGTGAGGGAACCCATTTGAGTGCCAGACCCATTTTTGGATATGTAGGTATCTATATATTTTCTCAGAGTACACAAATTATGTGGTGATAATATTTTTTTTTTTTAAAGAGAAATTCAAACTTTATGTTAACGAAGTTTCAAAAAGTCTCTCAGTAATGTCACCAGGTCTGTCGTGCCCACATTTTCCAGACAAGCAGACCTGAACATTTTCATATGTGAATCAGAGCTCAGTATTTTCAGGATTGCATTTCAGCATTACTGTAGAAAATGCTGACTTAATGTAGATATGAAAACCAATGGCCATTGGTAATGGCCATGATAATTACACTCTAGCAGACAAATAAACACTTTTTCTCACTCTCTCTCTCTCTCACACACACACACACACACACACACACACACACACACACACACACACACACACAACTAGGAGCAATTGAGCATCTCCAGCCCTTTGGACACACAGACACAATTGGCATTTGCAAAGGCCACACAAGAATCAAACAGTATCTTCTCGGTTTCAGGTAATAGCACTTTTTACCTGGGTTTTGCCTTTTTATATCTGCCTAGTTACACAGAGTACAGTAAAAAATTTAGAAATAACAATTGTCTCTGTAGAAAAAAATATAATGATTCTAAACAATGTGTTCTGTCATGAGCAAGATGTGTCTAACACGAGAATAGATTAGAATTTGGACAAACAAAAAGTGCAAAGCACCTATTATCCTCTTAGAATTTATTATTATTATTATTATTATTATTATTATGGTTGTTGTTGTTGTTGTTATCATATCTTCTGAGTGTATGGCAGTCCATAACACGCATTGGAGGATTTTGACAGAGGGCAGTCCAAAGCATCCATCTTTCTGTGTTAAACTTGTGACGCCACCACCAGGCCAAATTTCAGGGTACATTTTTGCTTATAACTTCTGCGCCGTTTTTTGTTTTTTTTTGCTTACTCCAAGAAAACGTTTAATCCAGTTTTCCCTAAATTAGACACACATCGCAAAAGACTGCGGTGAAGGTCAGCTAAACTGCTGCTACTTGTGTTTTTGTTTTTTTCTTTAGAAACCGCAGTTGAATAAATGTTTAATTGTTCAGCATAAATCCTATTAAATAACGTAAATGATCAACTTTTAGAACTGTAAGTAAAATGAGCTGCTTGACTGGCTAACCACTAACTCGTTGCCTAGCTGGCGAGCTAACACGGCACGTAATGTGAGTAATTTGGCTTTTTAACTGGTACAATTACAGTAAAGTTGCCTCTTATAGTCACATTTGAATACTCCACAGCACACAGGGTGAAAAATGTCTTTCTCTGTTTTTAACCCATTCACCAAGTGAAGCAGTGGGCAGGCACATCACGGCACCCGGGGAGCAGTGTGGGAGGGGGTACCTCACCGGTGCTACTAGCAGCCAGGGATTCACTGGTATTCAAACCCACAACCTTCGGATTACAGCGACAACACCCTAGCCACTGGACCACCAGCCGCCCTGGTAGCGGTATAGGTCGTCAAAGTAGCTGAATATTACCAGGTGCTATTCCGCTTTTCTAGGTTCTGTTCTAATAAAACGCTAATGATCAAAAGTGGTAAATGTGAGGTGACACCTTAGAGTCACGCGTGAACAGACCACAGCCCAGCACACAGTGGGAACTTCTTCCTGCGTGTTTAATCCATTCGGGGAGCAGCGTGTGGGGATGGATACAGGAATTACTCGCCAATTATTAATTTTCTACTTCTTTTCAAAGTCTGGAGAATGACTCTTAGTGGCCGTCTTTGCAATACCAAGGCCACACTTGACTTTGGTTTTCCTTGATGGTCATCCTTTTGGATGGTCTGTAGGCCAAAGCCTAATTATACTGACAGAGCTGACAAAGCAAAATCAATGCAGAGAAAGGAACTTAATTAAAGTAACACTCACTCTTTTTTGTTTGTTACAAAGTAACAAACACTCTTGTACACACTGGCTGTGCGATGAGTGGAATTACTTTGTCAGGAATAAATGGTGAAGGGAGGCATTATGGGAAGGTTGATTAAGGGGGAAAGTAATTACTAACTACCACCAATAACATCAGAGTGCATCAACATAGCCAGTGAATTTAATTTAATGATGAGGTCAGTTATTCATTTAGCTGTATGGGCAGTCATCACAGTATCCCTCCGCAAACATTAATCTCCAGGGGTTGCCGAATGCAGTTTATTATCCTTTTATCTGGCACATGTTTTGCTGTCCTATCAGCAATGCTAAAGTGCCAGGTTGCCTAGGAGACATCTGCCACTTTTAATATAGAAACAGAAAGACTAAGAAATACGAATGCAAAATTATATTAACTCTCACATTTAGAAACAGGAATATCCATTTGCTAAACTGAATGGGAAACTATTCTGCTGTCACAACTGTTCAAGTATATGATCTGTGCATCTTCCCTTTTCATAGCAGAAAAAATGGGAGTGTTTCTAATGCAATTTGACAATTGTACGTTGGATTTCCATGCATGATAAGTTCAGGGACCTCTGATGATCATTTCATGAATGTTTGATTAATAGGCATACATGCCCCCTTGCTAGTTACACAACAAAAGATCAGTTATTTCTGCAACTAGGTCCTAATACTTGCATAAAAAACAGATTTGCATATGCTAAAACATTTTGTATATGCTAAAACTGATGCTTGTTTATGGTCAGTTACCTGCAAGGCGAGAGAAAAAGAAGCTAGTACTACCAAGAAAAGTATCCAATACAACTTTATTGTTATCTTCTTGTTAAATTGTGGCATGTTTAACATTCTGTGTAAAATGGCTTATGACAAATTGTATTACAATTTTTGCTGACATGTATTTAGTCAACTGTCTCAATTTCTTTGTCTCTGATCTCTTGCTCGTCATTGGACCATGTTTCTGTAGAGAGGATTTCTTCACTAAGCTGAAATTCCGGATCAGTGATGGCTTCTGTGAGGTCTTTGGGTTCCAGTACAGAGTCTGTGCTCTCGTAGTTTTGTGAAACCTCGCTGGCTGCTGCAGGGAGAACTGGCTGCTCAGAGATGTTTAAAGCTGCAGCTGTCTCTTGAAGTCTGGCTTTCTCAGTCTTCAGATTATATAGCTCATTAGTGAGTGATGTTGCAACAGCACTGGGCTCACTGAGTGCTTTTTCTGAGGTTACTGGTTCCTGGATGATTTCTTTTGTTTCTTCTGCTAATACGTCTTTGGTTTCTATGTCTTTTGCAGCTCCAGGTTGTTGGTTCTCTAGGCTGCTTCCCTCACCACCCGACTGACCCAGGTTGCTGTCCTCTCCTCCAAGTTCCAGGGGTTCTAGGCTGCCAGTATCAGCTCCAGGCTGCACATTCTCCTGAACCTTCTGATAGAGGTCCTTTCTCTCATCCTGCAGTGCCCTGCAGAGCTTCTCTAATTTCTGGGTCTTCAGAGTGAAGAGTTCAATCTCTTTCTCCTTTAGAACTTTCTGGAAATGGGTAAGTACAAGAAATAACAGAACGTGAATAGAATGAACACTCTTAGATATCCTGTCCCTCAGTACAAAACGCTTAGCATAAGAAGGTAACACTCACAATCAAATAATTATCTGCAAAAGGCAGAAAGGCACAAACGTTGAAATGCACAGCCTGGCAATTTCTGGTACTTTTATCTGGATCAAGTTGGGTCATCGTACACATTATCATTATGAAGGTGTGAAATGTGAAATGAGCTTCTTACATCTGCAACCATTTCAACAAGGGCATTATTGCAGCCTTCAAATCGTGATTTCCATGCATTGGCCTCCTTCTCTAGCTTCTTCATCTTCTTTGACATCTGCAAATAATAAAAAATACATGGTCTAAAAAAATTCTGAAGCAGCAACAACAATAAACCCATACTACTGAATGATCTTTGGTACAAGGTAAAGGGTTATATTGCAGGAAAATAAGTTAGAAAGTAGGTTGAAAGAAAGGGACTTGATCGGAATATACCTACTTTATCTATGTCTTGCTTGAAGCTGGCATACACACCACTGCTCTTTGATACAGTTCCCTTGAATTCATCGAACTTCTCAGAATACAGAGCGAGCTGTAGAGAGAGGTACATTTTGTTTACATTGGGAACAGCGATGCATGTCACTGATGTAAAGCATTAGTGTTTGTTCTTATTTTACCTGGGCCTTCATGTCATTCTCTTGCTCTTTCAGAAGGGTGGATTGTAGTTTGGCCTCAGCAGCTTGTTTCAGTAACTGTCCATGAATAAATACAGGAATAGGTCGGTGTGAGATGAGCTGGTATTATGCATAGTGAAACTGAGACTGTTGGACGTTGTGTGTCACACCCAACCAAACTCACATGCGCTCTCTCCAACTTGTGCTTCTCCTCAGCATCTTTCAACATTGCATTTGCTTGAGCAAGTTTTGTTTCCAGCAGCTTCTGCTGTAAGTCTCTGTGCTTGAACACTTTTTCAAGATTCTGCAAAAACCAGAGACCAAATAGGGAGACAAAATGTAAATTCACACAAAATGAATATACACAGACAGCTGTAATCTTAGCAGTAAACATCACCATGCATTGATGGTTTCCTACCGCCTCTCGCTGGTCATATTTAGCAATGAGACCCTTGAGTTTCTCAGCTAGGTCACTGTTCTCCTGGCAAAGTTTACTGTTGCGATTGCTGTGCTCCTCGATCTGGACCTGTATGTCTGAAAGTGTGTTTTGGAAATGAGTGGTGATCTCCTTCCTCTTCAGGTCGTCTTCACGGCATCGCTGAATGGTCTCTTCCTGAAAAGGATGTTCTACAGGTCAAAACTCATCAATACATTTTCACACACTTATACAACATACGCCAGCAAAGTAAGGCTTTAATGTACATCTGTGCACAGTGACTGACCCCAAAGGGACTTTTAAGTGTAATCTTATTTGGGCTAAGGGCTAGAGGTGGGCTTTAAGTATTTATGTTTATTCAGTTAGAGGAAAGGCTATTTTCAGTCCCAGACCTACGGAGCTACTGCCCCCATTTACACTATCTGTGCCCTATACCTAGAGTTATATATTATAGTACTTTCAAATGAAAATGAGTTTCCTTGTACTTCAGTATTGTGAGGAAAGTGATCTCATTTTCACTTTAGCCATTAACAGTGAGTTATTAATTGCCTTTTTTGTGGTTACCTTAATTCTGTTCATGTTGTTACTGACATCTCTCACTTTTGATCATTAGCATTTGATAAAAACATATCCCATAAAAGAAGAATAGCAACTATACTTATTGTAGAAAGAACCTATACTGGAACTCAGTAGGGGTGCACTAATGTGGAAACTGGGCCAATGCCAATATCGGATTTCTATTGATCCTGATAATAATGCTGATTTCTTTTTGAAGTTCTAAAGTCAACATTTTAGCACAGTAGCCCAGCAGAAAACTTCTGTTCTTCTGACTTTAATTTTGGACACAACAGCAGAGTATAGATTTAGCTTACTCCACCAACGTCAACTAAAGGCCATAAGATTATTTGGTCTGAGGTGTAATACCTTAAGGGTCTTGTTGTGTCTCTGCAGCTCCCTGCAAAGCCCCTCGAGTTTACTGCGGGCCAGCACTGCTCTGCTGTGTTCACTCTGGAGCTGGTCTTTCTCTTTCATCACTTGCAGCAGTTTCTTCTGTAGCATCTTCAACTGCTTCTGCTCTGAGCGATGCTCTTCCAGCTACAGGCAACACACACACACACACACAGACACACACACAGACACAGACACACACAGACACAGACACACACACACACACACACACACACACACACACACAGGGCATATTTATGACCTCTTGTCCAAAGAAGCCATTCTCAGTGCAATTTAATCACACAAATTGATCTTTCCATAAGAGTAGCAGCCATATTCCACCTCATGGGCTGTAGGTAGATATACTCACCAGCTCTGAATGCTTCTTGATGAGGGCTTCCAGTTTCTGTTCTGGAGTACCGAGCTTGTTCAAGCTTTGCATGAGGAGCATGGCCTCCTTTCCTGCAATGACATAAATGCGTACTTCAAATAAGTACACAGATATAACTGTGTACTTCAAAAATTCTATTAGGCAGAACATCTGATTCTAACTCAAATCGAGGCTTTCTTCAGTTCAGTTCTGCTAATGCTCACCAAGGCCTTTAAGCTTTTTCTTTTCCTGCTTCTGGTCCTTGGTCTTGCCAGACTCTTTTGGGTCTGTGAGTACCTCCTCCTCCAACTCCTCAGTCTCAGCCGACTTCTCAGCTTCGTGATAGGTGCTGATGATGTCTTCTAATTGCTTACTTAGGTTCTCAGTGATGTCCGGGTTAACATCCGCCATGAGGATGCTGTCAGGGGTCTGTATATCTGCAGTCTGGCTCTCCATTCTTAGGAGGTGTCACTAGTTATGTTCAACCAAATCAATTTGTTTATACTGGAGTTAGCTAAAAGAAATAAAAAACAGGTTGCAGATAATAGAAGGGAACATTATGTATTGTGGATTGCCAGTTGCACATTCTGCAGCTTCACATCCTTTAATATTTTAAATATTTTTGCATATAGTAATGGCTTCTAATTGATTATGACATAGTATTTAACATTAATTTAATGTTCTTTGTATCATCCTACATACACCACATTTTCATATCCTGGTTCCACAATTGCAAGAGTTTACCAACAAAGAGTCTGTTAAAGGAATGTGTTGTTTTTGAATGCTGCTGTTGCTGATAAATTCCTTTGCTGTTGCACTGAAACAGGCCTACAAGTAGCAGCACGTCCATATTGGATATGATATTCGGTTTTGGAGGTATTTAAGCTACAGGCCTACACTTTGAGGTTGTTTACGCATAGAGCTACGCTGCTTATTTCCACAGTTCATCTGGTTAATTTTAGCCCGTCCTAGCTGATCACCCCCCTTCACACATGGCACATGGCACCTGTTCTAGGCCAGTGGTCTATTTTGGGATCTTCTTAATATGGTCAACTTATTCATTTATCCCAAGCATATTTCTGCTCATACTAATGATTGCTGCCATGTTGCATTTAGAAACTGGCACATTTAATTTTTCACTTGTTTGTTTATGATTGTTTTTTTTAAGCCTGTCAGTTTTTGAATTGGTAACTATATAAATGCAAGATAGTCTGTGCACTCCAATACACTTCATTGGTTTTTGAGACACCGCTGCTTTCTGCATGTCTGCATGAACCTCATGTCTTGGTTATTAATTCCTCATTCACTCAGTAAACAAGTGTGACATTCACTCCTACAAGCAGACATGCTTTCAACTCTCTTCATGCTTAGGTTGTGGAGCAGCACAATCCATATGTTAAAGAAAGACAAACATAGAAAACCAGGGAAAGTAATGATCACTTAGAAAATCGATATTAATTACAACATTATTTAGTGCTGTGAGTTCAAAAGAGAAATCAGCTAGTACTTACCCACAGCAAGAGTGAAGGAGACGAAAGAGGAGTGGAGAGGGGGTCTGTGTGCCTGCTCCTGCAAAGGCAGCAGCTGTGATGGGCAGACCTCAAAATAATCTGGTAGGAGACTATTCAAACCCATTATAGAACACACAAGTGAGGGAAAAACAACTATTAAAACCCTTGTTCTGTGTAAGTTCAGTAAAGTATGTAAAATGTTCTTCTTTGTAAGTATTTTTAAATGAAAACTTCAAATGTATTCATGCTCTCCCAGAGCTTTTGATATCCAATATTTTGGGATAAACAGACTATTAAAGGTGTTAGCATTGTAGAACCACTGATATTGTGCTATAATAGGAGAACACCAAGACAGCCAAGATGGTTTGTAGTCGTTGGGCTCTTTATATAGTCGTAAAACAGCAGTATGGATTAAGCTTTATTATTATTATTATTATTATTATTATTATTATTATTTATATTGTTGTTTTTATTATTACTCATTGTTCAAAATTCCTGTTAAAGGTTTGCATAGCTTTTGGCTATTCTTTTCTCTAGCTGAGAGAAATAGTGGGCTGGTCTCAGCTCAAAGTGCCCAGGCCGATTTTTTGACTGTCCACTCAGAAGGAATCATTAAATCTCCACTGTGTTTTAATGACAGCAAGTGGTAGCTTTGACCATATGAAGTTGGTTCAGAATCTGTCAGCAAACTACCACGGCGCACGTCACAGGACAGCTTTCTCAAAATGTATCAAATGACAATTTGTTTGATTATATTTGGCCATTATATAATCCTGTATAATAGTGCTTACGTTTAGCCAAAATGTTGTTTGGGGGCTGACTTGAACACATGAATGCATAGCTTTGCTAGTTTAGCCTGTCGTAGCTAAGGTTTATAAAATGGGATGTTGAAATGGCCAAATATATTCAAAACAACTGTTCAGCCTTACCATGTTTTACTTTGGCAATGATTTAGCCCATGTCATGATTTCTTGTTTCGTTTTAACGCCCTTTACATGGGGTAAGACTGGAGACAAAATGTGCCAGCGCAATATTGTTTTATTTATATTTAACAGAGATTTTGGGTCCTAAAAAAACATTTGGCTCCCAAATATTTTATATTCAAGAGCCAATGGCTCCTAAGGTTTTTATTTTGTCTGGAGCCCTGCTAGAGAATGTTGCTTGAAATCTGTCATTTTTGAAAGATATAACAATATTTACAACATGTTAAATGTATATATCCGAAAACCATGAACTGCTGACATTGATAGGGACCACTAAAGTGCCATCATTGTTGCCATTTTCACCAACACAGCACTGGCTTCAAAAGACCTTTTGATGAAGTATGTACCACCCCTCTTTCAGGGTGGGATGCTTTCACAGTGTGGACCTGTGCTTGCATGGATGTGCCTGAGGCCTCTGAAACCTATGTTGATACAGATTATTTCAACAACAGACAATAGACTCCACCACTTCGAAATCAGACCACGGATGAGCATGGCAACATCACTCATGGACCCTTAAGCTTTTAATGAGTGACTCTGATGCCATTGATGGGGGAATGAACGAGCTCTGATTGCTGTCATTGGCTCACAAATTTCTCGGATGTATTATGGAGATCTGCGGCTGAATGGGAAGGCCAAATAACTCTCCACCTGGACTCGGGCTGGTATGTCGACTTTGAAAAGAGATTTTTAGCTAACCACTGATTTTTGGTTCAGTCATCTAGTTTTGTCTATTTAAGAATGAAAGACGTTTATGCACAAAAAGGACCTTTGAGTTAGCATTTGAGTGATGCCTGCTAGTTTTATTTCCAGGCAAAAAATTAAATAATTGATTGTGCTTATTTTAGTTTTCACATTTTGGTTCAGAAGACAAAAAGATAATACAGCCATTAGCTTAGACTGGTTTAACCATAAAGCTACAAGTGCATTGTATTTTTGTTTCCCCTCATTATGCATGGAGTTTGCAAAGGGGCTGCTTTTTTGCTGACAGGGTTGAATGGGGATTATGTGAGGACCACATGTCCAGCCCTTTTGTTGATGCCTTTTTGTTGTCTTTTTGTACCTCGTGAGTAAATCGATGTAGGTACTACAGATGAAAGGGAAATATGCATTGACAGGGGCTTTTCTCCAATGCAAAGGTCACCCGGAGCAACAGAGTTTTAGTTGGGTTTGTACAGAAGCTACAGGTCGGCAATGAGGGCCAAGCACCACAGTGTAGTTGAGCTTATAGAGCAAAGACAAAGCCATGTCATTAAACTACATAAAGAACTTCTATGAGGGATTTGTAAGTAAACCAAATTCTCTGTGTCTGTTTTGTTTTTCGTCATGCTTTTTAATAGTTGATTAATTTGTTGTTTTTTGTATACTTTTGTGGCATTATTGAGGACCTCCTGGAAGACTGACTAAGTTTCATGTTGATTTTATTATTTCCCACTTTTCACACTTTATTTTGATAAATATTATAGGTACAAAAACTATTATTTTCTCTTGTTGGTACCTTTAGACCAATCATATTGTTTCACACGCATACCAAGTTATTCTGTTTGTGTATTTGTACGTTTGTGTTAGCTCCGGCCTCCAACTGTGATAGGTCAATTCCACACCCTGTTCTTTGGCTCTGTACGTATGTTTTTCCTGGGGGTTCTGGGATTTGCAGTTTATGGAAATGAGGCTCTCCACTTCAGCTGTGACCCTGACAGGAGGGAACTGAACTTATTTTGTTACAACCAGTTTCGACCGATAACACCTCAGGTAAGGTTCAGAATGGTTTTAAACGATAAGAAGGGGGAGGGAGAAATAGAATCACAATATGTAATGATATATGTATATTACCATACAGAGTTTGTATCCCACTCATTTATTTTTTCACCTTTTTTTTCAGGTATTCTGGGCCTTACAGCTTGTGACAGTTCTTGTACCAGGAGCTGTTTTCCATCTCTATGCAGCCTGTAAAAATATAGACCAGGAGGACATTCTTGAAAAGACCATCTACACTGTCTTTTACATCATTTCAGTTCTTTTGCGAATTGTCCTGGAGGTGGCAGCATTTTGGCTGCAGAGTCATCTGTTTGGATTTTTGGTTCACCCTCTGTACTTCTGTGATGCCAGTTCACTGGAAAAGGCCTTTAACTTCACCAAGTGTATGGTCCCAGAGCATTTCGAAAAGACTATCTTCCTCAGTGCAATGTACTTATTCACCATCATCACTGTGGTTTTGTGCATTGCTGAGATTTTTGAAATCCTCTGCAGAAGGTTTGGCTATTTGGGCAACGAATGACCACCTGTTGTAAACTTTTGTGTAAAATGTCTTAGGGAGTTCTTTAATTTTTCATATTTTAAAGACTGTTAAACATCCATCCAGCCGTGGTTCTCTTATTTCCTATGAAGCATACTACACATTTAATCTCAGGTAGAATGAAATGTGACTGTGAAATGTACTATACTGGAGTCCTCCTTTGGTTACTCAATACTAACAAGATTTTAACTCTGTTTTAGCTTTTTAGAGATGTCCTGTTGTACTGAAATAATCTATAGAAGTGTATACTTGTCTTCTCTGACAATGTCATGGAATTGGGTTTTTCTGTAATGTTGCTGAAGCGTGTCCTGATATTAATATTAAACATTTTTAATCCAGTGTCATTAATAGTTTCAGAGTGTTTGTGAATGCTGTGTCAATCATTACTAATGGACAGATACAGAGGGAGGAAATGTTTTTCTTTTTTTCTTCTTTTTTATTTTTAATTTTCCTCCTGATTCAATTATGTCCAAGTCCAATAGTAGTTGGGACTCCAGCAATCACACAATGTCAACAACACTGGGAGGGTGAGGGGTAGCACATGCTTCCTCCATATTACATGAAGCCTATCTCCTGATAAGCTTAGATACGCTATGCGGACAAAAGTATTGGGACAAACCACACAGAGCTCTGACCTCAGCTCCACTCAACACCTTTGGATGAACTGTAACGGAGTTGGGCCTTCTCATCCAACATCAGTGCCTGACCTCATTAATGCTCTACTGAATGAATGGACACAAATTTCCACAGAAACTCTCCAAAAACCTTCCATGAAGAGTGGAAGAAGCAGTTATAGCTGCAAAGTGGGAATTACATCTTATTAAAGTCTATGTATTTGAGCACAATGTCACTTATGTCCCTGTTGTGTAAAGGCGTCTCAATACGTTTGTCCATATTGTACCACAAGGGAGTTTTCCGTGTAAGTAAAGTATAAAAGAAACATTCAAAACGTTCTGTGGTTGCAAAAATATCAAATAAAGAAAGGTTTCCTCAGCTTTCCTTATTAAACTTTTATTTGTAAGTAATTTGAGGTAAGAGCATTGCTGACAAATGCTTATCATAGAACTTTAATATACCCCCCCTCCCCCATTCCTAATGGACATCTTGTAATCAGAAGAGAAACAACAACAACACAAAAAATCCCCTCAGTATTACAGAGAGATCAGCTGCCTTTATGGGCAATAAATAAACATTTCTCAGAATTTGTGAATGATGTTCAGGTGAGATATATATCAGCCTTTTTGTGATATATCAAATGCAATTAATACATTCAAACTAACTGAAATAAAAGATTTTATAGGTTGTAATGTAAACATGACATGACACGTCCTTCATGTAACTAACGTTATGTTTTAACACCCCAGCAATTAATAGAAATTCCAACTATAGCCTATTTTAAGTGAACACTGAAAAGGAACTTGTCCCAAAATATTTTTATCATGCTACTAGATTTCCTCTGTATGTCTAATGAAAGATACTGATAATACTTCCCATTGGAGACATTTAATTACGATTTCACCGCAGAAACGGTATACAGTCAAACATAATCCAACAGACACACAGCTCATTAGATGGCCAGAGAAACCTGTAAAGACATCAAACCTCTCGCCCATCAGATTCCACACAGTACACACTAGAAAAAAGTAATTACAGTACATGATTGTGTGTGTGTGTGTGTGTGTGTGTGTGTGTGTGTGTGTGTGTGTGTGTGTGTGTGTGTGTGTGTGTGTGTG
>JBBJLR010000001.1:28523415-28551780 GCA_037577145.1 Brachypetersius gabonensis
GTGTGTGTGTGTGTGTGTGTGTGTGTGTGTGTGTGTGTGTGTGTGTGTGTGTGTGTGTGTGTGTGTTTGCGTGTGTGTAGTGTTGGGCAGATTACTTAGAAAATGTAATCAGGCACTGATTTAAAGTATTAATTATTGAAAATTGTATTGATTACACACTAAATGGTCTGTAATCTGACCGGTTTTGCATTATGGAGTGTCTAAATTGTTTTAACTGCAATGTACAAAATACAAAAAGATTTTAGTATACAGTTCAGTGCAAAGGTTTGTGAACCCCTGGTCATATTACATGTTTTGGGGAGAATAAGTACACATTCTCTACATGTTTAAGCCGTGTTTCGTTCAGTTTACTGCAAATAAAAAGAACTGCACTAAACCTTGGCCATGATTTTGTGTTTGTATTTTTCCTGGAGAGGGTGTGTAGTTATTTTCACAGAAAATCAAGGAAACACTTCATTTGACCAGGTGTATGCAAAGTCTTGCTCTCGCTTGTATAGGATTTCAATAATTGTGCAGTGAATGTAAACACAGTGTGAAATTATAGGTATATGCTTACATTATGCAAGAAGTAATCATGTAACATTTTTGACATGGCTTAGGTTGATTGCATGTAATGCATTTTTCATACATTTTCAATGCATAATCTATTTTATATGTAGTTATACTGTACGTAATCCATCGTTTTGATAACCTGAAAACAAAATCTAATTTGAGTAATCCATTTATCCAACACTGTATGTATATTCATGTGCATATAATTGACTTAACAGTGGCTGGAATGTTGTGCCATTTGATTAAATCAGTCATACATTGACTCCAAATAGCCCAAATATCAACTGCACAGCATCAGTCAATTAGTTTACAAGAAAGTGCTTTAAATAGTCATCTAAATGCATAACATTTACTAAGTACTTTAGGTTATCATAGCAATATTATGTTGTCATAAGATAAACTACATGAACAACATCTAGATATGTCACTTTGCATAAGTGCTGAAAAGTAGAAAGATTAAACATGGGGAAAGGTGTACAACTTTCATAAAAGCTAAAGGTTTAAATAAAAAGAGATATTCAGAGTTCACATTTCAATTCAAAGTTTCAATGACACAAAATGTAACTACATTTTAATGTTGCACTAGCAAACAGAACATGTACAACTAGATACCAAGCAATATCACTGCTTAATGCAATATTCAAAATGTAAAATGTGAGTTAAGTGCAATTTCAAAAGCTTCAACAGTACCTCAGATCAGGTAGACTTAACACTATAATCACTGCAACAATACATCCAACAATTCTGTCTGGCTGAGGCATAGGCAAACAATTCTAAAAAGGCACAAGCCGATAAGATGTGGTGAGTTCGGAGATAGTCATGATCACTCTAGTTTAATTAAGAAGGTATGGAAAGTAAAGGTACTTTTTGTTGCTGTAAAAATAGAAATAGTTTACAAAATGCAGTTTCTGCAGTTCAGTTTTGAAATACTGATCTTATGTTGTGAATCTGTGGGCTGCATGTGTATGGTTTGCATGGCCTTGAATGCATGAATGAACGAAATGTGGTTTATGGAAATGTGAGACCAGTGTGGCAGTCTGACCTAAATATGTGTTGTGCATCTGTATGCAAAAATGTGTGCATATACTCATCATTTGATTTTGCCATATATTGCACCTTACCAAAACCATAGTTTCTCAGTCATCCTCTGAGCTTTATTATAGCTTGACAAAGCAAAATGTCTTGCACAAAAGCTGTACGAATCAGCTTTTTGAAGGGCTTTCGATGATATCCTCTGAAGTGATCCTGAGGGAGGCTATAGCCTCTGCACAAATGTGAACACTCTCCTCTTGCTTCTTGTCTTTGCTGGCAACACCAGTGTGAGCGGTTGGCTTCTCTTTCCTCTGGGATGACGAAATGCTTATTCCAGGTCCAGGAACAGGAACTGATGTCTGGCTGGAATTAGCCCTCTCTGATAAGTCGCCCTGTGGTGGAGACTGAGAGTGTCTGTCCACAGGAGCAGCAGATGGTGAGACAGAGGGCATTCTTAACCCTCCAATTGGAACCATTGGGATGGGAGGTGGTACCTGCCGTTGAGAGTGTAAGGGCAAGTGGCTGAAGATGTCTCGCTGGGGCAGGTCATTATTGCTGCGTAGGCAGTCAGTGACAAGATTCTGAACAATGCCTTCTCGCTGATCCTGTAATAAACATAATTGCAAGAATAAATAAATTCAAGAACCGAATCATAATTCTCTCTGAACAAAAACATTTATCCCTGAAATGATCAGGTACAGGTGAAGACCAAAACATTCTTTGGTTCTAATGTGTGTTAATGTAAAAACAATTTATTCTAAGTCATTTTGGACTATATCTATTGATCCATTTGAAGTTTCACCCGAAGTTATGGGCAGCTGCTGTATAAAAAATGGAAATACTTGGTTGTTTTTGGGCAGCAGAGATTTGAATAAACTGATAAAATAATTACTGATCTTACTGATTAACAGCTCCGTGCTGGAAGAGCATTAGTTACCACCAATGCCATGCACTAGTAGAGAGCCAAATTACATGAAATGGCATGCAATTTGCCGAAGAAAGCATGCTAAATTGATTAAAAGTTTGTCTAAACTTGAGTCTTGCCTGTATTGATTCAAGATTCAGTTTGAGACTTGACTGTACTGACATGAGACTCGACTTGGGACTTATCTGCACTGACTTGAATAAAGATCTAAGACATGCCTGTTATTTGCTTAGTCAGTGACTTGTTCCAACCTTTGCAGAGTGCTTAACCACATCAACAAGTTTGCACCTAATGATTAAAGATCTGAATGCAGTTTAAGTGGTAGAGTTTTGGAGCGACTACTTAATTCTCGTGTTTGGTAGCGATATTAGCCTTGTAGCTCCAGTACTAAAATAAAGAGCAAAAATCTGGACTCCAAATATACTACATGTGGGGTAGGTGTGTAAGTAAAGAATTGTGTAAATTAGACTGGTCCTTTAAATCAAACACCAGACTGGTCCTTTAAATCGAACAGGATGAGGTTACATACCATTTCCGGGTGCATTCCAATGGTTTGCCTTAGGTGTGAGGCTTCAAATCTCATGCACCTGCCCTGATCCAAGTAGGTTCTGTGGTGGTAGGATCCCCTGCGTGGGGAAGTTGCCCTAAGCATGCCTCTCTGCCGACCACGTGGGGAGGGTGCACGGTGCCTAGACACGTCTGTTCCAGGAGACATGGGTCTTACAGGGGAGAGCTGGCGAATGGGTGAGAGATCTCCTCTGATGCTTAGGTCTCTTCTTGGTGAGATGGCCCTGAGGGGTGATGTATCCCTTCCTGGAGACAGATGACCTTGTGGTGACAGATCTCCCCTTGGACACATGTACCTTTGATGAGGTGAATCCCAGCAAGGAGAAAGCAGATGAGATGGACAGTGATCATAGGAGCTGCTTGCTTGCTCTAGAGTCAGATCATCTTCATTGCTGAGAGAGGAGGCCTCAAATCTTTCCTTAGTGTCCAGGTTTTTGGTGAAACAGCTGGAGGGAGAGGTTTTGTTAACTGCACAAGGTTGAGGACTTGTGCTCCTGGAAAGGGTTCTTGGTGTGGAGTCGCCGTCATATTCATCCTCCTCGTCATCATCTGGTTCATCTCCGTCTTCATCGCCACCATCAGAGTCATCCGCATCTGAGAACTGATGTTTAATGGTCGTATCAGCTGCTAGCCCAATGTCTGAGGATTTCTGCATGTCGTCTTCGTGATCTGAAAGCAATACACAATCAAATTAACGGATCGTTTTCTTCTTTGGAGATCAATTATAATGAGACACTGTTTGCATTTCTAGCCTTTAGAAACATGATGATACAGATTAAAACAGATTTTAAAAAGAAAAGAGGGGACGGACATACCAACACCCTCTGTAATGTCCATGGTCATAGGTGAAACTCCAAGCTCAAGGCATTTTTTCATGTGAGCTTTTGATTTCATATGCTTGGTGAGGTTCCCTTTATAAGAAAAGAAAATTGTTTAACCTCAAAATACCTGAAAACCATCTATTAATATTTCATATTAATTGTAGTGAAACAAACCTTTAGTTTTAAAGGCAAAGTTGCAGCACTTGCAAACATAAGGCCTTACATCTGTGTGAGTACGGATATGTTTCTTCAGCATGCTAGGCTTCTTGCAACGAATACCACACTCTTCACAAATATATTTCCCTCGCCCACGGCCTCTGACATACACATAGTCCTCATTTGACTTGTACCTGAGTGATAAAGTCACAACAATACAACACCTTCATTAGCAAATATTTATGCTAAGGACACAGTCATCCTCCTTCAAACAGAATAAATTCATCAGCAAACATTTTGGCAAGGAGGCTACTTACCCCCCTTCAAAAATTTTTATTCGAAGAGGCTCTGTTTGCTTTACAGAGGCTTCACTGTCTTTGCTGTCATCACGTGCACATTTACTTTTGTGCCTAACATCTTTTGTTTTTGTGTCATATCGTATATCATCCACTGTACTCTCTACAGCCCCCTGTGAAATTCAGAAATAAGTATATTGCAAATATCTGTACATTTTTAATGGACATGTATGTTTTACATATTTATCGATTAGATCACTAAGGTTAAAAATACTAACCTGTTCCAGCTTGTGACTCCACATAGTTGAGTTAACAAATATTCCAGGCTGATACATAGCTGCAATTGTATATATGGCATTTTGGCTCCTCTGCCTGGATCGGAGAAGAGCAAGAACCATTCCGGTACTAAGATTTGGTGGATTTGGGTTATGGCATCTCACAAACCAAGAGGCATACGCTGAGAAATGAGAGGATGAGGGAGTGCTGCTTGGCTTAGCTGAACTGAGATAACACCAGCTCACACATGTTGTAGTGTGAAGACTTGGGCACTGCGACATTACCCAAGCATTGGCAGTGTCTCTGGGCAATGCAGCTACAATATGTCCTTGACTGGTGGCAATTTGCATCGGCAATGGCACATTATTCACTGCTTCTTGAGAAACACTGTTGGACAATGATAAGCCAGCCTTATGATAAAGCTCTATATGTGGATCATCCATGTCCATCTCCTGTACAGTCACTGATGGATCCTGGATATTTCTTGCCTTACTGTCTTCCTTAATTTTTTCTTTTGCCACGTCAGGATGGCCCAGTTCTACAGCACTAAGTTCTTCCACAATCTGGCCATACATTTTCTCTTCTTTGACTCGTTTTTGCTGCTTTGCCTCAATAAAAAGTTCAATGCTACTTGCAGGAGAAAGCATACGCTTGTTAGCACCACCACTGGGCGCCTCTGTGGTTGAGATGGTTCTAGAGGTCAAGGACAGAGGTATGCCTGTATTAAGCTTTGCAGGTGATAATTGTGGGTTGTGAAGCAGTTCTCGGGGGTGTCCTGATATTTGAGATAGATCAAAGCCTACCCTATGCTGTGATGTGACACTTACAGGCTGACTTTGAGAAGTGACATTACTATTTCCTAAGCCTGTGGTATTCTGAACATCCAGAATATGAGATATACTTGTGTATGTGATATTTCCATAGCAGGGCACTTGCATCTGGATTCTGACTGGAACCAACAAACCACAAGGTCTCTGACTGGCTAAAATAGGCTGAGACTGTGAAAGTACTGCTGTTGTTGACAGAACATTGGCGATGATCTGTGGATGACCTTTGGCTACATCTGTCATAGCAATTCTGGGATCTTCAGCTGGTTTTAATTCTTCAGGATCTTTCTTTATTTTCTGCTTTAGACCACGGAATTCGTGTCTCTGTAAAGTCTGGGGGAGTTGAAATTGTTTGTGACACGGGATTTGCACAGATTTGCATGATGAATCTAAAATTTGCTGCTGTGGAGACAAACCTCCATGCATCAAAGGATGCCTCATTTTCTCAATGCCAACCAAGCATCCTTCTATGAAAAATGGTTTGTCTGGTGAAGACACTCTCCTGTAAATTTCAACAGAATTTGAGCTGCCTGGAGTAACATTAACATCTAAAGGTTTGTCATGTGTTAAAACCTCTGGATCACCACTCAAAGATGCCTGTCTAACCAAATAGCCTCTTCTTCGCTCTTGGTATTTGCATGCACTGTCACTTTGCATCGAACCAGACGAAGAGGAAAGGTTGCCATAGTCGAAGGATTTGCTTCTAAATTCTGGAAAGTCCAAGGATAAATTGCATGGTGCCTGTTCTGATGCTGAGCGCCTCATCTCTCTGGGATGACTTAGTGAGCCCCCTGGCACTGCTAAGAACTCCAAGGGTTTACTAAATTCATCTGATTTAGCTGGAGACGCAACATTAAGACTTTCCTCTTTGTCAAGTGACTGTGAGAAACTTGAGCTGTGGGACAAATTACTGTCTTGACTTGGGCTTCTGGAAAGACTAGTACAAGCAGATTCAAAACTGGATTCACCAGAGGAATATTCCATCTCAGCCAATCGCAAACGTTTCTTTTTTGGAGGTAGCTTTTCAACTGGGAATTTTGATAAGGTTTCACTCCTCTGAGGCCACTGGAATTCCTCCCCATGTTTTTCCTTGGGCTTTACCTGCATGTCTTTCTCTGGTTTCTCAGGCTCCTCAGTAACTCTTATCTCTGGAACTTGGATACCAGACTGAGATGCAAGTTGCCTAGATAGCTGAGACCGCTGGTATAGCAAATTACTGCCTCCCCATTGCTTCTCTGTTTTTCCAGATTTAGGGAGTTGGTCAGTTTTGTGTCTTTCCTTAATTTCCTCCTTTTCCAATAACTGGTAAAGAGCACTTTTATCAAATTGATGAGATTCAAAGTCAGTAGACCTTTCTGCAGAGCTTAGCCTGCTTAATGAGTTGGTGTGTTGAATTACAGAGATAACATTGCTGCCAGTCCTTCTCTCTGTGTCAGTATATGTAGCATCTTGAACATCTTGCTTTATATTAAGGTCCCCTGAGAGTTCAGACAGCCCTAATGGCTTATTTTGGGTCAGAAACTCTTCCTCTTCCACAACGTTCTTACATTTTCTACGTTTCCTTGTGGTATTTTCTATCACGTGGCTTTGAAATATGAGAGATCTCTCAAATTCTGGACAGTTCCCTATTTTAGTTTTAGTGTCATCTACTCTGTGAATTTTCAGCTCTGACTTCAGGCCATAAACCAGAGAAGAATGGTTGTCTGATTCCGAGTGCCCTTCGAGAGCAGAGTGCTCAAAAGCAACTTGTCTCATAAGCTTTCTCATGCCTATCGAGCCACGATACGAGACTTCATCATTTGTCATCCGCTCATCAAAAGAATTACTACTCCTTAGTCCTTGTGGTGCATTTAAGTTGGAATCAGATGTGGTTGGAAGTGAGTTGCTTCGTAAAAGTAAACCACTTTCTTGTGGGGTTTCTAAAAGTTCTGCACCACACTGGAACATTTCGGCGACTTCCTCATAGTCTTCTTCTTGAAAAGAGTCAGATTCAATTTTGATTGATCTCACCAGGTCTTTCTTGCGTCCATGCAAATGAGATGCAGTTTCCCCAGGCACCCTCCCCTTCGTCAATTTAATCATAAAACTTGAAGTCTCATTTATGTCTGTCATGCAAGTTTGTACCGTAATTGATTGCCTTGGCTTGGAGCTCGGTCTATAACACTTCCCAAACATTATTTCTTGGTATGACTTGGCACTTGCACTTGGTTGACTGAACTGCTGCTCTGCACTCTCCGAGCGTGAAAAGTAGCCAGAGTCGGTGCTGCCTTTGCTGTATGAACTGGGAAGGGAGAGAGATTGGTCTGATTCCTGGCTCCTCTTCTCTGAGAGCCTAAGGGCGAGTCTTTGCTTGATGGTGGAACACTCGACTTCTTGGTCCACCTGAGTGACAACTGCAGGTGGCATCATTTCTCTGAACTGCCATAAAGATATTTTTCCTGATGGTGGCACAGGCTCCTTTTTAGAAGAGCTCTGCGACGAGCCCATCGCAGGCTTATTTTGTGTGAGTTTACTGGACTCTTCTTGTGCAGCGTCCTCTGGGCATTTCATATGGATAGAACTCTCTGTGCAAAAGTCTTCAGTCACCTCTTCATCTGAGTCTGTGCTCTGCTCAGCATCCGAGTGCATGTCCCCGTCTCCGACTCCCAGTTCTTCATCCATACCAAAATGCTTACTGTCTTGTTCTGAAAAAGGAACCAGGCCTGCTTTGACAGCATGTGTATGAGACTTTCTGTGCTTGTACAAATTGCTTTTTGTTTTAAATGAGAAACCACAAGGAACGCAAGGATAGGGACGCTCACCAGTGTGAGAACGTATGTGTTTCTTCAGCACACTAGGTTTTGCACATGCTCTCCCACAGTAGTGGCAAACATACTTTCCTGTCTTCTTTGGTTTCTGCTCTTTTTTGTGCAGACCTTCTGACGGCAAGTCAACGCCTGACTGAAGCCCTCGTTTGCCAGGTGGGGCGTTACTAAGTGTCTTCCTCCAGGTGTGGATTGGATGCTGCTCACTGGGTTGTAATGAGAAACTAGCTTCTGACCCCACTGTCTTTAGCTCCTTACTAGAACATGAGCTTGTATCTCCTGTGTGGGGTCTCTCTGTCAGTTTCATTTCATCCTCAGTGCCAGGATTATGGGCCCTTTGATATATTTTAGAATCAGAGTGTTTCTCTTCTCTTGAACTTCCTCCTTTTTGGGAACATCCCGCTCCAGTAGAGAGTTCAGAGGTCTCCATAATGCACGTGTTCTTGTTTTTCCAATAATTATGCTTGCTACATTTTTGCTACTTCATGTTGTCATGATAAGCGTCAGGTCTGAATCAATTGTCCCACTTAATTAGGTTTAACGACTGCATCTTTCGAAGTGCCATTAAAGCCTAAGGTTCCTTCGGATGAATGCAGACTTCAGGCCGATTGCATAATTTTCACAAAACTGAATAACTTTCTTTCTGGATTCATGTCTGGATTACTCTTCATTGCACTCAGTCTTCGGTGGACCGTTTAGTGCTGCTTACCAACACCAGGTTATCTATGGGGAAATATACAAACAGAAGTCATATTTTTCATATCAATTCGTGTCATAAGCAATAAAAAAAGTAAAGTACTCTCTGTGCTAATAGCGACATTCACATTTTGTTTCTGTAAGTAAAAAGCCAGTCTACACCAAGCAAATAGTTAACAAAAAACTTACCATGGCCATATAAGACAGATGCACGATTATCTGCAGGAATCATCCCTGGCATAAGAATGTCATGAGATGTTCCATCTGAACTGCAAAGCCAGTAAGGAGGGGGAGTTAGTGACTCCAGTAAGGGGCTTAATATGACAAGTGCATTTTTTGTCATGAGTAAAAATGATTAACTGTATGCTAATCAGTATGCTAAAGTCATTACATCTGTGAGTTGTTGTTCATATCTATAAATTGCATTTACAAGTGTACAGAAAAACATCTAAAAAACATTTTAACCTTTGCTCAAAAACATCCTATTCAATAATACAACCATAAACATTACTGACACTATAACTTAAACGTGAATGTCAAAATTATTATGAACTACACTATATAGACACAAGTTTTGGGACGCCGGATTATTACACCAACATCGACTTTAATGACATTGCATTCAAATACATAGACTTTAATATGGAGTTGCTCCTCCCTTTGCAACTTCCATTCATCTTGGAAAGCTTTCCATAAAATTTTGGAGTGCTTCTGTGGGAATTTGTGCCCATTCATTCTGTAGAGCATTTAAGAGGTCAGACACTGATGTTGGACGAGAAGGCCTGGCTCACAATCTCCGTTCCAGTTCATCCAGGACCAGGCAAGCTCTTCCATACTGAACTCATCCAACCATGTTTTTATGGACCTTGCTATGTGCAGCTGGATACAGTCATGCTGGAATGCTTCTTTCCCAAACTGTGTCCACAAAGTTGGAAGCATGATGTTGTCTAAATTGTCTTGATAGGCACAATCTAATAACCACATCACCTAACAACTCTGCTGAATGAATGGCAACCTCAAAGCCAGCAATGTGTTCTGTACTTTATGCCACATACCCATGACCGGCCAAGTGTTACTCTAACTCTTAAGACGTAGCAGCATAGTATTCACAGCTTAGCTTGACCACACAATTGTAGAAATTGCTACAGCATCAAAGCACTGCTAGTTTCTTTGCCCATTCGTAGTGATGGACAAATGCACTTGCCCCTTCTGACCCAGGGTTACAGTAGATAGCCAGTAGAGCTACTGAAGGAGGTTTAATTATGCATTCACTTCAGATGTGAAGCTGCAAACAACCACTGACAATATCCCATTTTTGATGTATTGTTGTATAATTACACAATATAGACAGCAAACAAAGTCCTCTGGCTTTAAAACTTTTTTCCTGCCTTACAATTACTGCAGTTAATTAATCCTGGTTGGCATATCAGGACAGCAGTCCATGTTCACACACATATTACGATGTGACTTTAATGAGGTTATATAAGATTATCTGGTTCAGACCTCTGAGCTCGTCTTAATTAGGACATCCAACGACTTCTCGCCATTGTATCAGAAAGGAAGTATCAACGAAATACATCAGTGTACTTTAAAACACTGTCTTCACGTCGACTCCGCTGGGTAGAATCACAAATGTCCAGATTTTACACGAGCACATTGGAGGTGGTGTGACCAGTGATGAGGGGGTGACAGGAGTCAGCAGTCAGAGTGTGGCCTTTTCAAGGTCACTCTGACCTCATTCTTGGGTTTCCCTCTGTACTGGATCATGAATGACTGAGTGGATATATGAGTGATGAAGATTACAGAGGTGTTTCAGTGCTCTCTCAGAAACAAGTATCTCTCAATCACAAAAAAGACAGACAAGAGCTTCTTAACACGGAATTGTGGACTATATGAAAGAATGAACACAGTTCAGCAAATATATTTGGGTTGTCATTATGACTGTCAACATGTTCTGTGAGTGTCCAAGAAGTCCATGGATGGAAGGTGTAAAAGTTTGACCAACAGTTTTGGCTTCTCCTTTGGACACCATTCCAACACATATGTATGGACACCATCAGTGACAACATGAAGAGTGAAATGACAAGGAACAGCAAGTCACAGGAAAACATTTCCAGACTCGGGGGAATGTCATTACGTCATGTATCAGCCCCCCACAGTATCAGTGGCCACAAGATCCAAAGCATGGCAACTCATAAAATAGAGCAGTCGTGCAGCTGAAAACTACAGCGGCATCTCAGCCAGGAAAGGACCGCATGATGGGTCACTACACGATGAGTACGAGCCGAGCAGTCAAGGGCACACTCAAGCCGGCAAGTCACCCTCCAGCAAGCACAGATAAAACATCAAACATAATGACTGCCATCAAGCTACAAACCTGGTGCTCAAATACAGCCTTGTCCAGTACCTCCAGTCATATGGAGCCCTCCTCATAATTCCTGTCTGTCATAATCCAGCACATCACCAGCGAGAACAGCATTAATAGAGCCAAATCTGCATCCCGTTAATGATCCACTTCTTGCTTATTGAGAGTACACTATAAGACCTACTGATGTAAGCGAGTCACCACAGAAAATACCTCACTGAGACGTGTATCCAGGAACAAAAATAGCAAAGGGGCCCTGTTAAGGGTTATGCAACAGCCCACACTGGAGGCCACTTTTGAAGCAGCAGAAAGCAGCGCACACAGATCACTCACCAACTGTCCCCCATGTGGATGCACTTACCCCAGAAATACTAAATCTGACTTTTTCTCAATAAAATGTTTACATAAATATGTAAGAACAATGAGTCCTGTAAAAGCTCTGGCACTGTAACAGCATTCTGATACACTTTATGACATTTTACAACAATGTAAGTCACTTTATAATAGGCACACATTCTAAACAAAATCTCTTTGTGGTCATTTAACCAGTCCTTCCCCCATATTGATTGAATAATAGAACATTTTTAAACATTAGATCTGATCCATATCACCCTTTTATCCGCTCATCACTAGGATTTGATCACCACCTCCAACCTTGACTTTTAAACACAATACAATTTGCACTACTAATAATATTTGACCTGCTGTGGCAACCATCTTAAGTTTCGATACAGAAAAACAGCTGGGTGCAGTTATGGTTAGTGGTTTTAACATAATGTGATATGGTGATATGATGCAGATGCTGTGTTGTGGGCAACTCTGTTAATATTAGGCTCGTTAGGTAGTGTTAAACCATGTAAGTAACGCTAGACTCTTCTAATATAACAACACTTGTCTTAGGTTTTTTCACTCTCATTTCATAATGTAACATGAGATTTTGCTATGCCTGTATAATGGAGACATGTCTGTGTAAGGGGGAATAACCAAGCACATTTTGGTTTTTGCTAAATAATTTATTCAATATTTAAGACAATACATATTTTATGTATATATTTGAATAATGTGTATTTTTTATTTACTCATCAGATACAATCTCGAAAAAGCTTAATGAAATAAGCTTTTGGAAAAATGATTGGGAAAATTCTTTTTCTTTTAAAACATTATTACTATTTGAAAAACCTTCAATTTAGCAAAAAATTTAAGACGCACAACTTTATTGTTGTTGTGTGAGAAAAAGTTCCTGAGATTAAAAAAAATAAAACTGGAATATTACTGTAAAGCGTTTTAGTGCTTCCCTTGTAAGTTACAAGATTTTGTAACCACGCACCTATCTAACAGCAACAGACTGTCACAGTGTGGTTCTGGGAGGGAATGGGAAGGACGCCACAGTATGGTTAAATGGATGACTTTAATAAAGAAAAACAAACATAGAAAACAATCCCCGACTCAGGGTAAACAGAACATAACACAGGATAAACAATAGAAACAAGGAAACACAAACACAACCAACACAACAGGATGTAAACAAAGGCTAGGCCCGTGCTCCTCAAAGAAACAAACAAAACAAAACTTAGGCTTGAGGGCTTCACCCTCCCTCGAGCAGAACACGTGGACGTGGATACCAGCGCAGGCAGTGCAGAAACGGAAACTAAAAGGGAGAAACACGGGCCTGCAAAACAGAGAACGTGAACAGAGATTAAACATACAAGAACATGGAATAACAACAGGTAACAAGATACAACCAAACACCATGGGGAGACAAATACAGACTCAAAGTGGAAGGGGTCGGCTGGGGCTTAAATAAGGGAACATAAACGAGACACAGGTGAAACTATTAACAACGGGACGCGATACAAACGGAACACGGAAACTAGATAGGGAACAAGGGTGAAAGGGAGGAAGGGAGTACAGGAGGTGAAATGGAACACAGGGAAACACGGAAATCAATACTCGGGTGACGGGGAGAGGAATCTACGGGGAGAGAGCGAGGTGACCATCACACAGACAAGCCGCTTTTTTACATGTACATAGTGATTTGCAGCAAGCTTCCCCCTTTAACCCACTTTCAGTGTTACTGTTGACTGCGGTTTTGTTGCCAGTTTATTACTAGGCCATGGTATCAATATGTATCGCTGATGTCATTTCAGAGCTCCTCACAATAATGCAGCGTTTCTGAACAAAACAGTAAACCATAAATAGCACAGCACTCAACTGTTAATTTGTGCTTGTTTTGCTGCACAAATTCTCTCATCACGGAACAGTAATTAAGCAATTAAGAGCACTTTTAACTGGAGTAACGGGGTTTTGTCAGTTGGTGTAATAACGTGAGCATTTATCCTCAATAATAAATAATATTCAAGGAAATTAACATGAACAAAACGTAATGTAATATTCAGAAATAATGTGAAATTTCAAGATCACTTTGAATATTTAGTTTCTCTTTAACAAAAATATAAATAACAAAGATTAACAAAAAAAATCAAAAGGAAAATGCAACTATATTTTTCGCAAAATGCACAAATAGGAATTTGTGTAAATAAATAACATAGAATTAATTCTAGAGTTGTGAAGTCATCTACAGCTTCGGTTCATCATCTTTATTTTATTGAGAATGGTCAAATTAATTATTTGAACACTAGAGTATATGCAGGGATGTGAATAGCTGTTATTGTTAACTTGGGTCGGTTTAGTAGCACCATGCTAAAACTAATGATAAACTGTACTTTAACCCGACTAGCTCTTGCTTAGAACTGATTAATTATTTTAAAATCATCGTATGTGACGGCCACCAAGAGGGTGAATAAAATAAAATAGGTTTATAAGTTGTGACTCAGTTACTGTTATTGAAAAACAGATAATGCAGTTGCTTCCATGAAACAAACAGTGTTCAGATTGGATCTAAACATTTATTTGTCAGTGTTTATATGTGATGTTACTATGAGAATACAAAAAAATGCTTGTTGAAGTGGTTAAATTATATAAATTATGACATATTTTACCCTGCAGTATGTTCCCTGAACTCCCTTAGATTTAGGATTTGTGGTCTAGTAGCACTGGTTAGGTACAGACGTGACAAAAAAGGCAATTTATAACTGATCATTCTAATTATTACATAATTATAACTATGACTCCAAAACTGATCATATATGCACACCAGTAATAAACCAGTTATCAACTTCCCAAAGCCAAGGCCTAGAAAACATTAATCTACAGCTCTCAACAGATCTGACACTGCACTTCAGAGCTTCCAGGCTTTATAGTATTGAGTATGTGGTGGGATTGCCCCGAAATGGCTGATCCTCAATGAGCAGTGAAGGTCAAGCCTCTCATCTCTCTCTATAAATATGATGGTCTGTCCCACTGGGTCCGCTTCACCGCCCGGCTTTTCCACTGTCTCAGGCACATCACACTGCTGCTGACCATTTACATGTGATTCAATACCACACACACACACACACACACACACACACACACACACACACTTTCTGTCTCTTTCTCTCCCTCTCTCTGTCTCTCTCTCTCACACACACACACACATACACACACACACACACAGGCTGGAATGTCCTTACTGTAGCAGGCTGTGTACAGACAAAGCCGATCTCTATGGCTATGATGACCACAGCCCTAGTTTAAAATCTGCTGCACACATATGATGTGAATAATTATAATGCTCAGGTTGAATATACTCCAATCTACTTCAAAGTCCTCACATTGGAAAAAGCAAAAAGCTGTTGATTTAAAAATTCCCAGGTTGTTTTGCATTCCAAAATCATTTTCATTTCCAAATCATTTTTGGACTAACGTACACAATGTAAAGAAAAACTTTTTTTTCCAAATTGTCAATAAAATGGAAAAGGTTTTGTTCAGATAACAACCATAACACACTTGCATATTCACCCATCTGTTGGGTCACTGTGTACAGTCATTTGCAAAGTCAAATGAGTTTGCTAATAAGTGAAAATAACATCCTTTACTGGGAACAAAGTTTAAAAATGGCTTTTTCTGCTCCTTTATGTGCACAGTTTAATAAACCATAGGACATATAGCACACTAGCAAGTACATTTCAGCAGAATACTGTGTAATTACATTTTTTCTGAATTTTAGAGGATGTGGAAGAATCATTAATTGCTCCTAAATGAAGACTTAAGCAAACAGCCTCCTTAATCTCCTTATCATACTGTAAACGTCATTCATCCTTTGGTGCGAAGAAACGAGGAGTGTTCCCATGGCAACAAAATGCCTATTTCTGCCGTGTTTCATATGCTTTTGTCTCATCCAGTGGGTACACACTGATCAAACCATGCTACTGAACTGCTGAATGAAGCACACTGAAGTAGGCTTCTGTCAGGGCTTTGATAAATGCTTTCAATTTCTGTTTAGTAGGACACACTCTAAAAAAGCTGGTCAGTTCGTGTAGCTGGGATGTGCACGGATGGGATAATGGTGTAGTTCAGCCACTGTATGCATTTCACACCATGAGAAGGTCAAGAAAATGAATATGAAAATGCCTTCAGGGGCTGGACGTCATCTGGCACTACAGTTCTGTAGTCATCGCCATGGCAACGCACAACGCTCTTACCATAGAATTCTACATCTATGGGTCTTGCGAGCCAAACTGTATAGTAATTTCAACAAAGCATGCACCCAGAGCACTGTTTAACATTAGTGTGAGAAAAATACACATAATCAAAGTTTTACAAAGCGTATAGAACTTGTAAGAGCATGTAAGACACCCTAGTGCTGCGGGTGCTCAGCTCATGAGATTTAGTATGGCACATATCTCAGCATCCTCATACCTGTGGTTCATCACGTCCTCTTCTGAGGAAACAAGTAATTCATTGATGTAGAAGCAGCTTTAGGCAGACTCTGATACACATACATATGAGAAGGACTCTCCAACTTGTGTGTGACCGAGGCCTCGTACACTTCAGCAAAGGTGTCAACCCGACACAAACCAAACCTTCTTAATGTATCTAAACAAGGTTCATGTTTTTAGACAGTAAAATGTATTCCAACTTATCTAATAAAGCTCCTTCTCCACAGCCTAGGCTTGAAAACCCAGTTCATCTTGCTTCTCACCTTGATGGATCCATTCAGTTCAGTTCCCTCCTCCAAGGCTAAACACTGCATTTGCCATCATCAGAGTGCCACTGCCAAGGGTCCTATTTTTCACTGTGTGCTCCTCACTAGGCTCTGCTACTAATCTCTTACTCTCATACAAGAGGAGTGGGAAGGAAATGGAAAATGATCATGTTTCTTGGCATAAACACCTGGTGTATTCATTGGCTGAGGGAGGCTGGTGGAGATGTCTATCACCGTGACAACGCTATGCTGGCTGGCAGCAGCCAGAGGAGAATATACAGGGACAGAAATAGATTTCAGCTTGCTGTGGAGCTGCACAAACCCGTCACAGAGGAAGGGAGGGAAGGCCAGGGGGAATGCGAGATGAAAGATGAATACAGCTATGAGAAAAGATGAATACAGCTTTGCGAAAGCAAGGACATTAGCTTTGAATACGACAGCTGCATCTCTGCTGTGGAGTGGCTTCAGAGTGCTTGAGTGTCTGTAACTACGGGTTACATCCGCCACAGCCTCGCTCTTTACGTACTCTATGCTGGATAGACCTCGCCTAGGCACTGACAGAGTTGTAGGACAGTTAAAACATGAAGGTGTGGTCGGGTTTCTGTGGACAGGACTGCCATCTTCAGCGATGGGCAACTGCATTTCCAGCATCCTG
This sequence comes from Brachypetersius gabonensis, assembly GCA_037577145.1. Lineage (NCBI taxonomy): Eukaryota > Metazoa > Chordata > Actinopteri > Characiformes > Alestidae > Brachypetersius > Brachypetersius gabonensis. The sequence continues at coordinate 28,540,474 of JBBJLR010000001.1, forward strand.
ATTATTCCTGTCAAAAAGATGAACGCAGCTGTGGTTTAACAGCCGGCATCATAACTCTCTGTTTGCAAACAGCCACCCTGAAGCTGGCAGAACTGATAGTGGCCTAAATGACCCTGAAACTCATTTATTACCCCTGAATGTGTCATGCTGGGACTGTGCCAGGGCCACACTCTTGCTAATCCAGAGAGGGAGGCAAAGAGTGGGTTTGTGTGCATGCTTTCATTAAAAAAAGTCAGTAATTAATTCCGGTCGTGGATGGATACCTGCCTTCCAGGACAGTCTGAGCAGACATGACACAAAAAAACCCTGTACTTACAGCAGCAAGTTCCGGAAAGAGTAAGCATAATAATGTCTAAATGTAGTGTTAAATAATGTAAAGTTACATAATGCATTTAATGTTAAGTAATGCATAGTAATGGTAAATAATGCTGCCTTCACTGTCTCCTTTGGGCAGTATATACAGATACGACCTCTGAAACACCCCCACACACACATACACAAACACACACACACTCTAGCATGCTGGTAGATGGCCTTCCTTGTACCCATTCATCCAGTGTTACGTTCAGAAACCACTACCAAGCAGCACAAAAGGGAAGCTGACATAGAAGCAATTCTGCCTGCGGCACTGAGCTAGAAACACAATATAGTTAAGAACACCTTATTATTCATCCAAACACTTTAACCCCAGTATAAGTTGAAGGGGCCTGTGATCTGCATAAACAGTGCAGCGCTATTCTTGGCACGGCTGTCCTGAATAACTCAGATAGGGAGTTTCTGGGGGGAGGGAGGTAAGCACGTGTGTCTCAGTGTGGCATGTGACGCTCTCGGATTCCCAGCCCTTTCGTAAGTCAACTATGGCAGGTATTTCAAACTCCCACACAGGGGTCTATGAGCTTGTTTATGTTCTTCTATAATATTACTGGAAAAGTAAGAAGAAAAATTAGATTAGCTACTTGTTCACAAAGTTTCTCCGAGTTGGAGTGCTGATCTAAGATTAGATTCCTGTTAGTACACAATCTGTTTCTAGAGCAGTAGTTCTACTCACAAAAGCTTGAATACATTAAACTAACCGAAATATTAAGAGGCAAGACCTTGTGTCAGTAGTATTACATTTCTTACAGCGATTTTCTGTTGGTTAAAGGTATTCAATATACAGACAGTTATACATTTCAAAAGAGCAGGCACCCGTCTAGCGAGTAATGCATTAATAAGCGTGTTTCCGAAAAGCATCATAACTAATGCCATTTGAATTCTGAGTGATGGCCCCTCCAATTATAGCCCATCAACAACAAGTAGCTGTATGCGAAACAGACAATTTTAAAATGTAACAAAATTTATTTGTGCAGTTCAGTGCAATGATTTAAGATGAATCTTCAAATACAATGTTTCTTTATAAAAGGTTAAAGTGACTTTTTATATTCCATTTTCTCACTGCCGAAATTCCCTCACGTCATCCTAAAACAGAGATGCACTGCCACACACTCTGTATCGTGGAAAGAAAATGAACTAGTAGTCATCCATACATTACAATATAGAAAATGTAAGATAAGAAAAAGCACCTTAAAGATAATTACACCCATAAAATCTGTGTGCAAGGTAAAACTAAAATCAACAAAAAGCTTTTATATTCATACAATGGACATATGGATTTTCTTTGCCATGCTCATTACCATACAATCAACTAATAGCAGGTCCCTTGGGAGCTTTATTGTTGAAGACAACAAATCTACGCAGCACCGGTGAGTCGCAGAGTCCAGGCCCAAGAACAAGGCATTTCCACAGGAGACAGATTGGGCAGGTAAACCTGCAGACCAGTGGGTTTTAACAGGTCCCACTTCAGCGGTTTATAACCTAGCAACACCACCTGGTTTGGATAAAGAGCAAAACAGTAAGCACAAAAAGAGTTAGAGCACAACTGTTCTGTAGAAATTAAAAATGTGCTACATAGTGAAATATGCCATAAGTACAGTTACCTGTGTACTGGCCTCTGATGCAATAGGATCATGCAGAACAACATATCCATTAGATGGCCATGAAAGCAAAAACGCATAGACTGCCTTCTCCTGTGGTTTCCATGTGTACCTTTTGGATGAAACACAAACTTAATTTCAACTTCCATTTGAAATATGCTGACATTTTTGCATTATGCTACAGAGTCGAAGCAGCTCTAAACAGATGAATTCAGCATGAGAACAGATCCTGATGATACTTTATTATATGATATTATATACATTTCATTTTCAAAAATGCTTTGATAAAGAAACACACCAGACTCCGGGTGTAACGGTGTCGTTCTGAACTCTCCATGCAGTAGTGTTGTAGATTCCTTCCCCATTAACTTTCAGCCACTGACCCATCTGTTTAAGCCTCTCCTCAAATATGGGAACGATGCGGCCATCGTGTGTTGGACCCACGTTCAGCAGCAAATTCCCGCCACAAGACACAGTCTCCACAAGGGTCTACGAAGGAGACAGAGGAGAACATACATGTTTTACACAGTCATTAGTCTTTGGTGAATTATTATAGACATTTTATTGTGCATTTAAGTAAAATTCTATTCTAAAATGACAATAAGCACAACACCCATTATTGCCTGAGGTGCAGAAATTTCACAAGCCAATTGATTTTGATGGAGGCAAGCCCTTAAAACGAAATTACAGCAGATGTTAAACGGATTCCGAAGTACCACACATAACTGAACTCACATTAACCAGCTGTTCAATAGTAAGGTAGTCACTGAGTGTAGCCTCTCTTCTAAAGCCCCAAGAGCGCTGGTCAATGCTTATACAGCTCTCCCATTTGTGCTTCAACAGATGTCCAGGACTGTAGCGGTCACTGCAGGTGTAGTATCCACCATGCGTACAAATACTCCCTCTTCCCCAGCGATCATTAGTCACAATAGTGTCACGAACAGGGCTGCAAATATACACAAACCATTGGATATATTTGGTTATGCTCAATGATTATTAAAAGTAGCAATGACTGCTACAAGTAAAAATGATAGATTATTCACCTCTGATTGTACAGCCAGGCTAGAAACCCTGTGCTGTTCCAGTACTGGTCAGGAGCATTTCCATCTCCATCAGACCACAGCAGCTCAGGTTTGTACTTGTTCACTAGCTCATAAAGCTCAGGCAGGGACTTCTCATCTGCGAATACCGTGGTGGTAAAATTGTTGGCAGCATCAGCTTCGAAAAGAGGGTGGAACCACTCAAACTGAGAGTGGTAGAGTCCAAGGCGCAGGTCAGTGTTCTTCCGCAAAGTGGTGGCTATCTCATTCACCAAGTCTCGCTTTGGCCCAACATCCACTGCATTCCAGTTCCATGAGTACTTTGAGCCCCACATGGTGAAACCTGAAACAGAAAAGTTTATTTTACTTTCCATGTACAATGCAACAGTATTTTGCCTGGTCAAACTCACGTGTCACTCAATCTAGTCAGCAAGAGCTTTCCCAGAGCCAGTTTATGACCAGCCAGGTTACTAAAAGACAACTAGAGGCCAACTAGACGTATAGAACTGTTAAAAAGAGAAGTAGCAAAATCAAAAATGAGAAAAACCCTACGGCTGAATGAAAAAAAAAACATTGTTGTGTCCTGAACAGGAAACAGAGCAGTTCTGTTCCTTCAGAAACAAATCTACCTCACAACACGTTACACAAGGAGGAATCAACACTGACATGACTGGGCTCTTTCATGCACTTATATAGTTAGCTAATAAACATTTATAATTGTGTTTTGCCAGGTCTGTTTATTATGCTTTTCAGGAAGTTTACAACTATACAGCATGAGCCTCTTGACAAGTGGGTTGAACACAAATGTCTGCTTCCTTTTCTACGTAAAATGTTCTTTGTAGATCTTCAAATAAATTGAGTGGTGCTAATGTGTACTCTTTAAAAGATGAATAGGAAAATGTGCTCAAAGGTACAAACGTTCCTAGAAACGCAAGTATAAAAATGATCTGCAGTGTCCCCACATTTTCATTGGCCTGCAACTTTCTTTAACAGGGCTTTTGAGAACATGCAAACATTTAGGCCTACTACAGCACCATCTGCTGAACTGGTTTGCTTAAAGCAACATTTGACATATTTACAGTACAGCCATGGAAAAAAAATAAGAGATCACTTCCCCCTTTTTGTGTGTGTGTGTGTGTGTGTGTGTGTGTGTGTGTGTGGTGTGTGTGAAATGAACAGTTTGCTATTCTTTTGTGAACTATTGCAGTTTGAGCTGTGTTAAAAATAATAAGCAACACCTCCATATGTGTTGTAAGTGCAGTAGTATTTGTATTGCAATTATTATATGTGCCCTATTCCAGCAGCTTCACTCCTGATTCAGTTTCTGATAGGATGAAACAGAGTCACACATGCACACACTCTTCTCTTAACTTCACTATTTAAATTTTTGCTGTTTAATATTTTAAGAGCGTTGCGTAGTTTAGCATTTCCAAGGTATGGGATGCACATTTTCCACAGGCACACTCCCACAAATTACAAAAGCAAAAATTAGGGGGGAAAAATGTTACAGTCTCTATTTTTTTCCATGGCTGTACTGTTACTTTCCATCACATATAAAAGCACACTAACCTTCATGATGTTTAGTTGTGAGGACAATATACTTCGCTCCCGATGCTGCAAAGAGGTCCGTCCACTGCTTGGGATCAAAGAACTCGGCAGTAAACTGAGGAGCAAAATCTTGATACTGGAACTCAGGGGGGTAGTTTTTTGCCATAAAGAAGACATAGCTGGGTATTTTCTGGCCTTTCCAATACCACCTGCAGACACATTTATTTTTAAGGTTTTGTCTATCACCACATCACTTACAAAACACACTGTAGTAGCACCATAAGAAACATACAATGAACACTGACACATGACTGGGCTCTTTCGTGCACTTATACAGTTAGCTAATAAATCTACACGCAATCTAATGTGTAAAACTTCAATAATAATTATAATATTTCACCTTTATATAATGTTCCATTAATCAGTGTAGTATCCAACAACAAACTATGTTGGCTGTACTAACTTTTCTTTAAAGAATCAGGCAAATGCAAAAATGTTTTGTAAAAATTATGTGATTAAAAATGGTGTAAAGCTAATTCAAAGAAATACAATCAGTACAATAGACTGTCCAACATGGGTGTAAAGCCACACAGCCGGTTTGTTCAGAACTGGTGGAGGCAGTTTAGTCCAATTTGAAGAATTCTCTCTTTATCAACTCCCTTGTGCAAAACTGTGATATAACCAAACAGTGCAATAAAGCCATAAAAAAAGGACTTGTACAGCCCTCTAAACCTCAAATAGGAAGGTCAATGAAACACTAAACTTTAAATAGAGCTAAGTAACATTTTCAACGTTTTCGCAGCTTCATGAATCAATTAATAATCCAAACGCTTCTATGGAAGACTACAAATAGAACTGAAATAAAGGAGATCGCATGTTCAATAAAGCGTGAATCCTGGATGATGTGCAAGTATACATGTAAACTATATGGACAAAAGTATTGGGACGCCTGACGATTGCACCAAACCGGACTTTAATGACGCTAAATTCAAATACATAGACAGTGGACAGTTTCTTTGCCAATTCACTCTGTAGAGCATTCATGAGGTGAGATAGAAAAGGTCCTTCTCCTAACTTGTGTCCACAAAGTTGGAAGAATGGCGTTGTCCAACATGTCTTGGTATGCTAAAGCATTCACATTATTGTCCTTCACTGCCAGTAAGCCCGGAAAACAGGTGCGTCCCAAAGCTTTTTGTCCACACAATAAAATGTTTAGCTAAACTCACCAGAACCATTCGCTTCCGTAACTGGGAACTGAAAATACCCCCCAGTGTATGAATATGCCGAGCTTGGCTTGGTCAAACCATTCAGGAATAGGTCTGGAATCTATGGAATCCCAGTTTGGTTGATACTGACAACAGCAGCTTCCTATCAACACAAAGACGAAGGAAAAACCAAGTGTCCATGGACCCATGCTGCTGCTGCACCTAGCTGCCCTGCTCATGGACTTGTTGCCGGTAGTCCCAGCACACATCACATGATATACCTTCTGCTTTAAGCTCATGTGATCATGATTGTTTAACGGCATTCTCTAGAACCATTCTGCACTTCCCCTTATACAAACTCCACCTCTCTCTCACCTGTGTGCAGCCGCTAGTGAGGTGCCTCTGATGAGCCGTTCAAGTTGCTTTTATTGCAATTGGACGACGCGCTGCAGTGTGATCTCTATATCATCTAGATCATCCTTATGCATGAGTTGTAGATCAACCAGATCCTGCTCACCCCACGTGCTCTGATGTGTCATATCCTGTGTATATGAGCGTTAACGTGCACAAGTTGTGGTTTATACCTCATCCCAGAAGGTCTTATCACTGTTTAGCCCATCAAATTTGAATGCAAGGCTATATCGACTGTCACTGTCACATCTCTGCTGGAGATTTCGATGAAGTAAGATCGGTGTGGATCTTTGTTTTTGTGTTGTGCAGTATTCCTAAAAGAAATGCGCATTGACTTCTTCTGATTTCCCACTAATAGGACATTGATGATGTTATTGCACAGGCAAAGCAGGTAACCTGGCCACTATAAATCCTTAATGCATTGCTTCCCTAATCATGAGAGGTTTGCTGAGCAGCTGCTGGTGGTGTTTGTTCCAGGCTGGAGTGGTGGCTCTTCTTGCAGTGGCTGAACATGCTGGGGAATTTGAGAAAATCATGCAGATCTCACAGAGGTAGGATACATTTCTGACACCAACCAGCTTGGCCAGTATGGGTACAGCTTTGCCAGAGGCAGTTTGGTGAAATGCCTTTGTATAAGCAATGGCAAAGCAACTTCCTTGTTCAAAACTGTGATATAATCTGGGATATTAACTGTTCAGTTAAGCCATAAACAATGCAAAACCTGAAAGGTCTTGTACAGCCTAGCATATCCATTTTCACCTCACTAAAACTCAAATACAGAATGTCAAAAAGCACAATAAATATGTGAAAATGCATACTGGCTCAAACACTAAGCTTTATTTAGAGTTGAGTAATGTTTCAAACATTTTCACAGCTCCATAAACCAATGAATAAACGAATCACTTTAATGAAAGAGACATAGGGACACCTGTTTGAAACAGGGTCAGTGTTGGACACTTTGTAGTTACGCATATACAGGATACATTTCAGACACGCAGGCAGGATAATGTTGGATTAGCTTCATTGTTGTTGTCAGACAAATACATCTTTATTCTCTTCCAGGTTTCCTGGTTTTGTAATGGCTTGCCTTGGGGTTCACCCTGTCCAAGGCCAGGACCCAGCACAACCCAGGGGGGTAATACTCAAGGTCTGAGCTTTAACATTTAAATCCTTTTCTGTGATTCTCCTCTGATCCTTCAATTAATGCTGTTTATCTGTGCTTCACAGGATCTAGATCCCGCCATACCTTTAATTGAGAAATATAAGGAACAGATTGTGGCTATTGGTGAGGTAAGGCATACAGTGTGGTGTTCTCATAAATACGCTGCCACTGTCACAACAGACTCTGCCTCGCTTTATATTAGAGTGCAGAAGACTGTCTGTGTGTTGCAGGTTGGCCTTGACTTCACACCTCGAGTGGTGACGAGCGATGCAGGCAAAGAAAGCCAGAGACAAGTTCTCATTCGTCAGGCAGAGATCGCGAAGCAGTTAAACCTTCCTCTGTAAGTCTTAGATGGGCCATTCTTACAGGATCAGATCATAAATATGTATATGATTTTTTAAGATGTATGAGTAGGCTACTTTCATTTTTCCTTTACTTGACACAGCAAAATGACAAAGTAAACTATCTATCCATCAGGAATGTCCACTCAAGATCTGCAGGAAGACCAACCATTCATCTTTTAAAGGAGCTAGGTTTTCTCTCATTTACATTACACAGTGTAATAAACCTCCATACATAGACCTTATACTGCCTATATGTACTTGCTTCAAATTGTTTCTCTGTGACATTTAATGCTTTTCCTTCTGTTCAAATCAGGTGTAGAAAAGGCCCTTCTCCATGCGTTTGATGGAAAACCTTCAGTGGCAATGGAAGGTGTCCATGCAGGGTATTTTTTTTCTATACCGCCATCAATTGTAAGGAGTGAACAGGTAATCCTCTGGTTGTATGGTGTACCAAACCTTTAAATTCTAAATGATAGATAAAATCTTGTAGTTCAGAATGATCAGTAAAGCTCTCATGTTTGACTCCTCTCTGTCTTGTCATTGTATTTTTGTTTTTAACCTTTGACTGGATTCATTTGAACTATGTATTTTATATTGCTTTATATCTCTTTGTGTCTGTGCCGTCATGACATTAGCAATTCCCTATTGCTAATTCCCCAGTGTTCTGATTCTGATTCTTATCTTTGCTAAGAAGCAGAAACTGGTAAAACAGTTGCCGCTGGAGAATATGTGTCTGGAGACTGATTCGCCAGCTCTTGGCCCAGAGAAACAGGTAGTGGTTTTGTTTGTTTAAAATGCCTTTATATGTTCCGCGTTTCTTTTTTGTATTGAATGTTTGGGTTTATGTCTGTCTCTTGCTTTGACCGCAAAGTCCCTGACCTTCGTTATGTTGGACTGTAGGTGAGAAACGAACCAAGGAATATCACCTTTAGTGCCGAGTACATTGCCAAAACCAAAGGGATTCCCTTGGAAAAAGTGATGGAAGTCACCACACTCAATGCCCTTCGTCTCTTTCCCAAGTTGAAGACATTTATCAAAATGTGACCATGGCAAGAAGACACTTACTGACGTCTACTAAGATTTCTATCATTTAGTGCAGCCAACATTTGGTTTGTGACTTTGTTGTCAGTCTTCTTTGCTCAATCGTGTAGCATGCGAAATGACTGAATTTACAGCCAAAGCTGGTGACCAGGACTTGGTGATTCATCTTACAGGAAAATAATTGACTTCTTGAATGCATTTTATTGAGGACAACAGTAAGGGCAGCAGGCACTGAAAATGTGTGCGGAATTGGCAATGCCAGTAGCCCGTGTCTGTCAGCGTCTACAAATCACTTCAGCCTGCCGTGACTCCAAAGGATTCGCTTCCAAGCATTAAATAGAACGCTTTTATTCATGATCATTCATATGTGTGATTATTTTGTTTCGCTAAAATCTAGATGTGTGTATACAGTGTGTTGTATTTCCTATTTAATTCACCCAGTAGGTCCAAATGAAAAGTACTAATATGTGCATCTCCTTATGTTCAGTTAAATACATTAAAATACTGTTCAGTTACACACACTGTTCAGTTAAATACACTGGTAAAATCACTTTCATTTCAGACACGGTGTGCTAGAGAGAAAACAAAACAAGACAAATATATTGCCATATTACTTACATTTGGTGGACACTTTTACTCTGAGCTGTCAGATTGTAAGTCACTTTGGAAGAGTCATACTAAGCCTTAAACCTAGTCTGATGACAATTATCAACGTCCTAATATTACATAATTTCTCTATTTCTAAAAATGTATTGCTAAAGTTAAATTAGACGAGACCTAAGGATGGACAAGGCCCTCAAAAACAACGCTCCTTTCAGCTCAGTGTTTGGGAAGTCAGGTAATGTTTGTTGTCTATTTTTATTTTTGCATCAGAGCTACAAGGGTAACATCATAAACGTCTCTGTCACCCAAAAAAGCAAATGCCATACAAAACTATTGGGTCACCTGACCATTACAGCAAGAGAAACTTTAATAACATTACATTTATATACATACTTCAATATAGAGTCGGTCTCTCCTTTGCAGCTATAACAGACTCCACTCTTCTTGGAAGGCTTTTCAAAGGCCAGTCAAGTTTTTCCACACCAGACTTATCCAATCATGCCTTTATGGAGCTTGCTTTGTGCACTGGGGAAACGTTTCTACCCCAAACTGTGTGCACAAAGTTGGAAGCATGGCGTTGTCAAAAATGTCTTGGTTTGCTAAAGATTTAAGATTAAGCCCTTCACTGAAAAAAGGGGCCTAAAACAAACCTTGAAAAACAGGTTTGTCTCAATAGGTTTGTTCACGGAATGGATAAGGCGATGGTTGTTGAAGTCAACCGGCAGGTTGAGAGGGTTTAGTGCAATAAACCACCACTAGATGTCAGAAAGTGCACATTAATATAAGCGGTCTAGCTGTCTGGGTGAAACGAGCCTGTTAGCACGCCTCACGTGTTGAAGACACGTAGCAGGATTTCAGGAGATGTCTTGAATGGGTGTTGCTCTATATTTGAAGCCCTTTAACTTGCTTGCAAATTTTGCAGGCATGACCCCGAGAGAGCTACTGGCTGGGCTGATACTGCTGTGAGTCTCTCATCCAGAGAATGAGTTTACAGCTCTATCAGACTACATCCGAGGTTACCAGACGCCTGTGGTAGGTAAAATGTTTCGACCCAGTGTTTCTCATGTGTTTTAACTTGGAAACGCAGCCTGGTTTATTGTGGGGTTTTTTTTTTTTACCCGTGGAGTCGAAAAAGAGCTGCAGGTTTAAAAAGAGGAAGCCATGGCTGCTGATCTCTTACTAATGAAAAGACTTGCCAGTCTTCAAGTTCCTTATCAGAGTCCCAGCTATTCCCTGAGACTGAGTGTGCAGAGGAGGACCAGCATGGGTCTAAAGGAAAACCGTCAGAAACAACAGGTAAGAGATATTTGACTTGGTTTCAGAACGTTCAAAGTATGCAGCGATTTAAAAGACCACAGAGATGGCCATGCTCCCTAATTTGGTAATCGAAGACTTAAAGGAATGATAGTTCACGAGGTTTTGCTGTCTGAGGTTTGGTCTTGCACTGCAATTCCAATTCTAATGTAAGGAAGGTCTGTGTGGTCTGTGTGACCATTTACTTCTATTGCTTTTGAGCTGCTCTAGCCTCATACACTAAATGGACAAAAGCACTGAGGAACATGTTTTTCAGGTGCTGGGCTAGGACCCTAATTTTCAGTGGAGGGCTTAATCTTAATGCTTCAGCATAACAAGACATTTTGGACAACATCATGCTTCCAACTTTGTGGACCGTTTGGAAAAGACCATTTCTTTTCCAGCATGACTGTGCCCCAGTGCTTAAGTTCATAAAGACACGTTTGGATGAGTTCAGTATGAAAGAATTTGACTGGCCCGCACAGAGCCCTGACTTCAAACCCATCCAACACTTTCGGGATCAACTCATAGATGCTGTACAGAACAAATGGGAGAGGCAGTTACAGCATTTAGTGTCATGTAATAACGTAACAGTACAGGACAGTGGCACGCACGTAAGACAGTGTCCCGTGACAACGCTCTGACTGTCCCGTAGTGTCACGGGACAGTGTCTCGCGCTGCGGGACA
>JBBJLR010000001.1:28553769-28580396 GCA_037577145.1 Brachypetersius gabonensis
GAAAACCAGCCGACACGTACGGCGCTCCCATTACTTTTGTCCATATAAGACGCCTGACCATTACACCAAATGTGACTAGACAAATATGTTTGCTTTGGCAATCATGAGATTAATCGCGATTAAATATTTTAATCGACTGACAGCCCTAATTTATATATATCCGTCCGTCTGACTGTCCGTCTTTCCATCCATCTTTTAAACAAAACGTGCAATTACATTTCATATTCTGTGTTATTTTGATAGTATGTGCCAGTGTTTACTCTGCATGATTCCCCTTGATGGCCTGCCCTTGATACTGACTCATAATGTTTACTGCCTCTATTCACCTGATTGTTTGTTCTTGTTATGAATGTGGTAGAGTGCAAAGCATGACATTAACACCCCCCACCTGAAGGCACACCAGGACAGCTATGTAAGGCAGTAGTTTAGGGTTTGATGACCAGCTTGTATTGTTTTCAATGCTGACTCATAAATGGGCCTAACGTAATACATTATTTCGCCCACACATGCCCAAAATTATGATTGGATAGTGCTGCCAATATAATTATTTGGGATATTTAAAGGTACGTTTCCCAGGAAGTACAAATTTCAACTCCTACAGGACATTAGACTTTAGCCACACTAGCCTTGAAGCGCTAGTGCAAAATCAAATAGGCAAACCTTGTTTTGGCTGGTTAACTATGTTTTAGGGGAGGAAAAACTGTCTGTTTGGAACTTGCTACCACCCTGAACAGTCACATGTTCTGGTAGAGTATACCTGTACCAGATAGTAATCCTGGATAAAATCAGGGACTTATTTTAAGAGATGTGCACCATTTGCTAATAAATGTTCCTGTACTAGTTGCACCCAGTGACTAAAGGCCCCTCTATTTGCAGGCATATATTCCTATTTACCCACAGGGGTGGATAAATCAAGTAACTAAAATAATAAATCAAATGCATTTTTATGCATCAGAAGCTTATTGTTCTCATCTTTTAATAAGTGGAACAGGTACTACTTCTGTAACTGCATAATCATGCAGTGTACCCTTTAAACAGTGGCATCCTGTGCGCCACGCAGTGTGAGCTGAATGTCAGGACAGCATGGCTGACACAGAAAGCAGCTGGCTCGATTGTGCTTTGCCCTAAAATAGAACTGCCTACAGGCCAGTGTGTAAGACAACGTATTGATTAAGCGGTCCTTGCCTCGGTCCTATTTGTGCACATTGGAAATACTAATCCGCCATTGTTGGCTTCCTTTATTTTCCTAGATGATGCCTTCATCAGTCCGCAGCTTGCAAAGATCTTTGACCGTGTTCGACAAAGTGCTGACTTCATGCCCACCAAACAAATGATGGTATAGTCTCAAATGTGAGAGTTTTCTCATGTTGCACACATTTTCAGAGCACTTAAGATGAATGAGTGCAGTGCAAGATTTTAGGATGTTAGAGGCTGCATTTTCTCAGTAACTCTTCTGCTGCTTATTTATACGATAGAAAGTTGTCAGCAATGACTTGGGCCCAAACTGGCGGGATGACCTGGAGTTCTTTGACGAGAAACCCTTTGCTGCTGCCTCCATTGGACAGGTGCATCTGGCTAGGTTAAAGGATGGGAGAGAGGTGGCTATGAAGATCCAGGTTAGAGAAAATGGTTTGTCCCTGTTAACAGAAAATTAGAACGAACAGTTGTGTTTGGCCTTTTCTAAATCTTTGGTACATACATTTTGTGTGTTGTCAGTACCCCGGCGTGGCCAAAAGTATCAGCAGCGACGTCAACAATTTGATGACTGTCCTGAGTATGAGCAACGCCTTACCTGAAGGTACAAATTCTGTGCAGATGTTACTCTCCATTCTTGAGGAATTTTATATTGCAAATAATTCCTGTTCAGATTTGCATCAATTTGAAGTGTTTATATGCAATGGACGTATACTATAGTATCATATCTGAATGTGTGTTATGAGGTCCGAGTGTCCTCATAATCATAGGAATAGTAGAAAATCCTTAAGATGTGTGGGACGTTTTTCAGGTCTTCAAAAGGGAACCCATTTTCACCACAAATTCAACTTCTTTTTTTTAAAGAAAAACTAAAAGCGCAGAACGGTGCTTTGTAACTGATGTTAATGGTGGGTTTCGGTGTAGGTTTAGTATTACAGAGAGACCGTATTACTGTTTTTAAAAAGATAGAATAAACACTAATTTGCTTGATCATTAATGTACTCAGTTGTGACCTCTACTCTGTGTGTTATGTTGTCATGCAGGACTATTTCCAGAGCACCTAATCGAGGTTATGAGCAGGGAACTGGTGCTAGAATGTGATTACGTAAGGGAAGCTGAATGTGCCAAAAAATTCAGGTGAGTAAATTAACCTTGTGCTAATTAATATACTAATGCGTTTATGAATAAATAAATAAATAAAATCAGGCTTTGAGCATTCCAGGGCTACAATTATGTATAATGATCAATAAATGTGATCTGAACTATATTTTACAGGGAGTTATTGAAGGACCACCCATACTTTTATGTGCCAAATGTAATTGATGAACTAAGCAGCCAGCATGTCCTGACCACAGAGCTGGTGGCTGGTTTCCCTCTGGACAAAGCTGATGACCTCCCACAAGAACTCAAGAATGAGGTAAGCCCCCCCCCACGCAGTCAAGGTTCATCCGTTTGTCAATGTGCTCCATAAAAGAGGTGATAAGGGAACCAAATGATCGTCTTCCATTATCTGAAGTCACACTGCTTTCTCTCAAACATTTTGAAATATTTGAGGTCCTTAGTCATGTGTTTTATTTTATATGCACTCAAGAAAATGGAACAGCTTTTTATAGCAGCCTTTGGAATTTGATTCTGTAAATCTTTGCTTTGCACAGAATGTTGTCCTTTGAGTCTTTTGTCTCTTCTTTGTTCTCAGATCTGTGAACAGATTTTGATTCTTTGTTTGAGAGAGCTTTTCGAGTTTAGATATATGCAGACTGATCCCAACTGGTCCAATTTCTTTTTCGACCCTCAAACGCACAAGGTATGTTTTAAATTATTCAAGTAAATACACTAGGTCCATTTATATCATTATAGGCAATCTTTCCATTTTATTTCCCTTTCCTGTTGTTCAGGTTGCACTGTTAGATTTTGGAGCTACCAGAGGCTTTGATGCAAACTTTACAGATAAGTACATCGAGGTACATATTTTTACATTCTTATTAAAGGTGTGATGGCTCTTTAGGTGTAAAAGTTAAGTTAATTGACTTCTTTTTCCTTTATCAGATCATCAAGGCTGCAGCAGACAAAAACAGAGAGGGGGTTTTGCAACGATCTATCGACATGAAATTCCTGACTGGTTATGAGTCAAAGGTACTTGACAGCACTGCACATTTACACTCTGTTCCTTAATGTGAGCTTTTCCAGGCCATTTTTGCCTCCCTCAAGTCTACCATTACATTCGAGTCCTCCTGATCGTCTTAAACTTTACATGTATTGATAAAGATCTTAATGAAGCAACAGTGAAGAAAAGTTAAATATATAAAAGGGCTCAGATCCCTGCTGACATTTGTGGCTTTATGTACCATGTATATATTTTTACATGGCCATTTAAAATCTCTTTATCCTTCAATTTTAAAACAGGCTGTTTTGTTACTGTCTTTAAAACTGATTTCTGAAAATGGTCTATGTTCTGATTGGTAGTTTAAAAAAGTAGCTTGGCCATAACTTTAGCATGAGTGACTGAGGCTAATCTGCTGTAGGTAATGTGACTGTATGTAAATTATTGGTTAGCATTTATGGAATGTATGGGAATGATAGGAGTGTGTGTTTACATAATCTTATTTAAGTCTTTTTTTTTTCTTTTCTTTTTTTTTTTAAAGCTAGAAATCTGGTCTTCTGTAGTCTGTGCCTTTTCAAATAAATCTTAGTGATACAAAACTATTTTGATTCATATCTGTTTCCAGTCAGTGACACATGCTTCTGTGTTTATGCAATTTCATGCAGGCAATGGTGAATGCCCATGTGGATGCAGTGATGATCCTTGGTGAGGCCTTTGCCTCAGAAGTACCCTTTGATTTTGGCTCTCAGAGTACAACCGAACGGATCCACAGCCTCATTCCTGTGATGCTGAAGCAACGGCTCACCCCTCCCCCAGAAGAGACCTACTCGCTGCACCGCAAGATGGGAGGTGCTTTCCTTATCTGCTCTCGACTCAAAGCCAAGCTGCGATGCAAGAACATGTTTCAGGAGGCCTATGCCAAATATACCATTCAGAGTAAAGAACTAGGAGTGGAGTGGGAAGCATAAAGGGCTAAATCTAAAAAGGCTGTTAGGAGTTCCCCTTGTCCTACTTGTACCCTTTTACTACCTCTATAATAACAGATGATGGATTTAGGAAATGTATGTTTATACTGGTTTGTGAAGAAGTGTGATGTAATTAGATTAGGCCTGTCTGTAATCAGTTGTTGCAGATTATACAGTCTGGATCATACCATACAGATTGTGACCTGCATTTTGAACCAGTACCTGTATTCAGAGTATCTTCACCATCTAAAGTAAAAGATAATGAATTTGCAACTTCATTGTTAAAGTGCTTTACTTCAAGTGAGTCCAGAAACTAACACAGCTCTTGTGATTAACGCCACTAACATGCATAATTATTTGACCATTTATTAATTTGTACACCTTGAATATTGACATTCTGGCATGCATTCAGTACATAAATTGTATTTTTGTGTAGCACATCTCCTTAACCTCATGATTAAGGTTAAGTTGATCTCTGCTGCTCTGCTAGAGCGGGGAGGTTTGATTTAATTGGGTGCATATGACAGGATTGTGCAATAGAGAGGGAACAGCTGCATTTGAAATGAGGCTCTGTAAAAAGGCCAGACAGATGCCTTCTGCTCTGAAAACACTCACCACTGTGTCTCAAATATATGTGACCTAAAGACAAGTTAAAACAATGTGGATGTCCTGTGCTGTCCAGCGCTTCATTTGTCTCCAACACCTCATTCCAGTGGGTCTTGGCACGCCTCACAATAAGCTGGATTGTCTGAATGCGTCTCTATTTGGATGGTGATATTATGGAAGTCAAATTCAGACTTTAGTAGATTTGTCATATCCATAAGAACAGCCTGTGGATTGGTCTGCCCATCTGCAACAAAGCATTTGGAGAATTAGAACAAAATATGGAGACAGACTAATAAAGTCTTGCATGACAATTACTGGGCTGGTGCTGCATAGCTTCTTCCAGGTAACCTCTAATATTACCTCACTGTTCTCTACTACACTAGTGTTAAACCAAGTGTATTTTAAACAATATAACTGTAGTGTCTTACCTATAATAGTGTGGACAGACACATGTGGCTGACTCATGGTCAGTGCCCAAATGTGAAGACTGTGTGTAGCTTTGACACCTCTTACTGATCCCAGAGCATCTTTCACGGAGTCGAAGTCTATCCCAGGGGGTGTTCCTTAAGACAAAAACAAAACAAACTTCAGACTAGCGGCCTTGTAAAATATTAGATAATCAGTCACGCTGGAATAAGTGCTTAGATCAGCTCACCCTCCATGAGCACTTTGAATATGTCTTTCAGAATAGTGGATGTTGTTGCAAGAACAAATACAGAAAACAGAAAGGTACAAACAGGATCTGCTATTTTCCATTCAGGCTGTATGGAGAGTACAATACATCATTATTTGCATGTGTTAATACATAATGTAATGTTGAATCACATGCCTAAAATTCTCACCAACCCAAAAGTAGATGATTGTGGCAGCCAGTAGAACACCCAGGCTTTGCAGTAAGTCTCCCACCACATGGATGAAAGCAGCCCTCACACTGGTGTTACCATGACTATGGCAATGACTGTGATGCACTGAAGACTGATGGAGAATGAGAGCCATTCTGAAGAACACACGGGGTATTGAAAGAGAATTTTAAGCAGAATAACAGTTTACTGATGTGAAGCCCCTCGTGGAACAAGCTTGTTAACTAACCCGCATTCAGCAGTTGGAAGATTGTCCACAAGGGGGTGCTATAACCACTCTTAGTTTTTGCCTCATCAACGTGAACCCTTGATTTTATCACATTTCCTTTAGAGCTTTTTACAAAAGGAGATAAATACAATTGCATTCAAATGTTTGTGTACCTTTTGTCAAATTACATGTTGGTGAAACAATGCACTTTAATACACATTCATTGGATTTAACATATTGGAGAAAGTAAAATATGCTGTGCAAATGATATAGAATGTTACAGAATTTTATTTATTTCCAATATGTTAAACATGTAAGTGTGCTCTCTGTGTGTGCACTAGTTTTATCTAGGCAAAGAACAAAACTGGGGTTTTCCAACCTTTGCATATAAATGTGTGTACCCATTTTTACCTGTAGCTACCAAAACTAGAGTTGATTTACTTTAAAAAGCCAGCAGAACACTCACAATATATTTACTGCCACAGCACAACCAGAGGTGATGAGCATGGCACCACTGTGGATCTCATAGTCATTCTTGCTAATTCTCTGGATGGCCACGAATACAAGCACAGCGGTCACAGCCCAAATGGACAGAACCGACAAAAGTCCACCAAGAATCTCTGCACAAAACGAATGAGAGACTTCACGAATTCAACTCTCCACAGAAATATAAAACAAATATTCATCTGTCAATGCCATTAACAGCTGACAATAACCTGATCGATGCCACCCGAATGTCAGGGTTTTGGAGGCAGGTTTTGAGGAGATCCACAGGGAAAAAAGGCTGATCAGAATGCTGCCAAAGTCGGTGAGAAGATGAGCTGCGTCTGTCATTACAGCAAGACTGTGAGCGGCATAGCCTCCTGGAGCAACACGGAATGCAGTTGAATCAGAGAAATGCAAATGCAGTAATTACCTGTAAATACAGCCACAGTGTTCATACACGTATATGTATCCATTATGAACCTATACATACATACACTTACAGTATATAGCTTTATACATTTATATTTGCATGCACACAAATATACACATTGACAATTATTTGTATAGTGTACTTTTTATTCTATGCTGTCGTGTAGCTTTTATTCTATTGTTTTCACTGCTCTTGCCTTTGTACTGTCCACTTTCTGTCATAACAATGCACATTTCCCACTTATGGGACTAAAAAGGTCCAAAAACACTTTAAAATGAGAGATGAGGAGCAGACTAAGTGGGCATTAAAGCATAAAGATCTTCATTGACCTACAGTTATGTTTTCCTGACACATATTTGCCTCTTACACGTTACTAAGAGGTCTAAGAGGCAAATATGTCTTCATTAAGCATATACAGAAACTAATATCCATGAGATTCTTACCAATCACTTCCCCAACCATGAAGACAAAACAGACAATAGATGTGATTAGCAACTTCCTCCGAGCATCGAATTTCTCATGGCTTTGGGCTCTTGCCGATTTTTTGGTATGGCAGTGAAAAGCTGCCCCTCCAGTCTCATGTTGTTCCTCAAACTCTGTGCTTAGATAGTCGTCCTCCACGTCATCAGACAGACTGAAGCACAGTTAGAATAAAAGTACACAGGAGATAAATCATGCTATTGCTTTATAATAAATGACTGATCCTTAGGCCTAGACTGGCACTGATAAATGACAGAATTAAAAAAAACACAAGCAATCTCTAGTAGAGCATGTATTTCAGTACCTACCCCCTAATAAGAGAATAACGAGTACTTTCTTGCCTGGTCAGTCGAGTCTTTTCCAAGTTCATCATGGAGTTATTCTACAGGGTCACCAAAATTGTAATTTCAAGTAAACAACTCCTTGACTCTGTAAATTGTACAGCATTCATTCATATAAACACTGCATTTAAAGCAAAATTTGAATTAGAATTTAGAAATAGTATTAGACAAGCCTGCAGTAAGGCTATCCAAGTGCCATATGCTGCTTCACATGCGGTCCATCCTTACACGTGAAATTATCAACACGTCGTTTCGAAAAGATAAGCAAGACCAAAAAAGCCACGTTTCCAAGGTGACACTTCATGAGTGATTAACAAGGCCAAAACCGAAATATACAATTTTGCAATCTGTACAGCTTTACACATGAAAATACAAGCAGATTCATTCTTAAATCCAAGAATGCAGCAGCTTTATTTGCTTCCAGAATTTCCCACACATTATACTTGCAGAAACAACACCTGGAATCAAATGTACAATCCATGAAACCCATCTGATCAGTTTATTAAATTAAAAAAAGGAACAAATATTACAAGGTGCATGTTTTAAACAAATGTATTGTGCTGCAGTAAGAAGTCTATCGATTAGGTCACTTATTTACGGTACCGTCTCATTAGATTTATCGACAAAAGTTGGAATGAGTGTGTTCACAATAAAATCCCTGAGACACGAGAACGTTAAACTCTCGGATATCTGAGAAGTCACAAATGTCTGAAAGCAGTTTTTGTTGATGAAATAAATCCTTCAGAGCCTCCTAAGGCAGGTAAAATACATTTACTTGCATTTGAACCACATTCACATTTTAGCACAAGAGCAGATCTCTCAAACCTAAACTGCATTAAAAAAAAACAAACCTAGAAAGTTCAAATATATTTAGATTTGTTGCTGTCCTTGAACAATGCATAGTCCATTTTGTATATTGACCACAGTAAATAAAAAAAAAGGCAAGTTAAAAACATGCCATCAGTGCCCTAGTCATTTAAGACCATTACAAATTTGTTTGTATTTAGGATTACTTAAACAATTCTATACCATTTAACAATTTTAGATTACATTACAAGGGCTAGTCCTGGGTGCCTGAGCAGACCTGCCCTGTCTTTACATTTGGGTTCTCATATAGAACATGAGTGACAGCTAAACATTTTTGTGGCTGGAAATGCTTATTAGACATCCCCGTTATTTTCATTTAAAAGCTCCCACGGATACATAACTAATATGCCAATGTAACAAAGAACCTGGCCCAGTGCAGGCAATCACACACAAACATTACAATTAAACATTCAATTCATTTATAATCTATAAACTTTTAAAGAGATCAAACAATTATCAGGCGTCATTCCCATAAGAGCTGAGCTTAATTTTAATTTCCCTATATAACAGCAGGACAAATATCTTGAGTTCAGTTATTCTTGGAAAAAAGAGTGTTCATGCTCTGAGAAGGCAGCTGGCTGGACAGTTATGGCTGTGTCTTCACCTGGAGGAAGAAATGAAATGCTGGGGTGAGTTTCATCAACTCGAGAACCAACCAAGCATTATAGAACACAAATGCTCCTTGTCCTGCACTTTTGCATCTCCCTGCACACATGTAACTCAGTCAGGGGGACTTAAAGAGGAGATCAGCTGAATCATTTGTATTGTGGACAGAACCCCCCCCCCCTAAAATGTGCAAAGCAGAGGACCTCCTGAAACCAGGTTTGGGAGCCACTACTCAAATTTCTTTCAGGCCACCTGCTGCATCCTCTGTGAAACTACCAGCAAATTATTTAACACAGAAAATAAACACATCTAAGCCCTTGTGTTCAGGTAGACAAGACAAATCTGATCTGTTCTCTGCTTTCTGCATGACAGATTTCCTGTGAAAATCCACAAGAAATCCAACTTTTTCCAGCCAGATTTAAACCACCCAGTTTGAGCAGTGAGAGTGGATTTCATGTTATTCTTTCATTGTCGAGCGGCAGGGGCTGTTGACATCACATCGCTGATGCTGTGCCACATATTTCTTGAACATAAAGAGCTAAAGCTTTTAAGAGACATTTAGATAACACATCTCAGCCTTGGAGTTGAAAAATAGCATGATAATTCTTTAGTTATGGTTGTTAAGAAGTGGTACTAAACATCTAAGCTCATAAATGAAAGGAAGTTATGCCCCTCCCCAGTCAGTGTAATAATACCTGTGCCATTATGTGGATACAAGCAAACGTGACTACAGTCTGACCATAGAAATTGGATTTAAGAAATAAATCTGATTTGCCTGCATTGGGAACAAAACGCAAGTGTCTTCTTTAAAGCACAGTGGTTGGTGATGTGAAATTGTAAAATCAACAATTTAATCATTAAAAAACATTTTGCCCCCGACAAAACAATCTGGATGCAATATAATCTGTAGCACTGGCGCTTCACAGCAATTTTTACATGGTTCAGTTGTTTTTAATTGAAAATCTATGCCATCTTTGTTTCTTTACACAAAGCCTCAATTTCACACAAGGGTTCTGGAAGCTCTTTTAACAGAACCCACATCTAGCACTAGTGAGTGTGCGCTATAAAATTCTAACACATTGTTAAATGAAAGTTAACTGTGAACTAGAAAGATTGATCAATACTATATTACTTTGTTAATGTACTGCAACTGAAACCCACCTGCACTTGAGTTCATGGTATCTGGACCAGGTGCCGGCATGCCAATGATCACTGTGCCCTGTGCTGTAAAACAGAGCAATAACAGAATGCATAAATATATAAAACAACATTTCCCCCCTCATGTCTTCATCAGTTTCAGTAAAAAATCATTAAAAACCAAGGAGTGTCCATTGAAAAGAGAGGAAGCGGTGGACCAAATGTTCACCTGAATCTCCAGGAGCTGGAGAGGGAATAGGCTGTCCTATGATTACTGGTTCATTGGCTGCAAAGCAAAGTGAATGATTTTAAGAGCACAGAATAGAGCCCTTCACAGAGATGTATTTATCAGGGCCACCAGGTAGCAACATGTTCAAGCTCAGATCATCAAACAAAGCAAGCAATGGAAAATACAGATTTGCAATCATTTTCAGGCTAAATAAATAAATCAATCAATAAACCCTAGCCCATAAATACGTTCGGTGTCACTTTGCCTCACCTCTGTTTTGCTCCTCAAACATTTGAGCTTCCAGCTGCTCTGGATCCATATAGGCATAGTCTTCCTCCTCCTCCTTCGTGCCACACTTTCCACAGCAGAAACAGCAACAGCAGAAGCAGCAGCAGCAAGTAAAGATGAAACCACACACTAAAAGTGTCTAAAAAGACAATGAGGAGAAAAAGAAAAATGTTGGCAGCAAGATCATACAACATAAAACAGTTCAATATCCTTTTGGAATTTAGAGTGATTAATACAATTGCTTTTTTATGATGGTAAAAAAGCAAAAATGAACGGTCAGAGACCCTACATCTACCACACACCTTGAACCAACACTTGGACAGGAGGAAGTAGTATTTAACACTGTCTGCTCCAAACTGCTCAGCAATATAAAGGCCCATGGAACCATACTGATCATAGATGGGCCGTTTGTTCTCATCGTTGAGAATGCTGTTGGCGTTGTTGATCTCCTTGAACCTTTCGGCAGCTTCTGGGTTGTCTGGGTTTTTGTCTGGGTGATATTTCAGAGCTAATTTCCTTATAGAAAAAAATCAGCCATTCTGTTAACAGTCAACATCTTAATAAAAGTCCTAGGCAAAGGTCTAGCTACACAATGAGGTTGAATGGTCTCACGATCAGATCAAAAACAAGTAGTCAAACTTACAGGCATGCATAATAAACACCATGTTAGGATTAATGTACAATCCCACAGGATAAATGACTTCTTGTGTTGTAAAGAATGTATCAAAAAATCTAGACAAACCTAGAGACTTCATTACAAGCAGTCTGTCAGAAAAAAAACACAGTCGTTAACAAGGCTCTAGGTTATCCTTTTAAAAGGTGCCATGCTGTGGCAGCATATACCTGTAAGCCTTTTTAATTTCCTCAGACGAAGCTCCTTTCTCCAATTGTAAAGTCTTGTATAAACTGTCTCCAGCTGTGGACAGCGTGCGCTGAGCTCTGGTTGTATCCGTCATTCTGAAATTCAGTTTAAAACACAAAGTACTGATGGAACACACAGCCACATGAAGTAGTACATGCACTAACATGCCTGATACTTTATGCTGAGGCATGAAAAGCCAAACTTACCTGTGTTCATATGGCCTAATTTAAAAAGCTTTCTGAGCTGCAGGGGGGGGCAGCAGGACACTCTGAGATGAGGGGACCACCCCTGGTACCCCAGGTTTGTCCATACAGAAGGAAATAAAAGGAAGAAAAATACTTTCAAATAACGTTTTTCTGTTCAGATTACAGCACATAGACATAAGAGGCAAAACGAGGTGTAAAGGTCATCGATGAGTCAGGTGAGAAACATTTGACTGGCAGATGTTAGTCAATGAAGTGTGGCAGTGGGTTTAAAACGTAATACACGTCTAAGCATGTAGGCTTTCAAAATGCTCCATGATCAAATATGGGCAAAGTGCCAAACAATGTATCTGAAATGTAGCGCTGTACTTAATACTCTACTAAACTCTGCTTTTGGGGCATTTCGGAGTGGTCAAACGGTTTAACCGGTAAGACTGGCTATCAGTAGCTTATAGTTCACCAGAAACTTTTAGGCGTGTAAAGCTCTTCCCCTCTTGCCACTCACCTCGGTCACCTTCACAACAAATAGACTAGATCAGGAGATGCTCATGATGTTCTGAATCCCAAAGCTCTTATAATGTCCTTGATTTCATTTTTTTTTTACTGAAATAAATACACAGGCGCTCCAGAGAAACTGCAAATGCCAATTCCGCGTGGGCTGGACCAGGAAGTGTGTGCGCCGTTCCGGAGTCCACATCAAAAGTTAGAGGGAGGAGAGAAAAAGCGAAAGTCCTTCACCGATCCATCATTAATGCTGATAATTGTATTGTACTCAGCTCTGCTGTAAAATAATCATGCTGTGTCTTTTCTTCTTCTTCTTCCTGTTGTGCTGATTTTGCAATCTGCCGTAATAGTGCAATATCTTCACTACGAAAAATACTTTACTTAAAATGTGCTTAACTCTACCTTCATATACCCCTGAAAATACACCAAACCCCTAAATTGGAATTAAGTTTTGTTAACCGATCCCTTCATTTTACCTTAAAAGTGGATTTAAGCATTCCTTCAGGAAATTCGGTGAGTTAAGGGGCAAATTTGAAAATGTAAGGAGAAAATTCAGTAGTTTTACCCCTTAATCAGCCGCAATCTGGGCACTTTCCCAGATTGGTTTCGTAGTGCTTGTAAAGTACTACGTGTAAGAATGCATGCATGCACACACACACACACACACACACATATATATATACTATATATATACACCCGCAAATTTAGTATGATTCCAGGATGCATGAAACTTGTATTTGTGTCATGATCTTTGTATTTGTGAAAGAAGTTGTTTGGAGAGCATTCAACCACACAACCACGTTTCAGATTCATTTTGAAATAATAAAAGCTTTTTATTTAGTGTTTTATTTATGTTTTGGAATGAAACTTCACATATACAAATCTACAAACATTAAACGAATCCATGTTAATGTTAAGCTTGCTGTATCTCAGCTGATTGTGACCCGTTTCACTTCTGACCATTAATCTTTAACTGGTTTTCTCATAAAATGCCTGTGAAAGTACAGTATATGGATGCTTATAAAAAAAAGGATTTGAGATAATCAGATTTGCTGACAAGATTCGCTTAAGTGTGGAGAATTTTGACTATGATTTTCCCAGTGTTTCTGTTGGCCTCCATGTGTCTGTGTGCATCCGCAATCTGGTCCATGTCGAACACGCTGTGGATAACAGGCCTCAGCGACGCAGGCTGGCCTCCTGGCTGGAAGTGTGGCAATGCCTGTCCGCTGAAGCTCCTGACTAGTTCTGCTTTATACTATAAAAAAGAAAAAAATGTCAGTTGTGTTCTGAGAGATTTAATTACCACCACAGTAAAAAAAATAAACAAAAAACAAGATTTGCAGCTTCTGTGAGTCTTTTCTTACCTGAAGACTTCGTGACCTGAGGAGGCTACTGAGAATTTGACCTCGTTTAAACAAAAGCTTGCCAAGCAAATCCCCTTCCACTGCCGTTCCCCCCATTGCGCCATAGAGCACCCATCTTCCATCCATAGCCAAGCAACGCAAGTTCTTTTCCCAACAAGATCCACCGATGCAGTCCAGGATGATATCAACTCCTTTGCCTGCAGGACCACAGAGTATTTTAACTTGGAAATGTCCATTAAATTGTATTACTAATCGCGATATGATGTGCACCCTGGTGAAAATGTCAAAATATCATTATGCATTATACTCCTAAGTGCCCACCTTCAGTGAACTGTAGAATCCTATCAGAAAAATCATCCTCTTTGTAATTAAAGGCAGCAGCAGCACCTAGTTCCACTGCCATGCTCAATTTCTCAGGGCTTCCAGCGGTCACTACTGGAACAGCACGACTCAGACGACAAAGCTGTATGGCAGCAGTGCCAACTCCACTAGCTCCAGCGTGAATTAGCACAGACTCTCCTTGCTTAACTCGGGCTATGATGAAACAAAGCACAGTGACATGCAACATTAGATGGATTCCATTTTATTAGTATCTCATAAAATTATCTCCCTGATTTTGTTAATGCAAGATTATTGTCTTAGTAAACACATTTTAAACATTTTCTTTGTTACTAAAATATCACACACTATTTTTTTTTAGCATGTTAAAGGGCATTCAAGCACCTATTAAGTGCAGCAGTTGGTATGCAGTCAGCCATGCCTCTGGGATCGCCGCAGCTTCATCGAGAGTAAGATGCGCCGGGACGGGCAAGAGGAGTTCCTCAGGCACAGCAACATACTGTGCATATCCTCCTCCAGAGAGCAAAGCCATGACTTTATCTCCTGGCTTGAAATTTCTCTTGACACCAGGACCAAGGCCTGCAATTACCCCAGCAGCCTCCAGGCCAAGGATCTCACTCTCGCCAACAGGGGTTGGATATAGACCCTTCCTCTGTCACAGGAAACACATCTTTCACTGAATAGTATTTACAGCATACAGTTGGTTAAGTAGAGTGCAGGGATATATCATATATGTGTACCTGTAACAGGTCAGCCCGGTTTAGGGCAGTTGCATGGACTTTGATGAGGATTTCACCATCTTTAGGTTCAGGTCTGGAGACTTGTCCCAAACACAGCTTCTCTGGACCACCCGGCTCTTTCACACACACTGCCAACATTGACTAAAAAGGAAATATGACAAGAACTGATTGACTGCACAGGAATCACTTCTAGGAATGTTTAAATGTATACTTACACTATATGAACAAAAGTATTGGGACGTTTGACTATTGCACCAACAGACTTTAATGACATTACTTTCAAATACATAGACTTTAATATGAAGGTGCTAGCAATCTCCGTTCCAGTTCACCCCGAGGGTGTTGGATGCGATTGAGGTCAGGGCTCTGTGTGGGCGAGTCAAGTTCTTCCACATCAAACTCGTCCAGCCATGTCTTTATGGACCTTAAGTGCACTGGGCCGCAGTCATGCTGGAATAGAAAGGGGTCTTCCCCAAACTGTGTCCACAAAGTTGGAAGCATGGTGTTGTCTAAAATGTCTTGGTATGCTGAAGCATTATTACCCGTCACTAGTAGTAACGGCACTAAAGCCTGAAAAACAGGTGCGTCCCAAAACTTAATGTAGTGTATTTTTCCAGGGTTATTCCTACAGTATCTACTAAATTAACAAGTGGCGATTTACAAATAGCGCTGTATTATATCGCATATTGCTCCAGATTTCTCATGAAGAGATTTTGAAAGTTGGATTTCTAGGGCATTTAAAGTTAAAGAACAGATGTGGACTAATTAACCACTATTGTACGTCGCTCTGGATAACAGCAACCGCGAAATACTGTAAATGTTAATGGCTGCGCAATAGATACGCACGATTGATGCATCAGAGCTGTTTTAACCTGTAGATCAAAGTCCAGTAAAATGTAGCTGCATTTTAAAAACAAAAGAAATGGCTTAAAGAACACAAAAGTGTTAAAGAGCAGTTTTCTTGTACCTTTAAAGTAATCCGGGGTAAAGCTAAACCCTTAAAAGTAAATAAAACGTAAACATTTTAGCGATTTAGCCAACACATTTAGTTAATATACGTTGACCCTCTTCAGAACTGTCCCTTTCAAACACTTTTACTCATATTTTAGATTTCAGACACAAAATTCACCGTAAAAGCAATAAAAACAAAAAAAACAAAACAAAACACCTCACCATGTTGAAGCAACTGTCTTCAGTGGTGTGCCTGAGGTTTGAACCTCCAACAGTATGTTCCACCACTAGAGGTCATGAGAACATAGTTGGCTTTACAACAATTTTCAGTCTGTTTAATACTATATGGACAAATATATTGGGACACATCCGTTTTTCAGACTATGGTGCCCTTCCTTCTAGTGAATGCTTCAGCATACAAAGACGTTTTAGACAACACGCTTAAAATGCTTAAAACTTTGAGGACAGTTTGGGGAAGAAGCTTTGCTATTCCAGCATGATTGTGCCTCCATGCAGAAAGAAAGATCCATGAAGACATGGTTGGATTAGTTCAGGGTGGAAGAACTTGACTGGCCCACATAGAGCCCTGACCTTAACTCCATTTAACACCTTTGGAATGAACTGGAATGGAAATTATGAGCCTTCTTGTCCAACATCATCGCCTGACCTCCAAAATGCTGTACAGAATAAACGGTTAAAAATTTCCACAGAAACACTCAAAAAATCTATAACCCATCAGAGAAGAGTGAAAACTGCTGCAAAGAGGGAGCAACCTCATATTAAAGTCTATGTATTTGAAAGTAATGCCAATAAAGTCCTTCTAGATGCAATGGTCAGGAATCGCAATACTTGTGTCCATATAGTGTGTTTCTGGGAAAACAGTACATGAAAGTGAATAGCCACCCATTAGGACTAGTATTTAGAGCATCAGGCTTACTTTCATTCATTTTAAGCATCATTGGAATGCATGAGGTGTTTTCCACTAAACAGGATTTCTCACACCATGTACTTAAAATGTGCTGTACCTTAATTTACACCTGAAAAATACACCAAACCCCTTAATTTGAATTAAGCGGCCGTTAACCGGCAAAACCAATCCCTTAAAATTAGATTTTAGGCATGAGTGTGAAACCCCTTAACCTCAAATTGAAGATGTTAATTCAGGTTTTCTATTACTTAAGGGGCAAATTTGAAAAAGGGGGAAATTATGTAGCTTTACCCATTAATCAGTCTTAATCTGTGAACTTTTCCCCTTATACTAAATAAGGTCATTTTAAGGGGAAAAATTAAGGTGTCCTGTTTTGAAATGTCATTATAATGGATCATTTAAATCCAAAGTGACTGTTACACATATATGGCCTTGACCACTTCTATGATTAAGTTTTGGTTATCTGTCATCTCACATATCTGGGTCACTAAGAAGTTCTGCTCTGTGAAACACCCGCCCCCTTTGAAAACTGGTTAGGCCAATTTTCACTGTTTACACATCCAGGTATCATAGCAGCACTGGCATTTCTCTCTGAGCATCTTCTTTACAATGAAAATGAGACAAAGGAATACATGATTTAAAAGAAGAAGGCCTGCAAGTCAAGGTATGTCATTTAGATATATATTTATTTACATTTATTCAAGATGCAGGTTTCATACTACAGATGTACATTAGATATATTTTTCCAATGTTTCACTGTTTTTCAATGTAAAGAAACCATGTAACAGTACTCAGACACCGCTCCAACATATAAAATGCAATCCTTCCAAGCTGGCTTTTATATATAAACCAACCTGCATTTCAATACTGTACTTCAGGACATCGTATCAACATGAATACAAGGCCGCACTTGAAAGGACCTCTATTGTTTATGGATGTGAGGCTAAAGAATCACAAAGAGGACACACATCTTCAGTGGAAACTGGAAGAAATTCACAGAAAATACAGATTAAGCCTCAAACTGCTTTATCAAGAGCGGGAACTGATACTGATGGAACACAAAAAGTTGCTGCATTTGCGAGTCTGTGAACCTTACGCAACAGTCAACAATGCAATGAGAGCCATTTCAGAGACAAGAGGCGACCTGCAGCATATTCGTCATTCAAGATCAGCTCCGGCTGGAAGGTGGACGCATCAGGCTGAAGTCCTCTCAAATGAAAGAGACTGGCTCTTAGGAATGAGGTCTTCAAAATCAGCAGCATCATCCACTCTAAAGCAAGATCCTGGCCTGTCATTACTACCAGTCGTTACAAGAAAGGCTTCACAAACAGGCTCCTTATCCATCATGCAACTAAAAGAAATAGCCTTAATTGACAGCATTTCTCAAAAAGAGCTGGCAAGCCAAAAAGAACAAGAGAGACAACGAAAGGAAAGATTAAAACAAATTCAGAGAGAACAATTTCAGCAGAAAATGCAGGTTTTCCTCAGGGCTCTAAAAACAATATAAGCATATACTTTACATATGAACTATTGCAGGCTCAGGTCTGACTGAGCTGGTCATGTAAATGTATGTCTATTATTCAAAACAGCCTCAGAGTTACAGAATCTCTCTGTAACACACTTACCTTTTTTTACTTGCTAGGTCTTAATAGCTTAACTCGATTTGTTTGACCTTCCCACAGAAAATGAAGATGAATTATTAGCTCAGTATGTCAAATATTGATTATGCGAATGAAAGTTATTTGAAAGAAAAATTCCTGTCCCTGCTTTTGTTTCACACAATGGTTCCCATTTTCCTCATGGTCAAAAGAGCAATGTGAACTGGAGACTCCATGAATAACTCCTGGCCTTTCTTCCATTGCGGGGATTCTGCAAGCATTTCATCTATTAAACAAATACAAAAATGATGTGACTGCATCAGCTGTTAGAACTTTATATTATCAAAGCTTAAATATCATTTAACGGATGCATTTGAAGTTCGTGATTTGTATGCTTTGTGAGTGGTCATTAAACTTTAGGATTTGATTTGCAGTTCAGCATTACTGCCATCAAAGCAACATAAAAAAAAAAGTCTTACTTTCACTCTTGATGGTAACATTAGTAGGCAGACACCGGGTGAGGTCACCATACTCCAATGTGCACAGGACAGCTGTTTCACCCTCATCTTGTGTTTTGCACTTTAGCACAAGAAAGTTGTAAAGTTGATTCTTCTCCATAACTTCTACTGTCCCAATAAGCTCCTGTAGTCCAATAAATGCAAAATATAAAGGAAAACAATTAGATAAAGGAATTTGGCTAAGCACAGACAAATGTCTATGGAATGTATTTGCATTTTAAAGAAATGAGATGTTTAGTAAAACATCTGAGATTAAAACATCTGAGATTTAAACAGTATGATCTCAGTGTATAAAATATCCAGTTAACTCTGGGTGTCGTACCTTGATGAGTAAAATCTGCTGCTTGCGGCCGGCTAAAGAATGCAGGTGCAGGCTTAGGGTTTCAAGGAAGGCTTTTAAATCTGTCTGTAGCTTCTCCTTGGCGAGCCTCTCCAATGGGACACATGGAGGGATGTTGTGACGACTGATCTGCACCATGCGTGTAAGGTCCATTTCCACATTATATGTTTCCAAGTACACGCCCTCATAGGCAGTGCGAAATGATACAGACACACTTTTGCCTTGTTTACTCTCCATTAGATAATATCCACCTAAGAATGAGAGAGATATTCAAGATTAATTAAACCCCACACCATAGAACAGCTACATTCTTCAACAGCTACATATTTTCATGTTACGCTCCACACATTCCTGTTGTCCTATTTAAAACATGGTGACTGGTGTTTTTAGTGATTTACACCACTAAAACTACGTTCCAGAAGATAGAGAAAGGGCAATAGCATTAACACTTTAGCTTCAAAAGAAATGGGACATGAAAGAAACACTCATAAGGATTCATAGCTGTAAGGTGATGACTGTACTGGCACATTAAGTAAGGGTAAGGTGTCCATTTGTCACACGTGAACACACCACAGCACAGCACACAGCGTGAACAGTGCAATTTGGTCTGTGGAGCAGTGTGTGGGAACAGTACCTGGCTCAAGGGTACCTCAGTGCTACAGCCAGTCTTGGGATTCAAACCCATGACCTTCTGATCACAGCGGTAACTCACCAGGTCACCCCTCTACACGCACACTTACAAATATATAATTGTAATTTTATCAAACGCATGATCTCATTGTTGCATTAAAGTCTGATTGCTTTTGACAGGATACTAGGTTGTTTTTATTCGGATTTTTACCAGTGAGTTGATAGGCGGTTTGAATGTCCTTCAGCTGCGCAAGTCTGGATTTCAACAGAAATGGTTCAAGTTGCATGAAGTCGTGGGTTTCCTCATCTCTCATCGGCAGTCCTTGGTCCAGTTTATCTTTTAGATTCTGAAATGGCACAGGAGTAGGTATATGGCTGAAACACCGAATCAACAAACACTGCAATGTTATATTTTAGATTATACTTAAGATTATATCTAATACTAGTTGTGACATTATCCCCCAGCTGTACCTTTAATGCTGCTGTTTCAGCACAAAGTCGGTCTCTTTTTGCACGAAGCATTGCTATAGAAGCATGGAGTTCTCCCAACGGGTCTTGCTTTTGTTTTTCCTGGCATGTTGTCCCAGCCTTCTCCAACATCATCAGGTGATCGAGGACGCCTGTGAGACAAGAAGCAACACATACAGAAAGGTAATGTTATTTTATGTGTAGATTCCTGGTACTGAATTACATCTTTACATTTCATTTGACCAGCTGGGAACGGTGAACCAGTATTGAAATATTGTTGCACAAGCCTCACACCTAAACATACCATATATGGACAAAAGTAATGGGACACTTGGCCATTACACTAACAGGGACTTTAATGACATTCCTTACAAAAACTTTAATGTGGAGTTAGTCCCTCTTTGGAACAATAACAGCTTCCACTTTTCTTGGAAGGCTTTTGGACTTTGTTGTGAAAATTTGTGGCCATTCATTCTGTAGAGCATTCATGAGGTCAGGCATGTTGGACTAGAAGGTCTGGCTCGCAATGTCTGTTCCAGTTCATCCCAAAGGTGTTGGATAGGGTTGATGTCAGGGCTCTGCGCAGGCCAGTCAAGTTCTTGACCGAACACACCCAGCCATGTTTTTATGGACTTTGCTTGGGGAATGTCCTTTTCTATTCCAGCATGACAGAAATAGAAAAGGTTATGTCCCAAAAGTGTATACGCAAAGAATGTCTTGGTGTGCTGAAGCATTAAGATTATTGTCCTTGACTGACGGGACCTAGACCAAACCCTGAAAAACAGGTGTGTCCCAATACTTTTGTTCATATAGCGTATTTCTAACGTGTCGGTAACGGTGCATTAGTATTAGAGCAAATTTGCATCGGATTTCAAAAATGTTAAAACACAAGAAAAATACAAACCACTTATAATGTCTTATTGCACAGAAAAGACTTTCAGTTTGTGGCTGCCGTGACCACAAACCCCAAAACTGCGTGTTTTATTTCTCGGTTAGCGAAATACGGACGCTGTGCTCTAAACCAGCTTCTGGTAAAAGTCAGGATCAAGTGTAGTCACCTTGTTTTCTCGCGATGTCCATGTTTTTGGAGTTTGTTCAGCCACTCTGTGTTCAAACCTTGGCGCTTTCTTCGTCGTGAATGCGGACGTGACGTTAAGCCACAGCGAGAGGCGACGTCAGATGTAAACAACGCCACCGTGAGCCTCAGTCAGACAGAGTTTACGCAGCGTGTTTCACCATTCAGCACGGAGTCCGGGGAATGTAGCAGAACTTAATTAATTTGCACACTTTAATTAAAAAAGAACAAAATCGGGAAAAGAGGATGGTAAAGTGCAGCGCCATGGTGGCCAGTAAGACGCGGGAGCAATGGTGCTGAATATGGAACACGTGTTACACTAGTGGGGGAAGCGCTGTTCAGTAATCTCAGCTAAGTGTTCATGAAGCTTGTTTCTCCAGAAGACCTGTGATGGTTTGGGGGGTTAGAGGTGCAGTATGCTGAAATCTGCAGTGTGCCGAATGTGAACCAGGAAGTGCACCTTGTGCAGGGCTGAAGGGGTGCAGTAGTTGTAGAGGTAAGTCAGAAATATCTGACATTGAAACTCTGAGAGCTGAATGTTTTTCACTGTTCTATGATCTTTATCACACACGAAACCTCAACCGAATTGACTCGTTAATGGTTTAAATAGTCTGTTTAGCCTTTTCCTGAATGTTGGTAAGCTTGACCTTTACCCTGGTATAACACATACAGCATGTGTGTGAGGAATGTAAGATTATATTGTGTACGCACACATTACATTCATTTACATGTATGTGGGTAGAGAAAGTGTATGTATAATATATAAATAAATATCTGAGCATATTTTGTATATGCATTTCTATGTATGAATATATTCACATATATGATATACTCTATACTTGTTCATTAATCATATATATCTTTCCCCATTATCTTTTATTGCGGTGTACTTAATCTAATTTACTTCTTTAGTAGTTGTTTACATTTACAATAATATTGTTATAGGAATCCTGGTATAAAAGCCTATTGTGTGTCTGCATTGTTGTCTGTGTAAGAAACAGGTGTCCATTGTAATGAATAACATTCGTGTAACTCTTTTTAAAGTTGCAGAGGGTTCATCAGTCCTCATGGATGACTGCAAACAGATCCATTGTGCTGTGAGAACCTGTTCATCTGGCCTATAACTGACACTCAGGTGCAGTCAGTATGGATGTCGCTGGACAGAAGTACTTTACTGTACTTGACTTTGTGGTGTTTGCCCTCCTTCTTGTGGCCTCCATGGCCATAGGGCTGTACTACGCCTTCTCTGGAGGGCGGCAGAGAACCACTCAGGAGTTCCTGTTGGCTGACCGGAGCATGAAGTGCCTGCCCCTTTCCCTGTCTCTCATGGCCTCTTTCCAGTCAGCTGTTGCGATAGTCGGCACACCAGCAGAAGTCTACACCAATGGCACACAGTACTGGTTCATAGGCTGCTCTTACATTCTGGGACTCCTTATTCCTGCCCACATTTTCATTCCAGTAT
Source organism: Brachypetersius gabonensis (assembly GCA_037577145.1). Classification (NCBI taxonomy): domain Eukaryota; kingdom Metazoa; phylum Chordata; class Actinopteri; order Characiformes; family Alestidae; genus Brachypetersius; species Brachypetersius gabonensis. The sequence continues at coordinate 28,576,550 of JBBJLR010000001.1, forward strand.
TCTACAGACTGCATCTCAGTAGTGCCTACCAGGTACAATCCCTCACCTTACCTGTAACAAGACTCCATCATGTAACCGTTATGTGTAGGTCAGAGCTGAAGAAATGTGTTAGATTTATAGGAGACTTGACTAATAAAAGTAAGCAGAGCTGCTTCAAAGAAGTATGTCTTCCTAAATAACAATCATGTGACACATTATAAGACGTGATCTACCAGCATTTTAACCCATTCCCTTTGCTTCTGCATCTCAGTATCTGGAGCTACGTTTTTGTAAAACAGTCCGGATCTGTGGAACGGTTACCTTTATATTTCAGATGGTAGGTTCTGGTTTAGAAGACGCTTTTGGTACTGAAATACAGCCCTTATGGGTTATGATTGTTTCATCATGGTGTATTTTAATAGCAAATTTGTTTGCTTGTCTGTTGCAGGTCATTTACATGGGTGTTGGTGTATACACTCCTGCCCTTGCACTAAATGCAGGTGAAGTTCTTTGAGTTGAATTTATGCTGATAGCAAGAAAGGTCATTATAGTTGTCTAAACAGTCAATATATCTGATTATATTGTCTGATTATCTTCACAATATTATTTAAATCAATATGTTTGTATTATTTTTTATTTCTTTTAGTTACTGGCTTTCACTTATGGGGAGCAGTGTTAGCAACTGGATTAGTGTGCACATTGTACACAACTATGGTAAATATATATATCTTATAAATGTACATCTGTAATATTTTTACATAAATATTTTACTGTGACTGATCTTTGTGCCTACTTTGCAGGGTGGACTGAAGGCAGTCATCTGGACAGATGTGTTTCAGACTGTGGTGATGTTTGCAGGCCAGCTTGCTGTCGTCATAGTGGGGGTGCAGCAAGTTGGTGGGCTTTCTGTTTTTTGGAGAAAAGTCACAGAGGGAGACCGCATCTCAGGCATTGAGTGAGAAAACATTCAGTGTCAGTAAATGAGAACAAAATGCTTTGACCTAGTGTTTATAGGTCATTGTACAGGCCACGACTTTATAGGGTGTTCTTTGTAGGCTTTTATTATTTCTTTACTTGAGATTGTCTGATGGTCTGTTAATTCTGTTTCTTTGTCCTGTAAGTCTAAATCCAGACCCAACTGTGAGGCACACCTTCTGGACATTAGCAATTGGCGGAGTGTTTCTAATGCTCTCTTTGTACGGGGTGAACCAGGCACAGGTGCAGAGATACCTCAGTTCTCGGACAGAGAAAGAAGCTGTAATGTAAGTGACATTTAAACCAGATGTGTCTGACAGTAATGAAGCATCACAGCACGGCAAAATTTAGCAGTCTGACTCATTTAACACTAGATTGAAGTCAACCAAGGCCTTCGTGAGAAGAGTCTGGTGTAGGCTAAGGTTCTTCAGGAATTTGTCCCCTCCACAGTAAACTCCACAGTAAAAGAACCACTGACAGAAAAAAATCCTTGCAGTCCTTACTGTTAAATTAACAGCATTTTAACTTGGGGGTGGCAGTCTTATTCACAGAGAACTGGCTTGGCTGCAGGTCTACTTTGCAACGATTGTGTGACCAACTGTTTGACTGAGACTTACTGAAATAAAAAATTAAATAGAAATTCCTGCTTGATTGAAATCCACCCTTTGCAGATTCATTAGTTTGGACACTCTGGATACAAAATTATAAAGTTTAAAATTTCACTCTCCTGTCCATGGTCCATATTATAAATAAATCTACAAAATCAGTCACAGTTTAATTTCCAACAATGCACTCACAACCTTCAGTGTACATCTGCTGTGAGCCTCCTGTTAGTAATCAGTGGAGAGGAGGAACAGTAGCTATCATTAATGGTGGCTGCAGGACAGTTGTAAACTAAACTAAGTTTAAACTAAGCAGTTCTTCTATATTCAGGTAAGATGAACACAGTATGAAAAGGGGAAAAGCAAATGTATTAATTCAGCTGAACAGGAGAACAACCTTTGGGGAGCAGTTCCTCCTCAGTCTCGGTCTCAGTCAAGCAGATTCACACAGAAGTGTATATCAGTTACAAGAAGCATATCTTCCTTGTCTCTCAGAACAGGGTGTACATGATTCAAGGATTTTGAAATGTCCTTGAGGAGGCAGTTCCCAGCGCCTCAACAGAATAGAGTTAACCATAGTTAATGACACACATACAACTACATACGTTTTCTATCGTTCTCCTTTACACTTAACTTAAAAACAGCAGCTCTGTATAGTAAGGTATGAACTAATGTAGTTAAGATTAAGAATAAGAAGCCAACCTCAGCCTTGCTCAAACAAGTAATGTTGGTATGTAAGTGAAACTGCTGAATACTGACTACGGTTGATGCTTGGAAACGTTTCCTTGTAGTCACGGGTGAACACCCCACTGCACAGCGTGCGGTGTGACCAATGTGGATTTCTTTCTCTGCGTGTCACCCATTCACCAAGTGAAGCAGTGGGTTGCCACCAACATGGGGAGCCCAGTGAGCAGTGTGTGGGGACAGTACCTTGCTCAAGGGAACCCCATGATGACACTAGCAGTGCTGGGATTTGAACCCACAACCTTCTGATCACATGGACAATTCCCTAACTCTGTAACTAGTAGGCCACCAGTTGAACATAACATATAAGAGAGAGGGATTGCTCATAGCATGTGTGTTCAATTCCAAAGGTCAGAGAGATTAGGAAACAGTCATGTTATCTTGTTGGAACATGAATGCACTAATGCTCTAAGTGGGCCTCATATGGGAGACAGACCCTTTAAAGACTGTTAGCAGACTGAAAATGCAGTGCAACAAGCTGCTTCAGCTGGTAATAAAACTAGATGTTGTCTTCTATAGTCTCTGTTCTAATGAAAGGCCTGTCCTCTGTCTTGCAGGTCATGCTATATGGTGTTTCCATGTCTTCAGATTGCTTTGGGTCTAAGCTGTCTAATGGGACTTGTTATGTTTGCATGCTATGGTGGTAACAGCCCTGTAGAAAACCAGTACATCACTTCTAAAGACCAGGTTGGCATTGCTACAGATTTGGCACTGGCATAGTTTTATTATATGCATAACTTATCCGTGTGATTCACACATACATGTAATATTATGCCACAGATGGTCCTATACTTCGTCATGGACATGCTGCAGAACTTCCCTGGACTGCCTGGATTGTTTGTTGCATGCTTATTCAGCGCATCACTAAGGTATTCTTTAGGAGATTTCATTTGGTTACATTTCTACAATATTTATAAACACTGCCCCAAATGAATCCTAAAAAATGTATGTAACTACTCTGAGTTTAATTACTGTTTGTGGACCTTATGCTTGCTTAAAACAAGTTACAAGATTAGTGTCAGTCAGAATTTGTTCCTCACTAAGCATATCATAATTTTTTTACGGTGTATCATGAAACACATTTGATATCGTTAAAAATGCTATCGATACACAATTATCTGCTAGAGAACTGTGTTTCATGTCACATTTTATATTTTACGTGAGAAAGTATAATTTCAGGGTAACTATTGTAACGGTACCACTACAGAGAAGATACACTGAGAACTGTCATTTGAGACCTAAAACAGGTTCTGTGCAGAAGTACCCTGTTAATATTCTTATCTTAAAAGCCCCAAAACAGGTTCTGCACAATGGGTTTTAAGAGACTGGGTGAAGGACAAGGCTGTCGTTTTGACGTGCTTGAGCTAAGCACAGTGAAGGCTACGCTTTGTCGCCGTGAGCTTTACAACATAATTAAAACCTGTTTTAACTGAACAGTCTGATAACAGCAATGAAACACAAAAGCTCATTGGTATTCACACACACACACACACACACACACACACACACACACACACACACACACACACACACACACACACACACAC
>JBBJLR010000001.1:28581703-28598500 GCA_037577145.1 Brachypetersius gabonensis
TTTCTTCACAAACACTCAGCATATGATTATTATATGATCGTTATACCAACTATCATGCAGTATAGAACTAGCTTCATCACAAAAACTGCAAATGCTGGAAAAAATAAACACAGATTTGAAATCAGCATGAAAAACACTGCATAAACTTATCACTGATGATTTTGACCTGTTGACCTGTCTGATCAGCTTAAGGTAATAAATATCACTTATCTCACTTTTTTTTTTACCCAGGGCTTTCTCATACTCCTTACAGTATGTTTAGGAGAGAAAAGGGTGAGTTGTTGTTCAGATACAACTAGTGTGCAAGTGTCCCATTTGTAATTCTATGTTCACTGGAAACCAGTTCACTTGCCATAAAAGTGCTGACGAGATTCCGTGCTGGCCCAAATTTACCTGATCGGCCCAAATTTACAATCAGCCCACCAGGCAAATGCCCAGTATGCCCGATGGCCAGTCCAGCCCTGGTCATGGTATATCACACCTTGAAAATAATTAGTAATGATTCAGATTAGTTAGGAGGCATGCTTTTTGACTGAGTTATCAGTAGCAGCAGTTATTGCAAATTAAACAATTAGTATATAATAACTGATATATTAAAAGAAATCATTTTTTCTAAAAAGGTTCGAGATGCACTGCGCAAGCGCTTCGGATCACAGGTAAATAGAGTGAAAACGTCTATTTATAGCAAGCCAGGCTACCATGTGTGCTTATCTTAACTGATCAAATGACCATTTTTATTTCAGCAATCAGTGAAATCTAAAAGTGAGCCAAGCTTAACAAAAATTACACCAAACACTAAAACGAAATAACTGGATTCTTTTTAAATGGTATGTAACATTTATTTATTATTCATTTTTTATTATCCAGCATAACTACGGATTTAACATTTGTTTTTTTTCCCACTTCCAGGACTAAATGCTTCAGAAACTGCTTTGTCTCCTACGACGTGTAACAAGACCTTTCCATACTGAGATTATAATGCCAAGAGACATTTAAGGGCTCAGAAACAACATGCCCTTCTGTTTGTCTATCTTTGTTTATCACATTGGTGCCTTGGAACTAGGGCTGCACAATATATCACAAATTTACCGTCACCGCGATATCAACATGCGCAATATACATATCGCGAAAAAATATACATATTGCGAAAGACTGACTGAACTGCAATAAATGGTGTTTTTTCAAAGCTCTTCACCCAGTACCACAGAGAAGAGGGCAAAAAAATCACTGGGCAGTTTCTTCATCTTCTGTGCTTGCTGTTATAGATTGTTCCTTTGGCAATTTTTTTCTGGCTAAGAACTTACTATAATTAAAATCATGTTTACATTTGTTTAAGATTTAAAATTATTATAAAATATTTTCAATGTTCAATGGTTCAAATGTTTTATGGGAGGCATTAAATGCTCTGTTTAAGTAAATTCGGTTAAAAAACATGTTGGAATGAAAATATTGCATTTGATTTTCTTTTTCTGCATAGACTAATCAGCGTCTGGAGTCTCTGTTACCAGCAAATCGAAAGCAGAAAAACATGAACACTATAAAGGCTAAGATTTGACTTACTTATTGCTTGTGATATCGTCATCGCAACAATCAACAACACTATCGCATATCGCATGTTTTCGTAATATCGTGCAGCCCTACTTGGAACCTCACATTTATTTATCTGGGCATTATGAAATATATTTTAAATTTGTATATAACATTGGTTGATATCGGATAGCTGGACCTGTATAATGTTAAAGTTTCTTGAATGTCATGAGTTTGTAAACACCTGTCTCTTTTCTTAACAAGTGTGTTCATGTAAATATATGTTTTTAATGTGTTTTTAAAAACACAGAATTATTTAGTTCTTATAATATACTTGGAATAAGTGTAATGGATCGCTTTAATGGGAATTAAACAGTAGCATAAATACTGTCATTCTGTACTGAAAATTTTTTTAACATCATTATTAACTGATCTTATTATATTTTGTTGGATGAGGATAATGGCTACTAAATAAAGTTGTTAACATTACAGTACTGCACAGCCAGCAAAGTCTGTTTTTTGCACTCACTGACTTAATGCAATTGTGCTTTATTTTTTGTATGATCCCTTGCTCTTTGATGTTGTTCTCTTCTTTCTTTCTCCCAGTCATCATCAGTCTCGTCTAGGGGGAGACCTTTTAGCAGTGCTGTCCGTCTGTGGTCTCTGCACTCGGTTTCTGCTCTGCAATAATCATGGACAGCTGCACATAACTTTAAAATAAATTTCCAGTCATTACTAAACATGTGAAATCCAGTGCTTAATAGACAGAGACTCTTACTTTTCAAGGAACTGAACACAGTCTTTATGCCCATAGATTTCAGCAATCCTGATGGGTCTGTCTCCAGAGCAGTCCTCCATGTCTATGGGGGCTCGGACTGAATGTAGAAACCGCAGTACTGACAGCTTTCCTGACTCTGCAGCAAAATGGGCAGGTGTCCACCCATTATCTGTTCTGAGGCAAGATCTCGCTCCATTTTCAATTAGTATCCTAACTACCTCAGTCTGTCCTGAAATGAGGCACAGTTAGACAAGTCAGAAGCAAATCCTAAATAACAGAGAAACAGATAAAGCTTTGCTTTAGCTTTTTAACTGTATAATAAAATGCTCGATGTATCGATGTAGGTGCTTTATGTTTCACTATATATTTCATCCATTGCTTTGAATGTTTTTCTTACTTTCGGATGTGTTCCTTTTATAATTGCTAGCTAAATACCAGTGTGTGAAAAAAAACTAAGTATATTATAATTTAACTGCACAGAGGACTCTGGTCAGATATAGTGGTCTGACATTTTAGTTGTTTGTTTCAGATTTTGAGATCAAATGTAATATGGCAACCTGAACAAACAAAAAATACAGTTTTAAATGACGTGATTCAATCATGGAGGCAAAACAGTTTTCCAACGCCAACTGGATTTTGCTCATCGATTATACCAAACAGACAGGGTTGATTAATGTCTTAACAAGCAGCACACTATGCCACAATCATAAAGAATTCTGAGAAACATAAAAAAAGGTAATGAAATATATCTGGAATGTGTTATGAAGCTAGAATAAAGTTTTACAATAATGTCTATTAACAGTCAAATATGTTGTCCTAGAGTAACCAGATGCTTTGGTGCTTTTGGGCCTAAGTGACTTGCTATAATTGACAGAACTGTGGATTCTGCTTTCTAGCATAAGATTTTGCAGAATATCTGATCATCAGTCCATCATCTGAAGCTCAACTGCTAATATGTTATAAAGCAAAGACACAAATCACAAGAGTAAGACCTCAAGAGAGACAAAATGAATGTTCAGGAGTGGGCCAAAATCCCACAGAAATGTGAATGGCTGATATCCACAAGAAGCTTTTGCACCTGTTGCTTCAAAATTTCTCAACCAGTTATTAGGTTCAGGGCAGAGTTACTGTCTTGCAATTATGTGATATATGTGATATTGCAAAACTTTTTTCTTCAATGATTAACCGGGTAATTTTATTGTGTTTCCTATATTCTATTTGTCCTGTATTCCATTTTGGATGAGGGCCACCATTTATTGTGACAAAATGAAAAAATACACTAAAACATTTCTTGGCACTGTAAGCGGTAGCAGCTATACGGGTGCATGTTTTTTTTTTGTAGCGACGTCTATCCCTCCAGCCATTAACATTATATTTACATTTACAGCATTCAGCAAATGCTCTTATCAAGAACTGACAAAGGACAAGGTCACCATATTTTTTTGCAGTGTGTAGGTAGATCTTGTGTGGGTGGGTTGTGTGTGTGTGTGTGTATATATATATATATATATATCTATATATATATATACATATATATATACACATAATATGTGGACATAATTATCAGGATGCCTTACCGGCTGGGACATAAATGAGTGCTTTCAAATAAACAGACCTTATGGAGCTGGGGAGCTGGTCCCCCTTTGTAACTATAACATCGTTCCACAAGATTTTGAAGTGTTTCTGTTGGGATTTATGCCCATTTATGAGGTCAGACACTGATGCTGGATGAGAACACCTGGCTTACAAACTCTGTTCCAGTTCATCCCAAAGGTGTTGGATGGGGTTGAGGTCAGGGCTGTGTGGACCAGTCAAGTTCTTCCACACCGAACTCATCAAACCATGTCTTTATGGACCTTGCTTTGTGCACTCGGGGCAAAGTCATGCTGCAACAGAAAAGGTTCTTCCCCAAACACTGGGTTCATAAAGTTGGAAGCACGGTGTTGTCCAAAATGTCTTGGTATGCTGAAGCATTAAGATTATTGCACTTCACTGGAAGTAAGGGGCCTAGACCAAACTCTGAAAAAACGATGTGTCCCAGAACTTGTGTCCATATAGTGTATGTGTATGTGTATGTGTGTGTGTGTATATATATATATATAGATAGATAGATAGATAGATAGATAGATAGATAGATAGATAGATAGATAGATATACAGATATATACACACACATATACACATATATGGCACGCTGCTGTGACACTGACCCTATAGCTTATCTAAATCAAGATACAATATCTTAGAATGTGACTGTGATAAACTCAGTAATCCAGGTTACCTTTGGCTGCAGCCCAGTGTAGAGGAGTCTTGTTGTTCCAGAAAATGTCTTTCTGGTTTGGATTGCATTTGTTTCTTTTCACAATTTCTTTCACAAGATCTAAATCTCCTACAGCTGCTGCTTGGTGCAGTTCGGTCATCTGCACCTGAAAACAGACCCGTTTCACACCGCAAATGACTATTAACGGGTACGTGCTTTTTAATAACAGTTGTTTGAGTCAAAAGACGGAACGAGGTCGTGTTAAGAATTAGAAAAGAAGCATCTGGCTTGGATTACATTTAAATTCCTGTCCTCTGGTGGACGTTTAAACGATATTTACACATACCTCTCTCTGCCTCTTTTGTTGGTGGCAACGCGTCACTGGCGCTAAAATGGGCGTAGGTAACAGACTGCGTCATTTTTTCCGCACCCGTATTCAGACGAGCTCCGCCCCAGCTCTATGATTGGCAGCGCATTACACGAGCCAGATTTTTCTTGTCAAAACGATTTCCAGCGTATTTAAAAATATTTTCATCATAAAGACCTTTTGGCCCATTTCTATTTTTTTCTTCTATTTTTAAACGTGAATCAATCAATCTTTTGCACTATATGGACAAACGTATTGGGACACACCTGTTTTTCAGGGCTTGGGCTAAGCCCCTTACTTCCAGTGAAGCGCAAAAATCTCAGTGCTTCAGCATACCAAGCCGAACACCATGCTGCCAACTTTGTGAACCCAATGTTTGTTAAGACATGGTTGGGCGAGTTTGGTGTGGAAGAACCCCATCCAGTACTTTAGGATGAACTGGAACAGAGATTGCGAGCCAGGTCTTCTCATCCAACATCAGTGCCTGATCTCATAAACGCTCTACAGAATGAATGGGCGCAAACTCCTACAGAAACGCTCCAAAATTTTGTGAAAGCCTTCCAAGAAGAGTGGAAGCTGTTATAGCCGCAAAGAGGACCTACTCCATATTAAAGTGTATGTTTTTGCATGCAATGTCTTTAAAGTAGGTGTAGATGTAATGGTCAGGTGTCCCAACACGTTTGTCCCTATAGTGTGTCACTCCAACTGTGTTACATGTATTCCTCATCCATTTAATAATACAGTAAATAACGTAATTCATTCATACTATTCTGTGAAATGAGTGTCAGTAAACCTTTTAGCAACTGTTATAGTCTTTGACAGGTTTGATCTTGAATACCAGTCGAATCTTAAACTTGAGGTCTCTTGTGGTGTTAGGGCATAAGCACAACAGTGCCCCCATTTGTCAGTGCAAAGCAATCATTAAATGTAATTCAATATTGTCAGGTCACCCCTTAGTAGGCTCTAAAAAATTACAAGCCAATTGCTCCCCCCCACGCTTCACATCCTTTAGATAGCACATGCAAGTTTGATTGACAACAAAACATTTAATACTGCTGCACATGTTTTATTTTGACAACACACACAAGGTTATAAATTCAAAGGCTCCAAAAGACTTTCAAACAATTCACACAAGACAATTACACAAAGGTAAATCCCAAAGAGAAGCACTGTATCACAATTCACATGAAGTTACTGATAACAGCACAATGCATTTTGTTGAAATATATGAGATACACAGTACGAATGGTCCATGTTGATGCTGTTGAAGCGTGTCACACATTCCTATCATCCATGGTCCGCTGCAGTATCTGTGCATAAGAAACACAGAAAAAGTCGGAGCATCATTAACAACATTAAAAGCGTGATCAAATTATATTTACTAGACAAATTAATCCCTCAAGTGCTAAAAATGTATGATTCATACACTCAAATCCAAAGACCAATTCTAAAAAGCAAACACATCTACCTAAAGGATGCTATGTGACCCAATATGGTTCATGGTAAGAATCAGTTCCAGGGATTCTAATAGGAAGTAAACGGGAACCTTTATTTGAACACTTACCGTCGGTTCCACTGATTTCTTTCTTGGTTTCTGAAACATGCCTATTCAATGTAAGGCATGACCCATCCCCACTGGTTGTGTCATGATTGGCAGCAGGGGGATCCCATTCTTTCATCTTACACACCATTTTAACAAGCTCTTCATTTAAGTCACCATTTTGCTTTAAAGTTTCTCCATCTTCACTTCTAGGAGGTGAAGCACACTGAGGGCGCACGTCACTTGCCTTGATGTTTTCTAGAAAATCCTCAGGTACCGCACGGACACTTTCATCAGGAGCAGACTGGCCAGGAGCACGTAAAGGCTCAGGGTTTGCATTACTCTCATCAAAAGCATATGCAGAAGCGCTCCAAAAATCTTTCATCTGCTCATTTACGACACATGCCTGGGACTGGACTCTGACATGGTATGAAGGAGAAAGACTGTTGAGATCATTCTGAACCTTCTTAATGGTCACTTTCAAGGGTTTATCCATTACAAGCTCACAGAATTTGTCAGTAGCTTCATCATTCCAAGACCCATCTGAGAGGTTGAATCCTTCCAGCTGACACAGAAACGCTTGAATTGGACTTTCGAGCAGACTGACTGGAAATGGCTTGACAGCATCTGCTTTAGTTTCAAACTCATTTCCAAAATCCACAAAAAGTACAGAAATAATATCGGAAGATTTTCTAATAACCTGTGCACGGTACCATATCTCATCAGTGAAGAGAGCTAAGCAAGCTTCTCCTAGGCCCATTTCATCTACTTGGATAAAATTAGTCTGTGAAGACTTCCCAGTTTCTTGTGAAATCAGAGTGATTTTGTCAAGTTCTTCAGAATTCGCATGCTGGCACCAGAAATTATTTGGTCCAACTATGGATGAGGCATATGCTTCAATTGTTTGTCCTACAGAAATCTCTGGGTTTTTGAATGGCAGTGAGAAGGTATCTGTAGTCAGTTTTTGTATTACTTGAGAGAGTTTGTGCTTAGGAGAGGCATTCTGTCCATCACTAAAACAAAAATCATCCCATTTTTCCAGAGAAACATCTTCTACAGAGCCATCCAAGAAGTTCCTTTCATCACCAATTTTAACTTCCCAAACAGTTTTGTGCTCTTTGATAAACTTACAAAACAGTTTCTTTTCACAAGCATGATCAAGTGCATTTTTCAACTGACACATCTCCTGCTCCACTCCCTTCTGTTCTCTGACACGACCTTCAGCCGTAAGACAGCAATGAATGCTGAATCGTGGAAAGTGCAATAAACGTTCATCAAGCTTGCACACTTTCAGGGCAGGAACAGTCACCTCATTTCCAAAATCGATGAATTCTACACAGACGAGGTCTTTGCCTTTCGTATCTTTGATGACAGCACGATACCAGGAGTCATCTTCAGGAAAAACAGCCTTCACTAAACTGCCTTGTAAGATGGAATTCACCTGGACTTGATCAATCACAGTGGAACAAGTGGAATTCAGCTCTTCTGTGAGAGAAATGAGAGAGTTTTCATCTTTTGCTAACTGTACAAAAAAACTAGACGGGCTATTAATGTGCGAAACATAGACTTCAGTTACAAAATTTTGTTCAATGGCTGGTAGGGGGAGATCTGTAATTTTAGGTAAGCACTGCATTGATGGATCAGAACCAGAAACTGTCACAGCTTTCAGAAAAGGCTCATCGGTGATGCGTCTACAGACGTCAGTGGAGGAGTCGTTCCAGTAGTCGGTCATGAAGTCATTGATGAGGCCCACATTGCCCTCAACTTGGACATGATACTGAGGACAGTTAAGCACGTCTGAGTTCATCCCCACATTCTGAATAACAACTTTCAGAAGCTGATCTACCACAAGTGCACTGAATCTACATGCAGCGTCATCATTCCAATATCCATCTGTGGGTTTGAATCCTTCTAACTGACAGAGAAATGACTGAGGTGGGACATCCAGTAGGCTGGTAGATAATGCTTTGATTGAAGTTTGGTCAATTTCGCTCACATTTCCGTAATCTACAAAAAGCACAGAAGCGGAACCTCCAAATGTTTTAATAACCTGTGCACGGTACCACATGTTGTCATCTGGGAAAAGACCCAAGCATGGGTCTCCTGGGCTCAAATGATCGAAATGAATCAGATTTGTTTGAGAAGAATTTCCAGTTTCTTGGGCAATCACAGAGATTTCGTCAAGTTTTTCAGAGTCTGCAAACTGACACCAGAAGAAACTTGGCCCCGCAATAGATGAAGCATACACCTCTATCCTCTGACCTAAAGAAATCTCTGGCTTCTTGTATACTCCTGGACAGACATCTCTGGAATAGACAGACAGTGGCATGTTTAACTTAAAACTGCTTTCCAAGTTTCTTAATGTCTCAGACAACATTGTACCCTGATCTTCCACCCTAACCTCCCAAACAGATGCATTCTGTTTGATGAAGTTACAAAGCAGTTTCTCACCATTAGTAACAGTGGCGGCTTTAAATGCTTCTATCTTTTCTTTTGTCCATTCTCTTTTTTGGTCACCTACGAGGCAACAGTGAATACTGTATCTGGGAAATTTAAGAAATTGCATGTCCAGTTGCCTCAGTTTCAAAACAGGGAGCTTTGCCTCATTTCCATAGTCAAGGAATTCCACTTGAATTGTGCCATCCTTACATTTGTCTTTGACAACTGCCCTGTACCAGGCACCATCAACAGAGTACTCTGCTTTTACCAAGTCACCAGGTCGCAAGTGGCTGAACTTCACCGGTGATTCAAACTGGGAACAATTCAGTTTCTCTTCAAGAGAGCAAATATCACTCTCTTCACTAGCAAGCTGAACAAAAAAACTTGAGGGGCTATTGTAATGTGAAACATACACTTCTGAGACAAAACCTGCCGTCATAACTCTCAAAGGAAGGTCTTTTCGTTTTGAACAAAGAGAATCTATTTGTTTCTCATGAGCCATTTGTTTCTCTGCATTCTGAGATGCGAGGACATCGTTTGAACAAACTGCAAATTCTGTACATGGCACATATTTCTCACTTGTAGAACTCCTTTGATCCTCTGATTTTGATGCATCCCTGCAATCTTGGTTTGCTTTAAACATGGCGTTACAAGGGTCTCTTCTCCACAAAGGCTCTGAGGGTTGAGGTGGTATTTCGTACGCCTCTCTTTTGGTGTCATGTTCCTGTTTTTTGATTTCATGCCATTTCTCTTTCACTTTTAAACTGATGTTCATTTTGCCATCATACAATTCCACTGATAATTTTCCAGAAGGACTTTTCTCCATCACAGTGGCAGTAAACATACAGTCAGTGGCTTCACTTTCAAACCAGCTGTTGAGCTCAAAGGATTCTTCTAAGGTTACATTGAAAAGTCGAAACTGGACCGCCTGAAAGGGGATGCACACGTTTGCACTGAGCTGAGCAGGAAAAGGTAAAACCTCAGACACATCTAAAACATCCCCATAATCTACAAAATGCACAGTGATTTGGGGATTTACAGATTTGATTTGTCCTCGGTACCATTGGCCTTTCTTATATCTTGCAAGACACATCATCTGTGGAGAAAACTGACACATATTGTGTTGCGCCACAGCACAAAACTGCTGAATGTCTCTGGTCAGTTTCTCAACCACAGCAGCATTTCGTTCAAGCTGACCATAGAACTCGTCCACACCTTTCACACAGGTTATCCAAACCTTTTCCTTGGCACCTATTTCAATATCACACATTGAAAGAGGTGCAGATAGAGATTCAGTATCTTCAGGCGGAGGAGGAGGTGCAATTTCTACAATATTGAGCACTGTACCCAGGGAGTCATACATAACTGCACAAATAGTGCATTTCCAGGAGATATTGCAGAGTGATGTGGGGGAAATAAATTCAAAGGAGTCTGGCAAACCACTATCATCTGAAGCTGTGCTTTCAGAATGTGCAGAGTTACACTTGTTGATGAGGATGCACTGGAAAGCTTGGCATTTTAGCGTCAGAAATTTTGCATGAATAGGTCTCAAATCTTGCAATGGCACTTTCAACCGTTGCCCATAATCAACGAGGCGCACATCAACGTGAGGGGTCAAGTAGCTTTTTATAATCTGTGCTCTATACCACATGCCATCGTCCGGATGATGTGCCACACAAACAGATCCGGTAGGCAGCTGGAACTGACTGCATGAATAATGTGTTTGGACATCTTCCATTAGCTTCTTGAGACTTGACTCACTGTCAGCCATTTGGCACCAGAACTTCTGCTCACTTTCCACATATGACACATTAACGTCAACGACTCTTCCGACTGCAAACAAATATTCATCAAGTACCGGTTCTGTTTTGTTGCCCACTTGTCTTTTGTTCACCTCCGTTGCAGTGCTGGCCTCCATTGTACTCCGCTGAATCCAAGGAGGTCCAAGCACCATGACGTCCTCAAGAGGCACAGAGTTGTTTGAAAGAATACAAGAGTCTAGAGAAAGTATTGGAGCTCCATATCTATGATTATAAAAATCTTTGTGGCTCTCTTGACTTTGTATCTCAAAAGGGCAGCCAGAGCAAGCGTTCTCAGACATGAAAAAACATTCCTCTTGGACTGCAAAACTCTTGTTAATGTTTACATGGTTATTTCCATAGAGCATCACATGGTAAACATGACCAGACAAATTCAGGTGCTCAAACTTCCCAACAAATATCTGATTCAGCAAAACTGATTTCAGATTATCAATCTGATTTGCTGTCCAGTCGATTCCTTTAGCTGTAACACCATACAGGGAACATGCATAAGTAACAACAGGTTGTCTGAAGAACTCTGCAGGTAACGGTCTGATGTCTCCCACTTTGACGAAGTCCTCAATTCCGTTATCAACTTGAAACACCTTTGCAATACCAAACACTACATTTTGCTGTAAAACAGATCGATACCACTTTCCATCACTTCCTTTGGCAGCACATGGAGAACCATCAGATAGAGGCTTTGACATTGCACCAGGAGGAGTGTTTTTGTAGTACTCCTCAATCTGCTTGCTTAACTTCTTCAGTTCATGGGAGAAGACATGAAGTCTGCAGAAAATATTTAATGGATCAACTACTTGTGTGACTTCCACAATCTCGATGGTTCCAGGGAGCAATTCTGGGCACAGGTACTGATGAACCTCTTCAATGTTTTCGGCAGGCTCTGTCGGAACATTCGTCAATGCAGAACCAGACGTTGTACAGGAAACATTATCTCTCGGTTCATGAAAAAAATCCATCACAAGGATTTTAAACTCTTCGATTGGTATCTTTCTAGCAAATCCAAATTCATGCATTTGCTTGAACACACTTGGAATCTCGAGAAGGATGATTCTGTACGGCATTATCACATCATGAACACAACCACATAAAGTCTTACCAGATAAAGACTTGAGAAACTCACAGGCAGTTGGAGACCACCTACTTTCAGGAGACAACGGCGACACACTGGCTATAATAAAAAGCTCCATCGTGGGCGGTAGATTGAAAAAACTGCTCTGGCCCCACATCAAAACACTATTTGACACCCATAATGTTCTACCATCATCAATTAGGAAAACACTGTACTTATTCCCACATCGCGCTAGTATTCTTGCTCTATGCCAAGTTTTTTCTTCTTCAACAAGACACAAATCACCAGGATCGCCTTCAAAATTCCATCCTCTCTCTCTGTGGATTTGAATTTCTCTTTTCATTTGCTGATATATTTCCTTCATTAGTTGTCTATGGTTGAAATTGCCTCCAAATTCCACGAAGGCATGCTGGGGGTGCAGGTTCACTCTAGTTATGTGAACAGTTACATTTGATCCTATTGCTGGCGGCGCATGAAGTGACATCTTAAGCAAAATAGACGCGACAACATCCAAGCGCACAATCTGAGGAGCCTTCCAAAAAAAGGAAAGAAAGAAAACGTGTATTAATTTTTTATGATTTCAGTAAAACAATGGACAGATTACACAAATGGCCTAGTTTGTGGTCTCATTAAACGTGACTTAGAGCATTCTTCAAACGTTTTAAAAGAATCAAACCTTGACGATAAAACCACAACTTCTGGGCTATTTTGTAAAATAAAGAGCCATTTTAGAAAGTGAGCAACTAAGGTCCTCAGAAAATCCAGATCAGTAATGGATTCTCATCAAGCTAACTTAGAGTTCAGAACTTCACCTAATTTTCTCACTTACAGATAAAGAATGTGTAATTGACACAAATACTGAACCAGAGGCATGATAGACCCCTTTTCACTGGGGCACATGCCCCAGGATTTATGTGCTGTGCCCCAGTGAAATCTCTCAACAGCAAAATAATTCATTGGGCAGTGCATTCATTTAGACTATTAATAGTGACAAAAGACTGGATGCTTTCCACTCTAAAGTGTTGCAACGTAACCACAATCAGGAGGAAAACGATATGCCATTTCTTCTTCTATCAAACATGTTCATATATCTTCATACATGAATTTACAACTCTGAACATTTCTAACCTTACCAGTTGTTGCTTCAGTAGGAGTATGGCCTAATAAATAATCAATTAAGCAAGAGAAGCTGGTATAGCATATATTATGACTTATTTCAGATGATGCAGGCTTTCAAAAAGGAATATGGGTATTGCAGGGCATGTGCCACAGCAGAGCTTTATGCCCAGCAACACCTCTGAACTAGAGGAAATGTTATGTTTATGGGTGTGTACGTGTACTGACATTCCACTGATCATGATAGAGTTGTGGCCACATGTTTATGTATCGGACAGTAATCATTGGTAACTTATCGAGGCCTGATTAAAAATGACTGATGTTTTATAATTTAATCAGCTGAGCGACTTCACTGCAAAACACACTAAACGTTCATCTGCGTTACACTCACCTACTTGTGCCTCTGACCATCACCATAGTGGTGTTAGCCCTGAATCCAACAAAGCATATTCATTCTTTGTTTTGTTATCAAATCCTGAAGCTTGTATCAGTCCGCAACACACTTCACAAACAACGTGGCGGCGCCTTCATTCAAAATCACATGTCCAGCGTGAACAACCACGTGACCGCTCTTGAACCGATTTGGAAAAGGCACGTGGTTTCGTGCAGAAGTTGCGATGTAAATTGTAATGACACAATATGAACAAAAGTATTGGGACGCCTACGCATTACACCAACAAGGAACTGAATGGCATTGCATTAAAAAACTTTAATATAGATTTGATCCCCCCCCCCTTTGCACTCTTCTTGGAAGGCTTTCCTCGAAAACACTGATGTTGGACAAGAAGACCTGGAACACAATCTCTGACCTGGAGCACAATCATGCTAGAATAGAAAAGGGTCTTCCCCAGAATGGGTCCACAGTTGGAAGCATGGCATTGTCCAAAATATATTGGTACTAAATCATTAAGATTAAGACTTTCACTGGAAATAAGGGTCCACCTTGAAAAACAGTTGTCTTTCTATACTTTTGTCCACGCCGTGTGTGTTTTGATAATCCAAGATACCGATGTGTCCAGACACCTCAAGCCATTATGCCCATTCAGCATTTTTGACATGGATTTAACATCTAAATTTTTGTCACTTTGGTTTTTTTTTATATTATTATTATTATTGTTGTTGTTGTTGTTGTTGTTGTTGTTGTTGTTGTTATTGTTGTTGTTGTTGTTGTTGTTGTTGTTGATGATGTTGTTGTTGTTGTTATTATATTTTTATAGCATGCAGTTCATTTTACATAATGGGCCAAAAGTATTCTTCCGATTATGCCACAGAAAATCACACACACTCTTCCGCTGTGGTGCTGGAGGTGCAGGATGAGGAGTTAACTGCATGGAGGAGGTGGGTAGCTCTGCTGGAGCTGTAGACAGGTGTGTTGCTGGAGTGGTTAGTAGATAAAGCTGAATTACATTAATTTAGTTACAAACTTCACTGCATTTGTGAGATGTAGGCATAGTTTTCTTGTTGGCTACAACCAGCATTAGCTCTGGAAACTTCTTTTGAAATGCATAATTGGATTCTCCTAAATCTTTTAAAATATCACTCTCTATGAAACATTGTAAGGATTTTTAAAAATATGCCCTGTTTTTTTTTTATAAACGTACCTGTTACCTCACCTTTTCTGATATTTGTAAATAACAGATAGAGATAGATTAAAACTTTATTAACTGCAGAAATCATTGAAATGATACATGTAACATTTTTCAGTAATATCCTGCGTTTAACAGACATTTTAAGTTCATTCTCCACGGTTATATAAACGTCTAAATTTTGTATATATTTTTTTAAATATATATATATTCTTTCACTGCACCACACTGTTCTGATAAAGACCCACCGGAGCTGCTGTTCAAGCACTCAAAAGCTCCCTCTATCGGATATATATATAATGTCTTCAATGGCTTCCTTGCGGCTGTATTTAAATATAGCAATACGTATTTGAAGTTGGTCAGTACCATGTCCAGTTTGACACTCATTTCGGGCGGTCTGTCACCCGCGGGATCGATTTCTAGGCCACTGTAGAGTGGGTCAGACGTATTTTTTAAAAGTGATCTATGATTCTGCTCTGTTTTGTGTGTATTTAAGGCCCTGCAGAAGCACTGACAGCACACACACTTTATCTGCACTGGAATGAGCGTTATCACGTTTTCCTGCCAACACAACGTCGCACGTTATATGATCTAAAATTCCACATACAAACAAAAAAAAACACTTTTAGACAGTTAAAAAGAGTTTTTCCCTCTTGAACGTGGGTGGCAGTGGGTTTAGCCACACCTACAGTCTAACCAGGAAGCCACAAAAAGCTTTTAATAAAGACACTCACTTCCACATGCAGGGGGAATGGCGTAAGTCACATTAAAATATAGATTTCTGTTGTTTTGCACTATTAAATGAAATGCTGTCTACCTCTTCTGCGTTTTTACACCTATAACCTCTGTTCTGTAACTATCCGTTGCTAGAAATACAGTAGCTGTCAAAATACTGTCATCATCCAGACTGTAGTAGTTGTTGATTGCACTTAATGTCGTCTTTTCAGGTTGTTTTGTTGCTCTTGTGTTTTTCTGCACTCTCTTTCATCCTGTCTGCGTTTGTATTTTCGTGGTGTTTCTGTTTCTGTTCCTGCACCATGATCCTGCAGGCACCTTGTTTTGTTTCACTTACTGTGTGTATGTAATAGAAATGTCAATAAAACAAAACGTACTTGACGATTAAATACCACAGAAATACTGAGCGGTTGGAGCTCGTATATCTGCTGTGAGAGTCTGGCTCTAGTCTGCAACAGTGTTGATAGGAAGGCGGTGTGTAGGGCATGCTGAACTTGTTTCGTTTTGATGCTCCCTCGTCATTTTACTCTTTAAACACAATGATTAAGGCGAGCAGGCAGGAGAGCCACGCAGGTTTACAGTACATGTTTTTGTATTAGGACTGGCCTGAATGAGCACTCAGTTCATGACTTCTCACCCCATTTTTTTGTTATATTTAATAGTTTAAGACCAGTTCTGACTGGACACCTCTTCTGTTGGCTCCTACAAGGAAGTCCACACATATAAAGACATCTCTCCAACTTCGGTCAACTGTGTTGTTGCCTTTTCTGCCCAGATCCAGCACCAGTTCTATCATGAACAAGAGGAAGTCCAGTGTCGAGAGTGTGGAGAAACCCAGTAAAATCCGCAGGACAGATGGAGCAGTCCATGGCCAGGAGGAAGAAGATGATGCGGATGAAGAGGGAGCCACTCATCAGGAGCCCTCTTGCTTTTCTTCGGTGTGTGAAAATGAGTTGGATTAGATCTGCATTGAAAATGACGTTTTGCACTTAATCCACTCTGCCGTTATTTTTTAGAGCGCAGGAGATATCGGGGTAATCGAGAGCATCACGTTGAAGAACTTCATGAGCCACCATCTGCTCGGCCCTTTTCAATTCGGACCAAACGTGAACTTTATTGTTGGAAACAATGGAAGTAAGATTGATTAAAATTCACACCACGTTGCTTTTATTTATTATGCTCTTTTACCTTCACTCTATTTGCTTTGGGGGATTTCCATCCAAATGTACAGTAAAGTGTCCCCTTACAGTCACACATAAACACTCCACAGAACGACACAGCGTGAAGAGTGCGAAATTCTTTCTCTACATTTGAAGCCGTGGGCAGCCAGCGACACAGTGCCCAGTGTGTGGGGACGGGACCCCGGCATATGTAACATGCTGAGATGTAGATAGATTCATTCTGGGTGGTTTAACCTAAAAGGGTGTCATTGTAAAGAACAATGTCATTGCAAATCTATCTATTTTGTTTGCCATTCAACATAATTCAATTCAATTCAATTCAGTTTTATTTATATAGCGCTTTTAACAATGGTCATTGTCACAAAGCAGCTTCACAC
>JBBJLR010000001.1:28598600-28628298 GCA_037577145.1 Brachypetersius gabonensis
GCGCTTTTAACAATGGTCATTGTCACAAAGCAGCTTCACACAAAAGAAATAAGTTGTGTGTGTATGAATGTGTGTGTGTGTGTATGAATGTGTGTGAATGAAATGCCTCTGATGAGCAAGCCAAGGGTGACGGCGACAGATAACTGATTAACATACATGTTATTTCCCAAGTGACCGTTACAATGTGTGTTTCATGAAAGACAAATAAAAAAATAGATTTGGAATGAAGTTGCATTAACCTTCATTAAAAGTTGAGGCTATGGAACTACAAAGAAATACAATTTTGGCAAAAGTATTGAAGAACAGTGTTTTGAGCTTCAGGTAGTATCTGTAAACATTTCAGTTAGTTGCCAGGAGGGAAACCATCATACAGGCACTGGATGCTTTAACCACCCTAAATGACTTTATTTACAACTTTATCTATTAATTATGTAGGATCTTTTACATACATGGTATTTTCATTTAATCCATTGGAGTTATTCAAGTGCCTTAAAAACTGTACCTCTCTGCCCTGCAGCAAATTTAAAAGTAAAATGTGGCCAAATGGACCAAAAGTATTTCTGAAAACCTGTCATTAAATAATGTGTTGAGCCCCAGGCAGAATATTTGTAATGCCAAGGTTTTGTGAGAATCTTTTAAGGACAGTAAACCAGGGTGTGGTGAGGCTGCTGGTTTTCACTCCAATCAAACACCACTGACTCCACAGATCTGATCAGTTTTCAGACAGCTGATTGGCTACATGGGGTGTGCTCCTGCTTGGTTGCACTGAAAGCCTGCAGCCTCACCGATCCTTTGCTGCTGAGATTGCTGACCCATGTAGTAAACACTTTGATTTTCTAGTTTTGTCTGCAGGTTTGCCTAGAGTGCCACATTTCACATCAGTTTTAGTTACTGCCCTCAGCTGATTATCTGCAGTAAGAACTAAATGAGAACATCAGTGATAGCAATAGTGTTAAAGTACGTATGGAATTTTGTAGAGGATTGCGTTCATTATTTTGTTATTAGGTTGTTATGTTCATTTAACCTCACAGTAATAAGAGTGTTTTCAAGGAAACATGACAAATCACCCTTGAGCTTTTCTCTGTGGTTAAGCACCCACTTTTCTGACACAGCAGATGTAGTTTAGAAATACTGATCATGTGACTTCTGTACATATTGGTAATGCTGCTTAATGTCGGTTATTGTTTTGATGTTAGGTGGGAAGAGTGCTATTTTAACAGCACTTATTGTGGGTTTGGGTGGAAAGGCAACAACCACCAACAGAGGAGCGTCTCTGAAGAGTTTTGTAAAATACGGAGAGAGGTCAGTTGGGTTTATTGCCCACTTGCCCACTTTACTGAACTTTCTTATGGTGTCTGTCTTTATAGTATAATTTATATTTTTATGTTATTTTATGTTATTACGGTCCAGCTCTGCAGAAGTCACAGTAAAGCTGCGAAACAGAGGGAGCGATGCGTATAAAGGTGAAATATATGGTGACTGCATCTCCATTGAGCAGAAGATCACAAGCGACGGATGCAGAACTTGCAAAATCAAGAACAAAGCAGGTAATATGTTGTACTTGATCTGATCGACATGCTTATCTCTATCAAAGCTCCCCAAAACTCAGATCCCTTCTGTTCTAGGTCACATTATCTCCACGAAGAAAGAAGAGTTAACAGCAATATTGGACCATTTCAATATCCAGGTGACATTTGCTTTTTAAATTGAATTAAAGATACATACAGGTTACAACGTACACTCTGCATGTGTTAGGTGGTTTGTTTAGTTAGTCATTTAACTTTTTTTTATAGGTTGACAACCCCGTCTCAATCTTAAATCAGGAAATGAGCAAGCAGTTCCTGCATTCAAAAAGTGAAGCAGACAAGTACAAGGTAAAGATTTGCTGAGAGATCTTGTTATGAAGAAAAATGGATAATTAGCTAGTTCCCCCTATAAACAAGTATCACAACTGAATTGCCAACCCCATAAACAAATTCACAGCATACTGTTTCCTTTATACTGTTACATGTTTTATCCTGTTGCTGCTAATTTTGCACAGTAATTATGGGCCTACATTCATTTCAATGGCAGTCCCATGTTGTTATTCATGTTGTAGTCCTGTCCGCACTTGTGTCGTCTTGTGTTGTTTTTGGGTTGCCCTATGGTCCTGGAGGAATGTGCTCCATATGTTCTTTATATAAATTTCAAACCAATTTCAGTACCAATATATTCAACACTTATTTGACCATTTTGATATTTCCACTTACATTTGCCACAGTCTCGTCATTAATTTAGTCATGTATATGGTAGGCATTTAGGTTGGAAGCCAAGATTGTCTGGTTTAAACAACACAGAACTGTCACAGTTACAGACTTATTCGGCTTTTCTGGCAAAAATGGCATGCACTAGAAACAAAGATTTTTTTTTTTACTTTTGTGGTACAGATATATAGGTTGCTTTTATCTAAAATAATATTAATCCTGCTCAAATATTTCTTTATTTACATAGCAATTACCAAATTTGTTTGATTGTGCCCAGTTTTCCTGTATGGTCATTCGCTCACTATTACTATTGAAAGTGTTATGCATGAACTAAGTGCAGTGAAGTGAGATGTTAAATGAAGGTTATTAAAGCTCTCTACCTCACCCTGCAAGCTAGAGCCATTGTGTCTTTTTTATTAGTTTTTCATGAAGGCAACCCTGCTAGAGCAGATGAAAAGAGACTACATTCACATCAAGCAGACCAAAGCTGTGACGCGGGACCAGGTGGAAAGGCAGGAGGAGGTAATCGAACGTCTTTGTAAGACAACTGTGATGATTGTAATATGCAGTCACATCATTTTCTAAGTAAAACAGATACACATCCTCTTTGGAAAACACATTCCTGCACACTTTAATGTACAGTTACTGTTGCTGGATTGAACATACTGGAAAAAAATACTAAATGTTGCGTGTGCAAAATATGTAATGGAGCATTTTATTTTTAATTCTTTGTTTCCATTCAATTAAAATAAGCAGAAATTGTGTGCTAGAATGAGCAAAATGCCGCATTTGAGTTTTTTCTGAGGCTGTCTACTTATTTATGCTTGTTATTACTTTATAACAACAACGAAACACATTTTTTTCTATTATTCAAACTTTTGTTTATGCTTGTACTTCTTACACAGTATCACATTCTTCTTAAATAACAGCTCCTGTTGTGTTTTTCAGTGTCTCAAAGATTTGAAGCAATTGTTTTTACAAAAGAAAGAGAAGTATGAGAGTTTGTCAGCACTTGAAAATATGAAGCAGTCTCTGGAGGACTTGAAGAAAAAGATGGCTTGGTGCCTGGTATGTTTTCTAAGTACTATTGTGTTGTGAACTGTTTTGATGGGAATGACACAGATATAGACCCTCATATTCAAGACCACCCGGCTCTAATTACACAGGTCAACAGGTCAAAATCATCAGAGATAAGTTTGTAGTGTTTCTCATGCTGATTTTAAATCTGTGTCTAGTTTTTCCCGCACATGCAGTTTTTGTGATGAAGCTAATTATATATAATTAGCACATAATAATTATAATCTAAGCGTTTTTGAAGAAACAGTGGTAGCTAAATGACTCAAAACCTTTTCAGTTGCCAATAGGAAGCCCTGTTCACAGCCATGTGTCGGATTACCCCTCGACAGATTAGCAGAGTTCTAATGCTTCAGAGTGTAGCCTAATGCTAGATTTTTTTTTTTGTCTTTTCAGAATATATCTCCTCACAAAGATCGGGTTTAACATTTGTATTTTGGGTCAACATCATTGAAGTTGTTTAGAGTGCAGTGTGTGGTGTTGTGTGATTGCTGTTTTGTATAATGTCATTGTTAAAATAATGTAAAATAGCTAAAGCTTAAACTCAGTGGGCGTCTCCAATTTGCGCTCTGCTGCTGCCAGCAAGACTGAATCAAGTTGGTCAATGAGTTCTTTGGCTCTAGTGATGTGTCTTCAGTCTGATTTAATGTATTTTTCTAAGTATCTAAATGCCTGTAGTAAAATTTTGTTGTTGAATACTGGGTGCATCTCTTTGAATGCCATGCATTGTTAAAAATATCAACATAAAAATGACAAACTTTAAATGCGATTTTCACAGTTTTGAATTTTGGGTCACTGTGACTCATTTTGCCAGATCAGGTCACATATTTATGCCACAGAGTAAAATATTGAAACATTTACTTTATTGATACCTGCGGTTAAATAAAAACCGCATGCAAGTCTATTGCAAATCTAATATTACTCACAAGTCAAAAAGTTGATGTGACTGAAAAAAACTGAAAGCAGATCTGAAATCAGCATGAAAATGATTTAGAAAAGTGTGATGTGGGTTCTGATGATTACCAAAATAATTGTTGATCGGTTTTATTCGGTTGGTGCAGGCTGTCACGATATGCACCCCAGAACGGGGGTTGTATTAAAGACAGTTGATGCCTACTTAACTGACAGGGCTTTAAGTTTGTATGAAATGACATTCTGCCCCTTTGCCAGAGAGTAAAGAAGTAGAGCATTTACCCCTGTGATGTTGGGAATGCTGGTTTACTGTAACAGGTGAGGGAGAAGGAATGGCAAGTACTGCAGTTGATGGAGCAAATCGATAAAGAACAGAGCGATGTTTCACAGGAAGAAAAGCTTCAGCTCTGTCAGGTACATGTGAAATAACTTCCATTTTTAGCTCTATTTTTGGAGGGAGGGTGTTTTTGGAGAAAATGTATGCTGAACATGTGGCATTAGATTAGTAAGACTCTGAAGTCTGTGCATCCTCTTCCAGAGCAAAGTTACTCTTGCTGAAAAGAGACTGTGGGAGATCCAGCAGAAGCTTGGGAGAGTAAATAAGGAGGAGGAAAATCAGGCAGAAGACAGTCGAAAGCTGAAAGAAGAGGTCAAGCTCAAAAATAAAGCTCAGAAGAGCCAGGAAGTAAGATAATCTCTCGCTCCTTGCTCTAATAGTGTCTTTTTCAGGTACCTCTAACATGCAAAATGTTGATATTAGGTGTAACATTTTCTTGCTCACACAGTGTTCAAACCAAACCTGGCTCCCATCTACTCCTGCTCATATGTAGCGTTCTGTTTTTACAGGTGGTGTACTTCCGTGCCGAGAACAAACTGAAACAGTTAGAGAAGGAGCAATGTCTTCTTAAGGAGAGAATTCACAAAATAAGCAACAGGTGCGTTATATTCTCAGTGAGAAACATAGTATTTGATGGGGACAGTATGATATTTTCAGCAAACGTATATTGCAAATAGCCTTGTGAATTGGTTATTTTGGTCATTTTTAGGATAGTTACATTAGCAGAATATATATTATTGGCCCACCGCAATCCAAATTTGTGTGATAGAATGAGTTTTTAGAATTTAACACATATCAGTGTCTTGGAATGTTAAATATTTTCATTCTTGTCAAACACCTTCCTTGCCTGATTTGTAAAGAAGAAGGAATTAGTGTCTTTTAAGATCATTTGCTCAATATGAAGTAAAAAAAACCCTGACTATACATTCATTTGTATTCCTTATGAAATAATGTCTGTATCGAGTGATAGAGATAGCATAATTATCCTTATTATGCAGGGTTGTGAGACAAAATATTGATGAGTCATCATTGCTTTTGCTAGTAATGGCAGGAGGAATCATGAGTCAGAACACGCACAGCGGATGAAGAAAATATCTGCTCTAACAAAGCAGCTGGAAAAGCTTGAGTCTGAGTCCACATCACTTAATCAGGAAATCAAAGAAAAGCAGCAGGCCCTCTTCAAAGGAAGGGAAGAATATGACAAGCTAAGGTAAACCTTATGAGTTTTTGAGTATTTTAATCGAATAAACGCCACAACATTTCTGTACATTCATGCCTATTGACATGACACGCATTATTTCAGTGTAAAGCAGCTGTTTTGCACGTATTCATGAACATATCAGACATTTTCTTATTAGAAATGCATATGGAAAATAAAAGGAAGGTTTTAAAAAGTGTTTAAAAAGAAGCACAATCAAAACATACTATACATGCTAACATACTGCAAAAACTTGACAGAAGTAGTGCCAAAGGAAGCCATATATACCCATTCTTCACATATAGGGCTATACAGCCATACATCTTCAATGATTATTGTAGCATCACCTTCTTAATTCATTATTTTATGGTCCCATTGCTCTTGGAGGCAGTGTGTGCTTAGCAGTGTCATGAATTAGGAGTGCTGTTGGTGTTTCTTCATTTAATATCAGGATTTTGTTATGGCACATTTTAGCATGGAAGAAAAGAACATCCAGGTCTCTCTGGAAACCAAACTGAAGAGGAGGAACCAGCTCACAGCCAGCAGATCCAACAGACTGAGACGATTTGGTGATCGCATGCCAGAGCTGTTGGAGTCTATTAACAGAGCACATGCTCAGGGGCGTTTCATTAGGAAACCAGTGGGACCAATAGGTGACGGCTTTATTTGTAACAGTCCAGTGAATCATGTGTGTAGTTAATGCTGATTTTACCTTACTTTTATGAGAACGATATAATTGTCATTGCTGTAATATTCGTTTTATAATATCAGTTGACAGTTTAAATCTAGACGCTTAAAAATCTTTTCCACTGTACATGAATTGCATTTGGCCAAAGTGTACGTTTTTACATTCGTTACACCTTGCTCCGACACATCTTACATTTTTTTTGTACATGAAAGTTTGAAGCTTTTTCTTTCTCAGGCGCGTGCATCAGCCTTAAGGATCCCAGTTTTGCTGTGGCTGTGGAAAGTTGCTTGAGAGGTTTCATGAAAACCTTTTGCTGCGACAATTACAAAGATGAAAAGATCTTGCAGGAGCTGATGTCTCCACACTTTCCCAGAGGCAGCAGGCCGCAGATATTGGTGTCCCCTTTCACAGACTGTGTTTACAACATTCAAAGCCGGTGAGCACCTCCCTGCTTATCTGTTTACCTTCACCATTCTGAACGTGAGCTGGATATCCTGTCGAGGAATGCGAGTGAAGTATTTGCATATGAAACTGGCAGTTAAACCCATTTCCCGTTGACTTGTACTTTCTTTGTCAGTTTTTCCTCTCTGTACACCCTCTGCATCTCCACACCTCCAAAGTTGATCTAATTGAGGTAACAGAGAGTTGAAACTGAGGATTGAAACGAAAAATGAAAAAATGAATTTCATTATGATGTTCTTAGAGGTGTGCATCACCCCGAGTTTCCATCTGTTTTGGACATCATCATTGTTGACAACCCCGTGATCACCAACTTCCTGATAGATATGAGGAGCATCGAATGCATTCTTGTCATCAAAGTAAGTCACCTGAACTCTTTGTGATTCAACTCACTTTGAGAACTTAAACTAATTTAGTTCAGAAATTGATCAAACGTGTTAAATGCAGGACAAAGCTGTTGCAAGGAGAGTTATGCAAGCGGGTCGACCGCCACGGAACTGCAGAGAGGCCTTCACTGCAGAGGGCGATCAGTTATTTACCAATCGCTATTACACCCCTGAAAACGAAGTTGTGGTCAAATACCTCGGAGGCGATCCAGAGGCAGAAATTCGGCAAGTAACACACTGTTATAAGATGCCTGTTTAAAGAACTGATAATATTAATCAGGGTTAACTTTCATACTGAGCAGGTTTGCATTTTCTTTTCCAAATGTGCAGTTTGGTGCAGTCAGAAGTGGAAAATCATCAGGCGCAACTGTGCAGGTTTCAGCTTCACTTAAGCTCTGTAAAGCAGGACATTCTGTCCATGGAAGAGAAGCTGCGGGGTGTATTCATGGCTTGCAAAAGAAATCAGGTATTGTGCTCAAAGCCCATGAGTTCAGCTCTCAACTCATGCAATGTCCAAAGAGAACTTTTCCTTTTCCAAGATAAGGTTCTGCACACTCACACACACATAGATACATATGTACGTACACACACACACACACACACACACATACACACACACATATATATATATATATATATATATATATAATGATGGGCAGTTTTAATCAAGATTAATCGCATGGTGTTTATGCTAAATTGAATAATTAATTCAAAAGTAGTGTATTGCACACATTTATTCTTAAAGTACTGCTATATGAACATTTAGTTTGCAAACACTTGAAACAAATAATGAGCTTTTTAACAGCAGTGTTCCCTTTAACACAGTTACACAGTTACAGTTTAAATATGTTTTGTAAATCTCAACTTTAATGTAATCAAAACAAATATAAAACCAAAGCTATTTGCCACTGCAGGGCATTCACGTTTTATTCTGTTTATTATAGAAAAGCAAGTTACTCTCAGAGCATTATAGCAGCTGCTATAAATATAGAAGAAAATTCCAGGGCACAGCTTTGTTTTATAGAATTCACTCCTAACTAACTTGGTTCAAGATTATCCTGTTTTTAATATGCAGTAATTCCATCCAGTTTGATGTGCATAAGCATCATTTGAGCCATTTTTCTTTTTAAAAGCCTGTATGAGCACTTTGAACATTAATTGTTGTAAATTCTCTTTATCTCTATACAGGAGAGCATAAATCGAGTTAAAGCATCAATAACGGAACTGGAGAACATTGAGGAGTCTCAGACTGAGGACATCAGTTCCCTGGTGTGTAGTCTGGGATTTATGTTTTTACCGAACATGTTTAATTGTGTTGATTTCATTAAGGATGGGATTCACCTCATTGACTGATATGCAACCCTGATATTCACAGGAAGAAGACGCTCAAGAAAATGAGCAGAAAATTGAATTGGAGAGACAAAATGTAAAAGAGGCGCAGAGGGAGCTGGAAAAGCATAATGAAGCTCTCATGGACATTGATCGGAAATACCGAGACGTGAGGAATAAAAGGGAGCAGCTTGCGGATGAGACGGAGCAGTTAAAGGTTGTTGTCTGACAACATGAAAACATTGCAAGTCAAATGACGATGATGAATTCTGCAGATTAATCACTCATTTTGTTCTAAGTAGGAGGAGCAAGTGAAAGCTGCGGCTGAGTGCAGTAAACTTGAGCAGACGCTTAAGGTTTTAGAAAAAAAACTCAAAGCACATCAGGATAATATTCAGGCCATGAGAGCCGAGCTTGCCCTGAAGGAAGAGGAAAAAGAGGTAAGGGCGAGCAGCCTCTCGTGCTGCAATCATTTTTACTCTTAGAGCTCCATGCATCATTTGCAAGTAGTAATCTATTTTTCGATTAGGCAACTGAAACATTTGGAGAAAAGACGCAATGTTATAAGAGGTCCATAGGTGCACATTCAGCTTGTATATACTGTTAAGGTTGTATACACACATTTAGCATTTAGACAAAAGCATGCTTAAATTACCAAGAGATGATATTCGCCTATATACACTTTCATGAGCATGGAGTGAAGCATTCACACGTTAGCTCAAACAGTTCTCTTGTGTTAAGGGCAATACAAGTCAAGGATTCATGGGAAACATTTGACATTTGTGTCTAAATTGCTGCAAAATAACTCCACCGTCATAGTGACAAGTCATGTCATTTGTTGGAGTAGTGGACAGAATACAGTGTGCTGCAAATGAATTGCTTCCACTCCCTGTAGTTTTTGCTGATGATCATGTTTTAGGATGGAAAAGAAGGAAATAAATAGCAAAAACAATAGGCCATTGGTACCATGGCCACTAGTGTTTGGACTCCTAATTACAGCCTGTGTCATATAGCCTATGGCCCAAGGAGTACATTTAGTATATTAGACATTATTTGCTCCGTTGAAGAACCTCAGTTTCTGTGTATTGCAGTGGTTTTCCCACCAGAGATGCCATTTATGGTGAAGAGTTTCACTTTAACTTTAGGGTCTCGTCTTTATCTTCAGGACTTTGAAGCAAAAGCCAAAGAAATCTGTCCAGTTCCTCAGAAAACAGATCGGAGTGCCGAAAGCATTGATGCGGAGATCACAAGTCTGCGCCAAAAGATCAGCTCACAAGAGAGCAGCCATGGCAACCAGGAGCAAGTGATTAGGTACAGTTTTCCACCTGATATACCTTGTTTTCTGTTGTTCAAAACCTGAACATGTTATTTTCAAAATGTTCTACTCTATAGGGAATATGCTGAGGCTCATGGTAACTACAAAAACAAATTCAGCCAACTCAGAGATCTGAAGAAGTTCATTGATCGCCTGGACAACATTATGACTGACAGGCAGGCTCGATATAAAACACTGCGAAGGTAGTCTGATTTGTTATGTGTAAACAGATGCATGCTGATGTGTTATAGTTTAACCATGTGGTCGACACAGACAACACTTAAACACTAATTTACTAGAACTTACTAATAAAGGCTAATTTGATATGATTTAATCAATGACAGTGACACAACTAACAAAATGTCTGTGGCATGCCGTTGTGGCAGATCCCTGTCTGTGAGATGCAAGTTATACTTCAACAATTTCCTCATCAAGCTGAACTGCTGTGGGTCCATGATGTTCGATCACAATAATGAAACCCTCTCCATTTCTGTATGTTATGCTTTTGTATTCTTTGGAGCACTTTACTTTAGCACTGCACAGATTCCTCATTCACCAAACAAAAGTAACTAGAATTGTTATCTTTAGTTTTATTATATCTTGGTCTCAAAAGTGATTTTTGTTTCTATATTTTGATGTATATGTATAATTTTGAAATTGTATTTTAGTTGGTTGATTTTGTAAAAAGTGACTCTCTAAGTTAAAACCACTTTAGCCCCATTGTTTGATCAGTGTGAAAAAAATCTTCAACATTGTGCTCAGGCAAGCTCAGAGCACATGTAGACCATAATATATCATTTGTAAATGAATGTATCTTTTCTGGGATGGACATTAATGGGTTAGCAATTGCCTCTTATTACTGTGATAGTTCAGTGCATGATGAGAAGCATTGGCTGCTTGTGCTGAGATCTTAACTTGGGTTCATTAAGGTGAAGCCTCCAGGTCAGGAGAAAGAAAACATCAACGACATGCGGTCTCTGTCTGGTGGAGAGCGCTCCTTCTCCACCGTTTGCTTCATCCGGTCACTGTGGGAGATCACCGAATCGCCCTTCAGGTGTCTGGATGAGTTTGACGTCTACATGGTACGTCTTACTGTCCACTAATGCGACTTCTGTAGAAGCTCCATGTACATGAATGCTTTTAGTACTTTTGTTTTATTTCGGCTTAATATTTTTTTTCTGTGAAGGATATGCATAATCGCCGCGTCTCGCTGGACCTCCTTCTTGAGCTCTCTGAGCGTCAGCATTTGCGACAATTCATTTTCATCACCCCTCAGACAACCAGGTAAAGCTGTGGGTACCTCAGACTTAGAACTCGGAATGTTAAAACAAGAAATGCTAAAGAAAACTATATTTTCTTGCAGCAATCTGCCCAGAAGTCCCCACATTAAAATCCACCAGCTTCAAGATCCAGAGAGGGAGAACGAGGAGACTTTACCTTAGCACCCTGTCCTATTGTTCTACATGTTACCTTTTAGTCTGTATTTATTAGCAGTTTCAGTGTTTACTGCCTTTTTAGGTGTTTTTGCTCTCAGTGTTTTATGGGAAAGTTTTAGTTTAAATGCAGTTTTGATGCTTCCTGTTATTTGTGTTGTTCCCTCGTTGATGTGACATTACCTTCTTTTACATCCTGTAGTATCTTCCTGTTACTGTGCTGAAGGAAAACTAGAAGCATGTTAGAAGGCACAGGCGGTTTGCCTGCCACTGTTACCTGTAATCTATTTGTGATTTTGCTCTGTTTATCAAGTACCACACAGCCAAACACAAACACCATGTGTTCTGAAAACAGCCCATAGACAGTTTATTGATTTGAATCACAATGTTGTCAGTGCAACGTTACATACTGAGTTGAAGACATGCCACAAATAAAACACAAACATCATATTACACAATCAAACGACTTCTTTAAATTTGGTATTTCATTTCCATTTTAGGTACAAATATTTACATGGCAAAGATATACATCTGCAGTTTTGGGGATTTTACAAACACATGATTACTTTCTACAGTGAGGGCTTTGGAGGAAAAAGACAATCTGTGCAGCATCCTGAGCCCTATTGGACATGCATGGGCTCGATGCTTATTGTGGAAAGCAAGTAAACAGGGACACTGCATTCTCCTAGTCGGGTAAACAAAAAAAAATGGAGGGATATATTAGTGACGCTATTCACTCTCAATAAAAAAAAAGGCTTGTCCTTCTGTAAAACACTATTCTGTGTTCTACTCAGCACTCACCGGTTCTCTGCATCCTTTATTCCATAGACAAGACAGAATCATTCAACCCACTGATTCTAAAGAACCCCTTTATTAAGAGCGTGATAGTATTTTTGCTTCAAGTGGTTAAATTAAGTTGTGGCTCTTGCAAAACCCCTCAGCATTTTCCATTGAAGATGCATTGAATTACTGTAAAAACAGTGGTTACTTGTGTCACGACCTTGTGTAGAAATATTTTACAAAAAACAGTTCAATAAAAACTTAGCACATTTAGACTGAGGTTGTGTACCAAACACATCTGTAGCGGATTGCTTCTTGATCACGAGGAGGAGCGGTGTTATTGGAGCCCTCCAAGGAAAGAAAGGAGATGATAAATTGCCTTTTCACAATGAACCATTTTAACCAAATCTACAGGCATCCATACATGCACACTGTGATATGAATTATACAGAAAATAGGAAATGAGGAAAAACAATGTGGTTTGGCAGTTGTGTGTCATTTGTAGGAAAAAAGAAAAAAAAAACCCTGGAATCTAGTTTGACCTATCAGCTTACGAGTGTAACAGTACTAAACAACTTATGACACAGGTGTTATAACCTTTGTCACTGCAGAGAATAAGCCAATACTAGAGTCAAACAAATGCTAAATTTGTCCAAGACGAGATCCACGACATACTGTTGTCCTTACAGATAGCTTCTACAAATACACGTTGTAAGCTGTTTTGGGAGAGAACATGCACCCAAGGGAAGATATCTAATGGGCAGGTGAATCACGAATGTAAATCTCACACATTAGTATTGTTACTGTTATCATTTATAAGGCCTCCTTATATTATTTGCCAAGGTTGCCAAAAGAAGAGATAGGAGCGATTAGGCTTTACACTTATGACATGCATGCAAATAACTTACATTTATAATCAAGTACAAGCACATTTGGGAGGTAGGCTAAATTAACCCCTCTACCCTCCTTGCTCTTTAAGATCAAAGTTGAACATACTGTTTTTAATAGAAATCGTTACATTTAGTGTGACGTTTTGCTTTTAATACCTGAACCACCGTACGAAATACAGTAGCTATTGTGGTAAATATGATCTTTAAGTATCGTAGCTATAAATGAAAATAGCCTACTGTGGAGCACTTCACCGACTAACAATGAATGGAAGAATGAAAACGAGTTGACTTATTTTGCACACCTTACATTGTTGCAGGTTTGAAATTAAATGTATATTCTTAACTCTTAGCATTTGACATTCCATGCATACTAGTTTTTCAACCACAAGAAGCAAGTTCATCTGAGTAGTCCAAATATATTTTGTGTTAATCTTGTGGAATTGGCTGAACATGAATAAAACATTAAGACATATTCAGTCCGGAGCATGCTGGCATGCATACCCTCACTTCTGCATGTCACACTGCAAAAGCAATACGATAGATGGGTCACTCTTCGCTGCTTCCTTGAACTCATCCAGCGAGATCTGGTCATCGTTGTTCTTATCCATCTTGCTAAAGATCCGATCCACCCTCTGCTCTGGTGTCAGCCCATCCTCATTCATCTTCATCATGATCACAGTGCCAACCATTTTGTAAATTGCCTTTAAAGGAAGGGAATAAGCAAATCCTCTCTTAGTCTATGTACTAATAATAAGAGCCATACAAGATTGTGCCCATCCGAATTGTATCATTTTGCAAAACGGCTTCAAGGGGGAATTTTGCATGTGAGCAGTTGTGATTTTTTATCTCATTTTTTAGCCAGTGAATGGAGAAAGAAGCCTAGCAGGCTAATGCTAATCTGACTGTATTTATTAGCCTACAGCTCGGAGGCTACCATTCAGTAGTGGTTTAGCATCGTAGGGGTCCCGGGTGTTTACCGTCCTGAACACATGCTGGGTACTGTAGTGAGAGGACATTGATGAATATGTCAAACCAAAGAGACTGAAGGCTACAGTGCTGTGCAACATAATACAGTAACACAATAATAATAAGCTAGTCTCTAGCCAGAATACCCCTTTAATTCTATTTTTGATATTATCAGTCTGAGCTGTGCCATTTTCCATTCTGGGCCAATGGAGAACACAATTGGCCAGTTTCCCAGATGGTGTTGGGAGAAAGTAGCGGGGAGTACTTGGGGTCACTCTATTTTACGGAGTGACACAGTTAATCAGGCAATCCGCAGCATTCAGTGGTTTGCCCTGTTGTCCAGATGTACTGGGATGGGACACCTTATCCATTCCAGACTGGCGCTAAAGTCATGTAATAGGTTACAAGCACATCAGCACTCATTAAGAATTCAGAGCAGTAGGTACTTAGAGTACTTATAATAATTTTTTAGATCACATTCTTTTCATAAAAAAAAAATCAAATCAATAGAATTAAGATGTCCCATTATTAACAGAGCAAAGATGTTAAACAGACACTTTTTTGCCTTAGGGACTTAATTAAGTTTAGTAGCGCCATAACAATGCTCCAGTCTTTGGGTGTGAAGACATTCTGAGTTGTCAGGAAAGTGTTAATTGGGTCATTGTCGTTCTGCATGATGAGGAATCGTGCACCGAATTTGAGGAATTTGCTCATATTTGCTACCAACAGCATCAGTAAGCTTAGGTTAATCATAATAATGCTGGTTTACAACAGCAGTGTTACACCTCAGCTTACTGATGCAAGTGATGTGCAAGTGGTTTTCGAATTAATTTGCTGAGGAATAATGAGTAAAAGGTGCAATACCGAGAATGAACACCAGGACTGGGTAACAGGTATGCACACTTTCATGGATTTGAATGTATTGTTACTGTAAGAACAAATCATTGTTTTTCACATTTTTGACCTAATTTGAGAACAGCAGCTGTCCTGGACATTGTGTGAACATGAATGCATTAATTGACACTGTCCAAAAGTCAATTTCTGAAATTAGCTGTCGCTGAGTTTAAAATGTATCTATTTTCCTTCTTCTAGAGGTACAAGACAGCAGCAACACACATCATTTAGGACTGAATCATCCTTACTGCAAATGATCTGTTGCTTTTACGTGTCCTGTTCCACTGTTATAAATACACCTGCCTGATAAGAATCGGCTTCAAAACACAACTGTTTAAACCCTTCTGGTGCACTACAATTTAGTGATTGGTGTTATGACTCTTCGGTGGTTTATATGTCCAGACTTCTAATACGGAATATACGGAATTATGCCTTAAGAAAGTAAGCAGTAAATTCTGCCTGGTCACATTTCTGTGATTATTTCTTTTACTAGCTTCTCTGTTAATGATGGAGGGTTTCCCCAAGTGAAACAGCTGGTTCCAGAACCATATTGTCACCTGGAAATGATGACTGTTCTTAAATAATAAATAGTAAAACATCTGCCTACCTCTATAATTTCCAGCATCTCTACTCGGGTGATTTTGCCATCTCCATCTAGATCATACATGTTGAAGGCCCAGTTGAGCTTTTGCTCAAAGCTTCCTCGTGATGTGATGGATAGGGCACAAATGAACTCTCTGAAGTCAATAGTGCCATCCCCATTCTTATCAAAGGTTCTGAAGGCATGTTGTGCAAACTTCGATGCATCACCATAAGGGAAGAACTGCAAGAAACACAATTGTTTAACAGGCATGAATGTGTATGGGATAGTAACTGTTATAAGTGTAAAGTGTCCATTTGTCATACGTGAATATGTCCCAGCACACCGTGAACCTCACAAAATTGTTCTCTGTATTTAACCCATTCACCATGTGCTGCAGCGGGCAGCCAGAACACAGTACCCAGGAAGCAGTGTGTGGGGACAGTACCTTGCTCAAGGGTACCTCTCTTGATCACAGAGGCAACTCCCTAACCACTAAGCCACCAGCTGCCACAAATACCACAAATTTTAAAGTAAACAATATTTTAAATAGTGATTAATTTCACCAACGCATTCTTACTAAACATAGTCCACAGTGTGATAATATTAATAAATGCATGTCAATGCCACAAAAAGGATATGCTTCAAAGTAATGCTAGCATTTAGGAAGAATTTAGAAATGTAGCCACTGAAACTGGCTGATTTTAAAGGAGTGATTCATTGCTAAATCAATTTTACACGTTTTCCCTTTACCCCACAGTCAATGGAGCTACTGGAGGCTATGAGGCAAATATAATACAATGAAAGGTTTTGAGTGGCATAGACTTTTTTTGCTATTGCCCTCGTAGGTCCACTGCAAAACAAAATATCAAACTTTAGACTCCAAAGAAACCTCATTTGAATGACCCCATGTTGGGTATGGAGAGACCTCATGTGGACCATTTCATGAACAAAGCATCAACACTAAGAATGCATAGAGATATGCAGTACTGCCCAAAAAAAATACTTGCAGCTTCACTCACTATGGAACCAAACCCCTTAATTTTACCCCTTAAAATGAGCTTAATTTCCCATGCAGGAAATGAAGGAAAATGAAGGGGGAAAGTGCACAGATTCAGGCTGATTAAGGGGTAAACCTACTGAATTTTCCTCTTACTTTTTCAAACTTGCCCCTTAAATAATAGAACCTCTTGAATTAACACCTTCAATTTAAGATTATGGGGTTCCACACTCATGCCTTAAATCTAATTTTAAGGTAAATTAAGGGGTCGGTTTCACAAATTAACAGCCGCTTAATTTAAATGAAGGGGTCTGGTGTTGTTTCAGGGGTAAATTAAGGTAGGGTTAGGCACATTTTAAGGACGTTGTGTTCCATAGTGATTACAGCTAAGAGCAAAATGCACATGACAGGACACATCTGATTTTGTCTGTTGCTCAGACATGAGTCAGTCAACTCACTCAGGTATGAGTCTTTATCTTCTAAAGTGTCACTTTAGTGTCAGTTACTTGGAGGCGGGTCTGTACTGTGGTGTTTTACCTGCTGACTAACAGCTTTGATTTTGGTTTTCTGTCGCTTCAGCCCCAGTCTACACTGACCACCAGCTCGTCAGAATTTAACGGCAGTGTACGTTTGGTCTGCCAGCTGAACCACTGATAGTTTAGCAAACACTCAACAACGTCATCACAGAACATTTCATTTTGGTTTTCTGTGCACTGAGTTGCCTTATGTACAAAAAACTGCAGGACTACATAAAACGTTGTATGCATGCCACATACTGCGGTCACTCTTGAAAACGGTAAGAAGGAGTCAAAAACATGCATACTGCCCAACCCTACCACACTTCACAAGTCACCCTATCAGCCTCACATACAGGCAATTCACTGGACACGTAAAGTGTAGACGCTCTGCACTACAGAAAACCAGTTACACTAAATTCCAACAGATTTACACTTTGTATTGCACCAAAAGTTAAATCAGACTGTTGTTTTAAATCAGGTCTATTTTCAACATTACTTAAATTCCATTTGCGGATTCTTTAAACAATCCCAAAGCAGCACAGCATGAATAATTTGGTCCTGCTGTATGGAGCTACAATAAGGTGGACAAAAGAACAGTGAAAATCAGACATGCCTATATTAACTATATATCTAAATAGGCATAGCTAAATAACATTTAGTTCTAATTCACACCTGATGCTTGAATGGGCTTTCCCCACATCTGAACTATTTTTTTAGGTCACCTTGCAGACATGTTTCCTTGTGCTACATTGTGGTCTTGGCTTGAAAATAGGCTACTGCCGGCTCCAAACAAAGACATAAATGAACGACCAAAACATCGAGCATCAGAAAATCTTTGATGTAAGATATACAAGAGCTCAACCAAACACAATTTTTAAAAAATCACTCACCTTGACATACAGTTGCTGGAACTCATCCAGGTTTAGCTTACCGCTGGGGCAATCTTTCAGGAAGCCCTTGTACCACTGTTTGAGCTCGTGTTCATTAAACTCTGTGTTCTTCACCAGGTCCTCCATCACCTCAGGGGTTAGCTTGCTGTTTTGTTTCCCCATGATCTTTGCAGAAAGCAGAAATATTTTAGACACATGACTAATACCTGTTCAAGGGTTTGAGTAAACAGTCTTTTGGGAGAAAAAAAAACATTTATCATATAATAGCCCTGGTACTGTGTATAGAACTCTCCAAACACCTGGATTCTAGTCAGACTGGGAGGACGTTTGGGTCTGTTTAAAATAGCTCCCTAACAGAATTCTTCTGGGCTTTAAACATTTTTTCAATGTGTTTCTTTTTTGAATTATTTCACAAGATTGACTGAAGGCTAAAGAGCCAAAAATTGGTGAAACTCTGATATAAGCTGGGGTTACGGCAAATCCCCAGCACGCACAAGAAGCAGGGTGGGAAATATGCCATTCACAATATGCTTTTCTGAGTATATAGTAGACATTATCAATGTATCAACTGACCCATTACATGTTTCATTAAAAAGATGGCGTAATTATTAGTGCTTAATTGGATTGAGCGAAGTGCCATGTGTAAAACCAGAAGTCCCCAACCACCTGGCCACGGATCGGTATCGGCCTGAGAGTCACAGAAAGACAGAATAAAAAATATTTTATTGATAATCAGAGTCTAAAAGATCGTTTATATCATCTCAGTCACATGATACAGTACATCAAAAAGGTGCAAAAAAAGGTTGGCAATTAATGAAAGAAATTGCGCATTGTCGTTATGACAGTAGACAGTCGAACAATTTATTGTGAGATCTTTTGTGCATCACAAAATTAAAGCATTGATATTAAAGCAGTGATATTTTTGCCATATCTCCCAACTCTTATAGGAAGTGCAATTATGTGCCCCTCTTGCTATGCTACAGTAACATAATGCCATTAATCAATAATACATTAGCTCTGTTTTAATGTGTGATTTACATTTCTGATACATTACAAATAAACACACTGACTTTTCATTTTGGGAAACAATCAGCAAGCTTGCTTTCTAATTAATGCAATGTCCTTGCAGCCTTAGTTACTGAAGAATTAAGCATGGATGGCAAATATAGTCATAATTACACTTCAAAGTAACTGCACTTTCCCACACTGTGGAAAACCCATTTCTCCTGATGTTTTTGTTTAATAAAACAGTTTGGTATAATATGTAAACAAGTGTCAAAGCCATGTATTCACTGCTTTTGTGATGTCACAAAAAGCTGAGGCCTTTACATATACGTGTCTATTTAGTCTACAGCGCTGTAGCATCACCCATTCGCAACGAGGTCTTAATGTTTCGCTTTTTGAATCATAACCAGAATCAAAATCAGATTTTGTTGTGTAGAAATTGATTACTCATGGTTTGGAGATACAAAACTATCAACTTCATAGATGGACCCGGGAGGAAAAGGCAAAAAAATCAAAACAAAATTTAAAAAAAAAACAACATATGATATGGGTACCACTTTCCAGGTTATCCATCTTAACACACTTTTGTTACCACAATGATCAACATCATAAAGAAGAAGAAGAAAAAGCAGAGGAAGAAGAAGATGATGATGATGGGTACCAATTTCCAGATTATCCATCTTTACATGATTATCATCATGAAGAAGAAGATGACTATGATGATGTTAGTGTCTTATTATTCACAGAAGTAACAGCCGTATTTCTGATCATCATAAAATGCACCATCTTACTAAGACTGGATTTAAAAGCTTACCCCGTCTCTGCAATAACAATAAAGGCCTCAGCAATGATAAACAAAAGAGACAGGTTCATAATGAAACCTGGCATAACCTGGGCTTCACCATGTCCCATACCAGTTTCACACTGCACCGCTGACAAACACACACACACACACACACACACACACACACACACACAGGGTAAGTTATAATGTAATGTGTGCAGAGGGGCAGGGGTGGGGGTAGATGGGGAGGGGTGCTCTCCAGCACCTCCTCACCGTTTCACTGGGATCCTCTGGGCTGTTCTGCAGGCTGTCTCATGCAAGCAGGACCAGGGAACAGCTGCACCACAGCCACAGAAGCAAAGGCTTTTCAGTGATAACGCGGCTAATTAAAGAGACGCAGAAATGCTTATTTAATTAGGGCCGCACCGTTAACTAACCGCCCGGGCTGTTATGTAAGAGCTGCCGAGAGCTCCTTCAAGCTCCAGCCCTTCAGTGAATGACCTTGAGAGAGAGAGAAAGCGTTGGGACACCGTCTTCCATTGCAGTCTTGCAGTCTTGCGTTCGAGCCCACACGACGACGTGCACAAGAAAAAGGAGTAAACAGGACACTGCTCAGGCTTTACAGTGTTATATACATCAGCCCATCAGCCCACAATCTGCTCTGAGACAGGTTACGAAGGAGATGCCATTTAACAGGACCCCCCAATCCAACACATGAACAGACTATGTCTGTCGTCATACATGTCGTCTCCCATATGGGAAATGTTGGCTTTGGGAACTGCTGTGCCATCCCCTCTGCAGGAGAAAAAAATAGACGCAGTCATATTTGTCTCTGTGCTGAAGTGCCATCCTCCATCCTAAACACCCCCCACCTCACTCCCCCCAAAAATGGTATGCTGTTTTACTCGGCACGAGCAGCAAAATCCTCCAGCTGAGCGTGTCCAGTGGCACCATCATGAACCATAAGCGAATTCATTTTTATATAAATCACCATCTGAGCCCCCACCCCCCCATCATCCACCCACACACCCACCCCAGCGATAAACACGCATGCATGCAGTGTGTGCTGAAAACAGGCCATGCACCATGGTAGTCATGCATGTGCCGTATCCCCCTTCATTCACACGCTCACTCATCCGTTCATTCAGTCCATAGCAGCAGGGAAACGCATCCGAACCCCACGCACAAACCAAGCCAAAACAGACCAGCCATCATCACATTTCCCACCATCCCCGTGGTTAGTTTTTTTACGTCTCTTACCTTGGCAGGAGTTTGGGAGAGGCTGATGGGGAGCGCGTGAGCGTTGGTGCTGGATGCAAGACGGTCAGGAGCCCCCAGATCCTCCCTCACGGAACGCTTCAGCAGTGTGTCCTCGCCTCGCCTCTGTCTGTCTGTCTGTGCGTATGTGTGTATGCGCGCGTCTATGTGTGTAAATGTGTGTGTTCTCAGGCACTCCTCGGCTCCTGGGGGGATGGCTGTCCTCTCTCCAGCTCCTCGGAGGTGGCTCTCTTCTCTCCTCTCCGCTGCAGCTTTGGCTCGCGATGGCGCGGGAGCTGGAGTTTGCGCACACGGCACGTCTCCTTCTCGCGGCTCCTCATGTGAGCAAGCAGCGTTATATGGGCATGCAGTGCTGAGGCATGCTGGGCTGTGCACGGCAGACAGCGTGAGCGGGGCCGTGGGGTGTGGGAGGTAGGAAT
Organism: Brachypetersius gabonensis; assembly: GCA_037577145.1. Lineage (NCBI taxonomy): Eukaryota > Metazoa > Chordata > Actinopteri > Characiformes > Alestidae > Brachypetersius > Brachypetersius gabonensis. Next base: position 28,619,979 of record JBBJLR010000001.1, read on the forward strand.
ATGTCATGGCATGGCACCAAAATGTATCGTGTTTTTTTTTTTTTAAAGTTATAAGCTATATATTCCTTAAGATGTATGTAAGGAATCAGCCCCTACACAAAGTACACAATTATTGGAACACACCTGTTTTTGGGCTAGGCCCCTTACCTTGAAGGGTTTCATCTTAATGCTTCAGCACAAACAAGATGTTTGGATGTCATACTTCCAACTTTTTGGACACAGTTTGGGGAAGAACCTTTTTCGATTCTAGCATGACTGTGTCCCAGTGCACAAAGCCATGTCCATAAAGACAAGGCTGGCTTAGTGGGGAAGCACCCACTATGTAGCAGCAACTGTAGCAGAGATTGCGAGCCAGGCCTTCTCATCCAACATTAGTGTAATGTTATTAAAGTTCCTGTTGGTGTGATGGCCAGGTGTCACAAATTGTGTGTCTTATCACAAGTTTTATAGTATATATATATTATATGATATTAGATTTTATATTATTGCTTATTGCGAATAGAATGAGACACCGTCTTTAGTCAACAGGCTCAATACCAAGTGTCAGCCAGAAGGGTATAAAGCCCCTCTTTATAGTACTGGGCTGTACTATGCTTCTAGAGTCTCATCAAATCATCCAGCATCACTACTTGAACCCACTGCTCTTGTGGCAGAATGCAACCCAGTCCTCACAGTTCCAACATAGAGTACATCCTTCTCAGAAGAACTGCTGGATAAGAAGATGTTTACATAATTTTGGACATATATTGTCTGATTCAGTAAATGTTACAGGAGCTGCATTTGGCTAAAGCAGGTGGAGGAGATGGTGGATTTACTGCTGACCACAAACAACACGTTGAACCCTACAGTTATTAATAATTTTTATTTCATAAGATTAATTATTATGAGTAGCTGCTTTTAAATATTTAGTAACAACAATACTAAGATCTAGGCTATATGCAAGGACCCACATATAGGCAATTTGAGTGCAGAATTACACTGAAACTGCAATCCCTGTGATTCCATGTTTGACATTTCTTAATTTGACATAGGGGAGGAGAGGACTGGCAGACTGTCCTATATATGACACCAAAAAAGTAAATCTCAGCAAAAAGGGCACCTACTTTCTAATGATGATACTAGTGTGGCTATAGTTATCATTTCAATATCAATAGAAACATACATGTTCAGTTCATAATGAAGATTTATTTGCTTTCTATTTGCATTAGTTCCATCACTTGTATTTGGCTAAAGCAAGTGGAGGAGATGGCAGGTTTTAGTTCTGACCACAAATGACAATTACAATTAACTACTTGAACCCTATAGTTATTAATCATTAGATGGATGGATGGATGGATGGATGGATGGATGGATGGATGGATGGATGGATGGATGGATAGATAGATAGATAGATAGATAGATAGATAGATAGATAGATAGATAGATAGATAGATAGATAGATAAATAGATAGATAGATAGATAGATAGATACATTGATAGATAGAAAGAAAGAAAGAAAGATGAAATGTGCCCAATATTGCCAAGCTGAAATACCTCACTTAAAATACCCTGAGAAAATGCATTTATAACACTGAGGATGGATTATTGCAATGCCTTTTTGGCTGAAAGCTCTTTTAAATCATTAAACAAGCTCCAACTGGCCCTGAATGCAGCAGCTAGAGTGCTAGAAAATTTAATCATATCACTCTGTTGCCAGTTAAAATTCATTGCTTATTAAGTACCTCTCCTCACCTATAAAGATCTTAATGGTCTGTAGCCTTGCAGTATCTTAGTGAACCTACTGAGTACTACATTCGTGAGGTACTGGTCTGCTGTTAGTTCTTCAGACAAGAAAAAAAATCATAGTTGGGTCAAGAGCCCTCTCTTACAAAGCACCCAACTGTGATTCAAACACTCAGTTTTATAACCTAGAATGTTTTAAAACAAAGAATGAAACTCTACCTATTCACACAAGCTTCTGGTTAGGTGCCATGGCATGAGCCAGCATGTTTTGTGTTGATCTGTTATCTAAGTAAAGTGGCCCCATATAGTCACACATTAACACACCACAGCACAGCACACAGTGTGAACAATGTGAAATGTTTTCTCTGCATTTAACCCATTCATCAAGCGAAGCAGCTGGCAGCCAGGAACGCAGCGCCAGGGAAGAGCGTGTGGGGATGAAGTCGTGGGTTTCAAAGCCACAACCTTTTAATTGCAGGAGCAACACCCTAACCATCAGGCCACCAGCTGCTAAATCATTTTCTGCTCAAAAGATTTGCTTATATTTACCCATATTGTTTAATATTTTTCCCCCTTTTCAGATGAAATGCTTACAGTTATTACATGTGTATATTAAAGTCCACTTTTTTGAGACTGCTCATTCGAAAATTTGATTAATACAGTTATACAGTAGAAGTCACAACCTTCAAAAGGAGGACTGACTTCTTGTTACCTTCCTGTGGAGAGAAAAAAAAACAGATTAAAGTAAGGAAAAGGATATCTGAATAGTATATAAGAAATCTAAATAAGTCAATGGAGCTAGAAGTAAACTACATTAATAGCTTGTCTCGAGTAATATTTATGTAGACTACTATTTATGTCACAGATTGGTAAAGACATGTGAAGTCCACACTGTCAGCATCTTTGATTGACCCCCATCCTACCCAGAATATATATCTAGAACCCTATCTAGAACATTTACCAGTACATTACAGTACAACAGAAAATTCCAGCACTATTTGATTAAAAAACTGCAGGACAATTTGTTCATTTTGTAGATGGAACAGTCTGTCCTGGTACAGTTAGGGCATGTATCAGACTCTTTTATCCAAAGCAACTTTCATTCCCTAACTACAGGGGACAGTCTCTGGAGCAACTTGGGGTAAGGGAGCTTGCTGAGGAACCCAGTGGCAGTGCTGAATGTAGGATTTGATCCATGACCTTCTGGTCCAAGTATCCTACCCACTAGACCCCCCCCCCCCTTCCATTTAATACTAAACATCGTCAGAACCAGAATCAGAGAGAAATGTAAAAAAAAAACAGCACAGTCACAGAGATTTAAACACAAAAACAATATGAAAAACAAATAAAGTCCAAGTAAAACTCAAAATGCTGTGGCCTTTGTGGTAAAAATGATAAAAACGTATGTGGTGCAAGTGAACTATTTGTCACATGCGGAGACACCAAAGCACAGCACAAAATTTGTTCTCCGCTTTAACCAAGTGAAGCAGTGGGCAGCCAGTGACGCAACACGCAGGGAACAGTGTCTGGGGATGGTATTTGCTCAAGGGTACCTCAGTAGTGCCTCTGGATGGATCCCTCTGGAGGGATTCAAACTCACAACCTTCTGACCTCAGGGGCAACTCCCTAACCACCAGGCCACCAGCACTTTCATGTATGCAAGTGGACACTTGCAGTGACGTGTGAACACACCACAGCATGGCGCACAGTATGAACAGTGTAAGATTCTTTCTCTGCGTTTAACCCATTCATCAAGTGAAACAGTGGCTGCCACGAACAAGGGATGCCGGGGAGCAGTGTGTGGGGACAGCACCTTACTCAAGGTACCTCAGTGATGACACAAGCAGTGCTGGAGAGGACTGGACTGGAGCAGATTCCTCTGTATTTATGATGGCCATTGCAACAAAAACTATTCCACACTCCTACTCCTGAGGCAGTTTGAGAAAAAAGACCTTGTTGTATAGAAATGCTGCCTACAGCACTCGCCTACATGTTAAATGTTTTGTTCACTGTACGTCATACTTACTGAGGTCTCTACTGACTTCTTGTGTTGTTAGAAATGTTTACCTGGCAGCCTTCCAGTTCTAAACTAAAGATGAAACATTTGGATGCTACACAAGAGCCGAAAAGCCTTTGAAATGAAGGACTGAAGCAACAGTCTGTGATTATTTTCATATGACAACCGAGCACCTGTTGGGTGGTAACCTGTACTGAACATTCATAGAATGATTTAAGGGGAAAATCTTTGTAGGTTTGGAGGGATTGATTTTAACATTGCACTATAATTGTTCAGACGCACTTAATATATTCTCTAATGTGAGGCCCAATGATTTCCTTGTTTTTCATTAAACAATCTTTGCATTTCATCCATGATTTGGAAAAATGGAATCATACAATTTAAAATAGCCCCTCTAGTAAACCTGCTTCTTTTCTCCTTTGGAAGAATATTATGTAAACACCTAAGATGTCTGATATTTAAATTCCTTCCATAGTTAAAATTGAAAACCAAAACACTGCTAATGTATATCAGAAGATATATTTAAAGAAGCTTATTCTTCAGAAAGCATGGCTACAGATAGTCTCACACCTATCTAACAACTGGACCCAAAACGTGGTCCGATCTAATCTGAATTGGTGTTAAATTAGGTTCAGATATGCTGACTGTGAAGCTTGTGATTTACATCATTTTTATGCTCATCGTACCATTCAGTGACCCCTCACGCCCTGCAGTTGTGCACATTGTCATTCTGGAAGAAGAAACAATTCTCATCAAGACAGAAGTATTTCGTCAAAGAATTAAGGAATAACTCTACTGTCCTGATTAACTTCTCTCTAAGGGGAATTCCATAGGACCCCCAACAACTCCATCCGCCCCAATTAGGTATCAGGCATTCAGACCTGTATTGTTCTCTTTATGTTCACTTCACATGCTTTGACACATCTGACCACATCCCTCGTTTCTAGACCAGTGCCTATGGCTTTTCCACCACTGAACTTTCATGTGTGCAGGCGTTTTCATAATGAGGGGATTCTGCACTACCAACCTTCAATAATACCTGTCTCTGTGTGACTCTGGACTGTTCTAATGCATGAGCATCATGCTTATTGAATATGTGCTGTCAAACTATTTCCAATCACAATGGAAATATATACAGATTTATTTCCCACATATCTAAATGCTGATGTCACGTTAGTCACTTGTTTAACAATAGTCAGCTGAGCAGTATTTGTGACTGAAGCATCTGCCCTAATAATGAATACCCTGTCAAAATCAGTTAGCTCTTTTTCTCTTGCTATCTTGCTCCTAAATCAAGGTGATCTGGGCCTGCCTAGCATTTTTATGGGCGTCACACAAAGCATTGTAATCTAATTACTTAACTGTATTGTGCAGCACACCTGGCTGAAAGCATATATATTTTTCCTTTTACTAACCATATTGGGAGCTGCTGGCAGCCAGTTCAGACAAGATATATCAGGCTGGGTCTGTTCATCGCTAGTAAGACAAAACAATAGATCTACAGCTTCAGTTTGAATAGAGCTGGGGTTCTGTGTACCAGTTATACCTAAACATACACAAAAGATTTGAAAATGTTAGAAGACCAAGTATAGGCACAAGCCAGCTTAATTTCTATTCACACCAGAACTGCAATGCATGCTATGCTAGATGTCTTACTTCTCTGATTAAATTTTCCATCCAGCAAAGGCTAAGTAAGGAGGTTAATAAGACTTTTTTGTCAGGCTCTCTCCTTTTTAGGCACGTGGCTTGTAAAAACAAAATGTTAAATAGCATAACAGCATTGTGTTTAACTGTTTCACTGATAATATTAAGCACTACCTGTCAAAACATGTGCCTCTTTTGATTTGTTTAAGGCGTGCATTTTCAACAGAATAAATCAGTTCTGAAATCCAAACATTCTTTTATGTAGCTCTGAAGGCCTGAGGACTTAGAGACCCTGGCTGAGTCCAGCAGGACAGTCCAGCACAAGTGTGCAACAAAACACCCTGAAGTTTTGGGGGTTTTTTTTAGCTGGAATTGGGAACAAACTGTAGATTCCAGCTGTCTAAAATCTTAAAGCTGCTATTTTAGGTTATTCAAGAAATATCCAGTGGGTGCAACACATTGTAAAAACGACATTTTACACATTTAACACTTTTGCCATCCCTTTAGTGAACCCTCTGGCACCTACACAGCTGTAAACCTGGCAAGGTTCGAACCAAGCTTGGCCCGATCTTTAAAGAGAGCCTAAGGTCCCTCAATTATAAGTATCAAGTCAATGGGTAAAAAACCCTCCAGAACTAAACTGTGTTCTATGCAACTCCAATTCTTGTGGCGTTCTCTAAGCTAATCTAGCTAACTGTTCAGCCTGAGTACTTGAGCTCTGTCATGCTCTTGTGGCTGAATGCAATCAAATCTGAAAATCCACTGTAATGCCTTTCCAGAACAGAAGCTATTGATACCCTTAAATTCAGAAGAATCCATAGATGAGTATACGTCTACAAGAATTACAGTGTGTACAGTGTAGTGTCATTTGTATGAGGCAATCATTTCCCATTTTATCTGCAAACGGTTAAGGAAGGCACAGCTGTTGGTTCACTTCTGCCTTATGTAATGATCTAATTCATTATAAAAAATTATGAAAACAAATACTGTTATTTTAATATCAGCAAGCCAATATGCTGGGGAGCATCATTGTAAAATAACCAATAAAATGGTACATTTACATTCAGACGGTTTATACATTATGGGTCAGTTCCCAGCAAGTGACTAAGCCCAGTATTGAAGGAAATTTTCATGTCAATTGAGACTCGCCATTCAAAATGCCCTGTAGTCAAGGTCCAGGCCAAATCGCTGTCCAAACCCCAAGGTCCTTTTTATGCTAATGAATCTTTTGTCCTTGTGTACGTTGAACATGGCGTTTTTTGTGTCAGTAATTGTGTTGCCCAGAAAATGATTGTATATGTAAAATTAAAACCATCAAAATGTGTACAGATTGTTACAATGATTGCACAGATTGTTGCGATGACACCTGTCATGTGATATAATACGCAGCCCGTGATGGGCAAGGTGATGAGTTTGAAGCAAGAAAAACAGGCAAGTGTAAGGATCTCAGTGACTTTGACAAGAGCCAAATAATAATGACAGAGCGTCTCCAAAACGGCAGATCTTTTGGGGTGTTGTGGCATGTGGTTTTTATTCTAAACGTGGTACTGGTGAATGAGTAACAGGGTAATAGGTTGGACCTACACAACAGCAGGCAGGTTTTAATGCAGTGGTTGAGCGTGTATCACCCTGCCCAAGTGTCTTCAACTGGTTCGGCTGCTTTGGCCTGCCCATGTGCTCCTCCCCATCCAAGGGCAACTGCTCTTCACAGCTGCTCTCGGATTGTTGTTCCTATCACTGAGGACTGAAAATTCTCAAACTACTCATCACTCTAACTTCACTGCTTCCACTGATTCTGCTGAACCTACTCTGTCACAGACCGCCAGCTGTTCAGCAATGATTAAGTTTGCACACGAAGGCCTTCTATTGTTACTTAGTGTCATCTCTTTTTCACTCTCCGGGTGGACAGGTTGGGGATGGTTTCCCATTTTGAGTATTGGCTCCTCCTGAGGCTTCCTCCTCCAGGTTAGGGAGTTTTTTCTCACCTCTGTTGCTTATGGCTCACTAGGGGCTCGGACCTGGATTCTGTAACATTGAACATTGGTTGTAAAAAGCGCCTTATAAATATCAGTGAGCTGAACTGAATTCGATTAGATTAATGTCATGGTTATACATATAGGTGAATAATCATATCTCCAGCATGACCCCTGAATAATCAGCCACAGACCCTGCAGATGAACAGAGTTGTTAAAATCAACATGCTTCTTCTTACCCTATGAGGTAAAGAACAATGGGGAAATTAAATATCATCTGAAAGTCCAGCTGAAGAGGAGTGTGTTCAGTCTTCTCCTCTCCTCTCCTGTGCAAAGACCTCCCGATCTCCGAGTTGGTCGTATTCCATAGCCTTACTGTAAACGTACGCCGACTGCGTGGGAGTGTTTGAGTGTGTATGTGTGTCAGAGCGTGCATGCTGCACTCTGCCTTAAGGCATCACTGTTGTCATGGAAACAGACATCTAGCGCTCAATGCATTTTTAAACATGAACACAGTCATTTAAAACAGAGAGAAGACAACTAATGCAGTCATGCCTGCAAACAAAAGTGTGTTACATACACACATTCAGAGAAAGGTAACATAGAGTGAGAGAGAGAGAGAAAGAGAGAGAGAGGTGTCAAATAAGAGAGATAGAGAGAGAGAGAGAGAGAGAGAGAGAGGTGTCAAATAAGAGAGATGAGAGAGAGAGGTGTCAAATAAGAGAGAGAGAGAGAAAGTAAGACAGAGAGAGAGAGAGAGAGAGAGAGAGAGAGAGAGAGACAAAGACAGAAAGAGACAGAGAAAGAGAGAGAGAGGTGGAGGTAAAATGTGAGAGAGAGAGAAAATGAGAGAGAGAGATGGAGAGAAAGCTGGAGGTAAAATGTGCGTGTGTGTGAGAGAGAGAGAGAGAGAGAGAGAGAGAGAGAGGGAGAGAGAGAGAGAGAGAGAGAGAGAGAGAGAGAG
>JBBJLR010000001.1:28644508-28667994 GCA_037577145.1 Brachypetersius gabonensis
GTGTGTGCGTGTGTGCGTGTGTGCGTGTGTGCGTGTGTGCGTGTGTGCGTGTGTGCGTGTGTGCGTGTGCGCGTGTGATCTTTTTGTCCTCGGTGATCTTTTTGTCCTCCAAACATACTTTTAGTGATTATAGCCAGAGATCTCTATTTTTGTTTCGCCAGACTGTAGATAACCAAACGCCTGTGGTTCGTCCTCAGTGATGTGTTGCATTGCTTCAGACTTTAGTCCCAAGCTCAGAGTTGAGGTTGTTCAACGTCGCCGCCACTGTGGACCATGAGCTAGCCAAATTTTCATGTAGGCCCTTGGAAGTGTTTTGAGGGTTTTGCTTTGCATACATGTTTGTCTGAGACTTTTCTTGTCCTCAAGTTCTTACCTTGACCTCAACAGTCCTTTTTAACTTCCATTACTTAATTGAAACATTCAAACTGTCTGAAAAGTAGTATCTTTTATAGTCCCCTTTCTACGTAAGAGTCACATGGATTTAGTTTGAGATCACCAGTCATCAGCTTAGATGTCCTTCTCAGCATGACACCCTGAGACCTTGTCACATTATTAGGCCCTGGAATTTTCTGCATCCAATTTTAGATTAAGGCATTTCGAGTCAAACAAAGCTCTGAGACCCTACTAAAACCTGGACTGAAACGTTGGATAAACATTAGCACATGCTGGATTTTATTTTTGTTTATATTAAATTCAGCAGATTGGTTTTTGTATTATATTGGCTTTGTTACCTAAGCCTCACTCTACTCTATCATTTTGGTTGCGGCATGTTGTCTGTATAAATATAGTCTTGTGATATGTATCTGAGATTACTGTCGTTTAATAGCAAAATGGTATTTTTGCAGAATTTAGATTTCTTTGTATGCATCAGTGTTTGTCCATGAAATAGTCAGTCATCATAGTTTGCAGTGTTTCCACCATTTATGTTGTTGAGCCACATAATCCCTGTGTTCACGCTGGCCATGGCGAGAGCGCCAAAGCAAGCAAAAGTCCTTCATTTTCTAAATGTGCTGCTCTCAGCAATAAAGTCTGGGCAGGTTTGTAGTAGTTTGTGATTAATTATTGATGTGGTGGATTCTGCGACATGTCCGACGTGGCCGTGTTTGTCTACAGGGACAAAAAGGCATGAACTAAGGTGTCTGAACTTCTTGGTGTTCCAGGTTAGCTAGTGAATACATAACATTTTGTTAAAATGGGGAACTGTATAGTAACTTTAGAACCATAACCTGTTGATGGGACTCTTAACATTTTGCTGATTCATAACAGGGTTTGTCTTAACATAATTACAGGAGCTACTATAACAAACTTTATATGGCTGTTTACCCATATAAAGCAGAGCTATACTATAGCCTTCTTTAGTCATTTCACACTGTAAAAAGTTACCACCAGTGTCATTATTAGTGGCCATATGTAACATAACATGGGCTGGTTAAAACCTTCTCATAAATTGTCATTCTGCAGTTTGATTGAAGTACACATTATTTTATTCAGTCACCACAAAGATATTGATCAACATGGCAACGCAAAGCATTCCGAACAAATTTGTAGCCACCTATTTCATCCATGTCAGAACATCCATTGCATTCGATAGCAATGTTGGCAGATCAGCCGAAGCAAATTTTGATGCCCACACAGCTTCCTCTGGGAACATAGTGTTAGAAACTAATATATGGGACTCGGATTAGTTGTTAAATCCAGTCAGTTTTTCTGGGCTGCTTAGCTAAGTGAAAAAAGAAAACTGCTTACGCATGTTAAGAATGAGATGAGAGGTGTGTTCTCCTCTGAGAACAGAAAGTTCCCTGTGGATTAAATCCAGTAATTGGCTTGAAGCAAAGGCTTTACTTGAAGTGTCATCAGCCCATTCACTCTTTAAGAAGCGTGGACAAGGTCAGAGATCACAGTGCAGAACACATCACAGAACTTCAAATAAGTTGCTGTGGTAAAATAAGTTGGATCTAAATGCTATGCAAAGAGTAAAAATTGTGTAATAAATGTTGTAGGTGTGGAAGGTGTGGTGGTCTAGTGGGCAGGATACTTGCCTCTGGTCCAAGAGATCATGGGTTCAAAACGTACCTTCAGCACCACCACTGGGTTTCTCAGCAGGACCCTTAACCCCAAGTCGCTCCAGGGAGACTGTCCCCTGTAGTTTAGAATTCATAATTTATTCATAATTTCTCCCCCATCCTGTGTTTATCTCTTAGACCAGGGGTGTCAAACTCCTGTCCTGGAGGGTTGGTGCCCAGCACAGTTTGATGGTTCTCCTCCTCAAACACATTCACTAAACATGACAATTACCTGGCGAGGTGAACCAGGTGTTTCTGAGCAGGGAAATAGCCAAAACGTGCTGGACCACGGCCCTCCAGGACTGGAGTTTGACCCCCCTGCCTCTGTTACTGTGCCTTTAAAATGGTATATGTAAATGATCTCCTTTCACCTGCTGGCTGCCCTGTATTGCAGCTAATTCAAAATGTATCACAGGATTGAAACATTCCTTAGAACTTCAGCATGGATGCGTGGGGCTAAAATATATTGAGGGACATTGCAGTCTGTAACAGCATAATTGCATATTAATATTTTGGTCAAATTGTGCAGCCTTAGTCTTGTTTATCTCATTCTTTTGTTCCATTTTCTGCATATGGTATTACAAATTCATATTGCAGTAAAATTACAATATTTTTGCAATAAAGTAAATGAAATGTAATACTTAGGAAGCCTAGAGATATTTTAGGTCATGTTAACTGACTGCCTTTTCACCAAAAATGTGTTGTTTGTCTAATCAAGCAACTTTGTTCAATATGCCAGTTTCTGTATCAGCGTGTAAATGCTTTTGCCATATTTTCAAGATGTTTTTGAGTTTTTGGACCAACACCTATACTCTGCTGTTTTCACAGAACTCCATCCGGCATAACTTGTCACTCCACAGCCGATTTGTCAGGGTGCAAAACGAAGGAACGGGAAAGAGCTCATGGTGGATGGTCAACCCAGATGGCGGGAAGGGCGGCAAAGTCCCTCGCCGACGTGCCGTTTCCATGGACAATAGCAGCAAGCTCATCAAGAGTGCCCGTGGCCGTGCAGCAAAGAAGAAAGCTACTCTTCAGGCTGCTCAGGATGGGAGCTCCGAGAGCTCCTCAAGCCAGTCCAAATGGACTGGGAGTCCCACCTCGCGCAGCAGTGATGAACTTGACACCTGGACAGACTTCCGCTCCCGCACTAACTCCAGCGCCAGCACCATAAGTGGCCGACTCTCTCCCATTTTGGCTAACCTGGAAGTAGACGAGGCTCCTGATGATGACTCGCCCCTCTCTCCCATGTTATACTCCAGTCCAAGCAGCATGTCTCCTTCCACTGGTCTGACGGAGCTTCCCCGGTTAGCCGATCTTGCAGGTACCATGAATCTTAACGATGGGCTTTCTGACAACCTAATGGATGACTTGCTTGACAACATCAGTCTAACGGCTTCACAGTCTCCAGGCCAAGATGACAATGGTGCCAGCCTACAAGGAAGCCCCGTGTTTACCTTCGGCTGTTCTGGCAGCAGTCTTGGGGTTCCCTCCGGCAGCTATGGTCCCAACTCCATGTTCAGTGCATCGTCTGTCACTGGTCTTCGCCAGTCGCCCATGCAAACCATCCAGGAGAACAAGCAGGCCACCTTTTACTTCAGCAAGCAAAGCCTCCAGGATCTGCTCAGCCCTGAGCCACACAGCCACAGCGATGTCCTGCTCACCCAGTCTGACCCGTTGATGTCACAAGCCAGTGCCTCCATCTCCTCTCAGAGCTCCCGCCGCAGTGCCCTACAAGTTGGGTCTGGAGGGCAAGCTGGACTCAAGAAGTCCTCACTATCTGGATGGCGAGTGAATGGAATCTTAGGGTCAACAAGTGAGTCAGACTACCAAAGCTTGATCAAACAGCATCTCCAACAGTCTCCGTCCAGGAGCACATCTATGCAGCTCAGCTCTTCTGATTCCTTGTTGTCAGGTCTCAATGGTATTGTTCCTTGTGTCCAGCCTGCATCTCAGGACCGATTCTCCACTGACCTGGATCTCGAAGCTTTCAGTGGTAGCCTTGATTGTGACATGGACACCATCATCCGGAATGACCTGATGGATGCAGAAGGCTTGGAGTTCAGCTTTGATTCTCATCTAATTTCCAGTCAGAATGCGAACCTGAATTCAGGAAGTCTCTCAAGCACCAAACAAACCTCTTCCCAAAGCTGGGTACCAGGCTGACCGGCTGAGCACCTGGATTGTAACCACAGGACAGATCAAAGCTTTAGACAGTGTCCTGTCCTTTCAAACATTGTCCAGAGCGAAGAAAGTATACAGAAAGCTGTAGAGATGCTATTAAATAACAACTGGAACTCAATTATACTTACTTACACAGTTGATGTTGTGATGGTTTTTGTGGCCATGTGTTCTGAATTGCCGTGATGAAGGATTGAATACGATGGATGACCTGATGACCTTCGTAAAGTTTAGAAGTCTAGAAGAGCTTGGAGAGTGGCGTTGTCATCAAGGACAAAATCTAAAGGGACCTAACAGAAGAAAGACTGTACTGCAGCTGAAATGTTCTCTGAAGATTTCTGTTTAATAGATATAAAACCCTTCTTTCCTTAACCTAGGCCTAGAGAGAATTTTCACCATTAGGTTTAGATTATTTGTAACCGTTAGGGCTGGGCGATATATTGAATATGCTTGATATCATGGCTTATTCTACGTGAGATGTAGTAAATGACTATATTGCGGACATCAAGTAGAAATTGTTTATTTTTTTCTTTGTTTGTTTTTAAGTCGCAGGCATGAGACTCGCTTTGGCATTTTGGCTCTTTCCGTCAAAAACGAAACAAAAACAACTTCACACACCCTCGCCCACCCTTCCAGACCACTCTCCTGAATAAGTGTGTATGAGATGTAAATAGGTGAGATGTGTAGTTTTGTATCTGGGGAGAACGGGGTAATTTCATCTCCCTTTTTTGCATACAAGTGTAACATTGCGGAGGAACCACAAATATATAAACAAGGCTGTTTTGATGCAAACATGTGTTACATAGACTACTAGAATCATCATACTAGTGTGATTATACATCAAAGGGTTAAACTGAGCATTTATGAAGTGTTTTAGTGGTGATTTCAAAATATTGTGATATTTATTAGCAATATCGCCCAGCCCTGTATTTTTGGAGGTCTTCACATCACTGGCCACCACATTGATAGAAACACTTGTCTTCTGCCAAACCCGTCGTCATTACGTAGATTGATGACCTGTTTACAACATAAATTCCAGAGAATGTTACTGTTGTTGTTATCAAAATGGTTTTGTTCCGCCTTCATAGTCATTTGTAAACAAGAAAAAGGGAAGAAAGAACTGTGTGTGAGATACATCCCTGACTCCTTGCACAGAACAGTGAAATAAGACCAGTTGGTGAGCTATTTAATGTGTTGTATAAACACTGTTCTTTCTCTGGTGCACTGCATTAATGTTCTTTTAAACCTGTCAAGAAAAGTGCTTTTTTTTATTCAGCTCAAAGTACTTGATCCTGTCCATTTATATCATCACCTCCGTTCTGACCTCACCTGAAAGCCTGACCGTTTTAAAGTAGTTTTTGTGATGTGTATGTTGAAATGCTTAGCATATTTATTTCAGGGGTTGAAAAGTGTTACAAGTTAGGTTTCTGAACACTGATTAGAGGCCACTACACAATTGTGTATAGTTGGAAAACCACCATTTATAAGCTCATAAAGCTGCAAAGGCCCATTTTAGCCTTTTCTTTGTACATATCTGCACACTGGGTGGTGCTTTCGAAAGAGCATCATTTCTGCTCTAATGGCAATATGCAGCAAGGATCTTCACTTCGCACATGAGACGCAGACCCATTTTAGTTGTTCTAGACAAGTTAGGATGCTTTCATGGACTGTATTTTAGCTAGTGTGTTGAACATGCACAGCAACCAAAGTAGTTGACCAACAGTGAGGCTACTGTTCGTATGTTCAGAAGTAGTGCCATTCAGGGACCCCTGTCACTTGTTACCATGGCAGATTTGCAATCGTTCCTTCGTCATGGTTGAATGTATCTTTGTTAAAACCTGTTTCAGACCCCAGAATCTCCCAGTAGCATCTCTCGCACGGATGTACAGTCTTTTCATGACTTGTGTTGAGTGTGAGTGGCTAGTCGTTGTTTACATAATTCCACTGTGCTATTAAAACCATACACAGTATTGTAATTCGCTCACCGCAACTAATTCAGAGAGTTTTTTTGTTTTTTTTAAATGTACAACCCTTTGGAAACCGTGTCCTGGGTTCATTTTTATGTTCTTAATGCGTCAAGAGAAAAATCAGAAGAATGCAAATTAGAAAAGTGAACATTTGTATGTGTCACATGCCCTATATGCCATGACTCGCTGTATTAAACCTATTTATCAGTAGATACACTTAGATGGAGTGTTTGCTGAATTATCCCTGTGCATTTCCATTTAGAAAAAGGTTAGTACAAGATATGGTGCATGTAAATAAAGCTTTGTACAGCACTATGATTATCTTGGGTCCTTGTTGTCTTTCAGTAGTGATATGATGAAAAAATAACCTACTGAGGTTCTCCTGGAGGTCCAGAGCGCTGCACAGGCTGACATTTACCATCATCTGATATAACTAATTACCCCATGATTTACTTAGTAACTATCCAGTTAATTATGGAAAATAGTTTGAGAGCTCTGGTAAAAAATACCAAAAAATATATATCTTGTATATGCTTCCACATTTTCTGGACAAGTGTACTGCAAAATGTGTGTTAAGAAGGTAGATTCTATTTACTAGTCATACGTGGGTTCATGTGAAAAGTTGACTGGATGCTGTGTTCCAGCTTTTGTTATTCTGTGGAAATTTGAAGGTTTGTATTACAGTGATCTGCAAACACAGGGGGTGCTTAATCAGCAAATGAAAGACTTTTTAACCATGAGAAAGGCCTTGGCTGGCAAACATCCACATAATTGTATCAATTTGATCTTGCTGGCTAAGCCTATCTATACTTAAAGAAGGAACACACTTTGGCATGCTTAATTAAAAACCTTGCCTGTACTCTCTAGACTGACACAACTGAAAATGTTGATGGACTTTTTTTCTGCTGTAGTCAGCATTTGGAGTTTAAATATAGCATTTTGAAACCTTGCTGAAAAGTTAAAGCTGAGGTATGCTTGTGGCCAGCATACACAAATTATACTGAATTCTGCATATATTCACACCTATTTATTTTCAGGCCTGTTATAATTTGTACTTTGGTTCTTTATCATCTTTCTTTTTGACCAATGTCAGTGAACACTGCCTTGTAATTCGGTACACTGATGTGACCTTGCTTTTCACCCTTTCTGTACCCAGTCGTGTCTCTGTTTCTTCCCTTGTGTTGTCCTATTGCTCTGACCATCAGCCTGTATATACCCTGCTCTTTTTTCCTGATCTCTCTTTCTTCTGTGATTAAAAGCAGTTGTGGTTATCTGAGATTCAATGCAGTGTACATCATTATTTGTTGTTAACGGCTGAGATCAGTAGTGCACTATATGGACAAAAGTATTTTGAGGGTTTGGGCTTGGCTCCTTACATCCAGTCTCAAATTTTCAGCATACCAAGACATTTAGGACAACGCCATGCTTCCAACTTTACGGACACCGTTAGAAGAAAAGCCTTTTCTATTCCAGCATGACTGTGTCCCAGTGCACAAAGCAAGATCTATAAAGACATGGATGGATGAGTTCAGTGTTCGTCCAACATCAGTGCCTGACGTAAATGCTCTACAGAATTAATGGGCACAAATTCCCACAGAGATGCTCCTAAATAGTGTTGGGGTGGTAGCCTAGTGGTAGGATGCTTGCCTCTGGACCAAAAGGTCATAGGTTCGAATTCTATCTTCAGCATCACTACTTGGTCCCTGAGCAAGACCCTTAACCCCAAGTTGCTCCAGGGAGACTGTCCCCTGTAGGTAGGCTTTGGATAAAAGCGTCTGGTAAATGTAAATGTAAAATCTTGTGGAAAGTCCTAGAGATCAGTGGCGTCTGTTATAGCTGCACAGGGGGACCAACTCCATTTTATTTTATGTACCTGAATGCAATGACATTAAAGACCCTCTTGATCCCCAATGGTCAGGCGTCCCAATATTTTTGTCCATGTAGTGTAGCTTTAGAAGCTTTGGAAATGTCAGAAGCGCTTGCAGAGGGATGCTTCACTGCAGAGGGTAAGACATGCGACGACACGCACGCCTCTGTTTATTCCTTAATACGTGCAGGGAATTATGCATGTGCTTCTACTGCATGCATTCATTCAATAACCGTGCACAAAGGTATCTGCAGTATTCCAGTGGACATTCATTCACAACGTGTGTGTGTGCCTCTGAAAGGTCCTGTGGGGAAGAAAGCGATGAGAAGTGTTCCCCACCCCCAGTGACAATAGATGTAAAGTGTGCCATATGTCCTTGTGCAGTCATTGGTGGGCACCTTGGTGATGATTTCTCATTGGATATAGGCCACCTTTGCAGCTAGCCAATCAGTTGTGCTGTATCCAAGTGAATTTGGGATGTTGAGCTATTTAAAACCATACTAGGAGAAAGTGTAAAAGAAATCTGACATATCTAAAGCGCAAAAAAGCGAGTATACCATGTAAGCCATTGCAAAGCACAAAAAAATGCGTTTATGACTACACTGTTACTTAATTATATATGCATCATGTACTGATTTGATTAGAAAAAAAAACATCAGGGTACCATTTTTACATTGATGGGGGTCAAAAATAGGAATTGTGTATTATGAATTCAATGCATAACATTAATACGTTCTTCTATTACTGCAATAAACACAATATGCATCCGTGCGTAAAAGTGCACCACGAGATAGAAACATCACATACCCTACTGACCTAGATATGAAACGCATCCTCAGTTCGCCGCAGATCCTTAAATGTTTTTTTAAAGATCGAATTAATTCACTGAGAAATTGGGGTTTGCTGTGTTTGCGTTTACATTGAACAGATGTTCGTCTGCCGTCCAGAATGGAAATAATCTCAAATGTTGCAAACGGAGCTATTTTTTTTATTCCCCTTCAGTGTTTGTGTGTGCTACATGCTGGAAGAAGCTTATTCATCCACGCTTCCTACAGATCTACACGCATGACCTCTAATAGATCCCCAGAGCTCTGTGGTATAGGATGAAATGGAAAGGAGAACCACTGCACCTACAGATTACTCTTAAATCTCTTCGTTAATCGGTGATGGGACAGAAATGGAACCAGTGGGCTTCCATCGCCGTCTACTGTCAGAAAAATGTACAGCACACATAAGAAACAGCCTCGGCGTCCTATGAGGCTTTTAAAGAATTACAATATTTTAGATATCAAAGTTTTTCAACACATATAATATCACAGGCATAATGCTGTTTTGTGATTAATGAAGTGGGCCCGTGTGTGTTCCAGCTTTATTTGTGTTGGCCTTTGTTTTGCTCTGGCCCTTTCAGGCCCATTGTGAAGTCTCCATGGCCACAACAGGACAACACTGCAGCTCCCCACTGACTGGACAAACAGCCTTAGTAAACCAGGCAGACCCTGCAAGAATGTGGATGAGGTGGCAAATGTCTTAACAACTGAAGTAAAAGAAGGAGAAAGTCAGGAAAACCAGTGCAGGTCTATGAAAATCTGAAATCTGAAGTCAAGTCAAGCCATGGTCAGAGCCGGAGCATACAGTGTCTCTTCCACAGTGAAGGTGAAGCAGCTTGAGGCAGAGCTGGCTGCACAGCTCCAGGCACTGAGGAGTGAGATTGAAAAGAATGAAACAACATCCACCAAGGCTTACAGGTGAGGGATAAATGATCATTTCATCCTTTTTTTCCCCAGCATTTAAAAAGATGAAATAAGCACTATTACATTCTCAGAAATACTATAGAAAACAATGAGAATTTTTTTTAGTTAACATTTCACATACGGCACTGTTCTAAATGAAGTTGAACAGGTTATGCTTGCTTTATGAGGGAACATGCAGCTTGTAAGTGTTTAAAAACGATTGATGGTACACTATATGGACAAAAATATTACACCAACAGACACTTTAATGACATTGTATTCAAATGCATAGGTTTAAATGGTCCCCAATTTGCAGTTACAATAGCTTGTACCCTTCTTGTCTTCCCCAAACTGTGTCCACAAAGTTGAAAATGTCTTGGTATGCTTGATTTTATGCACCTCGGTGTGACTGAAACACCTGAATTCAATGATTAAGAGGTGTGTCCCAATACTTTTGTCCATGTCAATGGTATGCTCAGATAAGCAAATATTAATGTAATTTATCTCAATAACAATAAATGTCATCATTGCCCACCCCTACAGGTGAGGTAGCTAAAGCTTACCCCACTGTTCTACTGGACAGTGAGATCATGCCATATAACCTGGTGTTTACACTCCCCCTTCCAGCTCTGTTCATATTCCAAAGGATGTGTCTTATTTTCGCATGGAGAGGCAGCAAGTCCTCCAGAACGGGCTGCATGTGAGATTTACTTGAACACTTTCACTAAAAATAAATTATAATACAATAATTCTGTGATATTGTTTGTGGTGGGATTTTGTATGTTAATGTTCATCAAACTTGTGCCATCAGGGTGTGTAACCTGAGTTTAATTTATAGGTGACAGGTGTGAAACCTGTTTTATCGGAAGCGGAAGTGATCCAGAGAGAACTGGAGAGCTGCCTGGGTCAGGAGTACACCCCTGAGAGCTTACCACTTTTACTGTACCAGGTAGATTTAATCAGTGTGTCCAGTTCTGGCCCTGGAGGCCACAATACAGCACAGTTTGGTTATCTCCTTCCTCAAACACACCTACACTGTTAAACGTGTGAGAAATGGTGCTTCTATGCTTCTACTTTAGAACAGGTTTGCTTGGAGATCTGCGGAGTTTAGCTCCAAGTCTAATCTAACACAGTCAGAAGTGTTTGGATCTGGACTCTCCAGGGTGGGAGATCTACAAGACCAGAATTCAGCACAACTTTCATGGATGAACCACTTTCGGTTCTTTAAAGGACCAAAATAATTCAAGATATAGTCATTTCTGTTTAATGTACAATTTAACTAATTCAACATAGCTTTATATCCAAGCTAAAATCCATTTAAGATCCATTCTTTTAATATTTTGAGTGTACTAGACCTGCTAGCTAGCTGCTGAGTTGGATGATGTGTGTTTGAGGACTGAAAAGAACAGATTGTGTAGGAATTGAAACTTTCAGGACCAGAGCTGGTCATTTCTGAAGAACGACACTGTGGTATAACATTGGTTAAACATCCACTGGCCCTTTTCTTTTTTTTTTTTATCAGTTCTTCACAGACCGAGCACATGAGGTGGCACAATTGAAGTACCAGCTTATGCTGAGGTGGAGGAGGTTCTGTAGACATTCCATCGTCCTGGAGCAGTTATATCCTCAGTACAAAGTAATCCACTTGACATGACACACGGTGTAAAAGTTACTTTTACTAACAGTTTGTGGCGATTGTACATTCATTTTTATCTCAACGTGGCTTTGTCTAGGAAAGCATGACCCATTTAACAAATGAATTTCAAGATGCTATGCAGAGAGCTTCCAGGCTTGCTGTGTCCAGAGAAAAGGTTCTATCAGGCAGTGGCTACCCTGTCAATGTGGTAACACAAGAAGATGTGATCATCTACTTACAGTGGCTTATATGTCATCTACATTCTCTCAAAACCATCCACGGTTTCTTACACGTCAGTCTACACACGGACCCTGTACACACATATATATATATATATATATCTGCCAAACTGTGATGTTTATAAACTATTCACAAGGTTGAATTTGATACAGGTACTTCATTATCTTCCTTTTTGGGAGAAGAGAGAAGTAGATTGGAGCAGTTTACCAGACTTCAGCTCCCCTGGAGAGTTTTCAGGTGAAATGTGATCCATAGTGTCTGACTAAAATAGAAAAGATACCCACAGCCTCTAGAATGAGGTTGGATTGAAACATTGTTGTGGAAATAGCACTCCAAAAGATATAATTCAACAAAAATATACTGTATATTTTCCCCTTTTACCCTAAATGTAATAATGGAGCCAGAGCATGCTTGGTGTCTGAAGTTTAGTTTTTGCAGATATCTACAATGCCAATGCAGCCAAAAACCAGTGAAAGAGAATAACTCAACCCGAAGCATCCGGCAAACTGCATGCCTGTATCATTTTACACTTTCTTCTGTTAATTGAAATAGATTTGCTTATGTAAGTTCTGATGTTATAAATGCTTATATTAAGGTTTTTAATGCTCTTGAAAGTGCAGACAAGAATCAGACATGATTCTGCCTGATATTTTGAAGCTATAGTATAAAAACTTGCCCATATTGTTAAGCAGAGCACAGCTCCCAGTCAAAACTAAAGATTCTAACTTTAGGCTACATTTGTAG
The DNA here is from genome assembly GCA_037577145.1 of Brachypetersius gabonensis. Lineage (NCBI taxonomy): Eukaryota > Metazoa > Chordata > Actinopteri > Characiformes > Alestidae > Brachypetersius > Brachypetersius gabonensis. The sequence continues at coordinate 28,656,934 of JBBJLR010000001.1, forward strand.
CATTTAACAGGCACTCTTATGCAGAGTGACTTACAAAAAGTGTTTAGTTGCTGTTTTGTTATCCATAGCTGGTACAAATAGGATGGGCCTTTGTTCAAAAAACCTTCAAAAGCCTTTGAACTATGATTCAGCTAAAAATTAACGTCAGTGTTAATAGCTAGACAAGAAGACACAATACAGACATAAGATATTACATTAATGCAGTGCACCACATTTTATTCAAGTGTTGAGTGTCCAGTTCATGTCTGAGAATAGCGAGGGACTCTACTGTTCTGACAGTGGGAGTTTATTTCACAACCTGGATTCTGGGACAGGGAAGGGCATATTGTATAAATAAGACGCCTTTGCTCAACAGTTTATGAACTATATCTTATTGTGCCTTACTAAAAAAGCAGTCAGTACACAGTTGTGTCAAAACACTTTTCTCTCATTGTTTTATCAGGTCTGTTTGTATCAGCATCAAAAGTCCCCTCACACTCTGTAAAATTAGAGCAATTCCAAACTGATCTCCAGCACCTGCTGTCACATTACAGCATACAGTACAACACACAGGCCATCAAGACTTCTGCTGATCAGATGGAGCTCTTCATCATGGTGAGGCCAAACATTTATAGGTCACATTATAGTTTTCATACTAAGAACAGCTTATGAGAGACATTTTTGTTATTGAAAAAAAAAGCCACCATCTGTTTATATAATGTTATAATTAATGGACCAGCATAAATTAAATAAAAATTACAAGATAAGTTATATATATATATATATATATGAGGAGCAGGTTATACCTTGGTTTAAATTAATTATTATTTTTGCTTTAGGTCAACCAAGAGTTCAGAAGTACCTTCAAAAGTCAGAATATGATGAATACGTTTCTGCGGTATGATAGCACTGAGGCCATAGAGAGGAAGTGGGGGAGGAAGACCCCAAACATGACTCTCATAAAAGAATCCAATTGGATATCCCATATCCAGGTGTGTGATTGACAATTTACAGCATCACTTGTATGCCATATACTACTTCATCTTATGTCTCTGTCGGTGGTTCTGTGGTCTCTTTGTTAATGCTTTGCACATTCAGCTATTAATTTGTGATGTAGAACTGGGTGGCTCTTTTCTAAATATTAGGGTGTATTTGTGTTTTCTGAATTCAAAAAGGTGAAACCAAAAAGAAATCCCTGGCAGCAGAAACAAATGTCCAAACTGAAAGAGATGAGATGTGTGGATGAATTCCTTCAGATGCACAGCAGCTTCTGTGAGGTGAATAACTCTCTGGGATTCAAATAGCACACACAATTCAATTGGAAATTTTAAGTAGTTACAGTTTTCCGGTCCTAGAATGCCATGTCATACTGTGTGGGCCCTGTTTTGTGTTTCTTTAAGGAGTCTGATGCCCAGAGAGTAACTGAAATGATGAAGCAACATGCAGCTTATGTCTTTGAGCCAGAATCCCTCATCACCTCAAAACTGACAGCAACTTCTGCCTCTAACTTATGGAGAAACATTTATAACATCTCACATCTTTCTGAGGCAAGACACTGTTGATTTCGGAAAGTAGTTTTTATGGTTGCTGTAGTTATGGTTAATTCCACCTTTTTCATTCAATTATTTGAACATTTCAGGATGCAAGGGACAAAGTGTCTGAGCAAGAGAGGCAGAAAAAAACTGGAAAGAAAAACCAATGGTAACATTTACAGTCTGTTACAACATTTACAGGCTGTTACAACATTTACAGTCTGTTACAACATTTACAGTCTTTCACAACATTTACAGGCTGTTACAACATTTACAGTCTGTTACAACATTTACAGTCTTTCACAACATTTACAGTCTGTTACAACATTTACAGTCTTTCACAACATTTACAGTCTGTTACAACATTTACAGTCTGTTACAACATTTACAGTCTTTCACAACATTTACACTCAAAGTGGTTTGCTATGACATGCACCATTCAAATCAGGGAATTTTTCCCAGCAGTGGTGTTAGGAACCAGACGTCTGAAGTGTTAAGTGCTCTAAAAGGTACCGTTACATTGTAATTAAGCTTTGCTTGAGGCCTAACAAATTGTTGCTTGATTCATGACAATTTGAGTTCCTTGGTTATGTTGTATAGTCCAAAAATGGCTATATTTGTACTGTAGATGTGACCTTAGGTTCCACCATTGCAAAGAAATTATAGTTGGTATGTTTTTCTACAATGATCCTTTTCACATCAAACTGCTCTGAATTACTTTATTCCAAGGAATGACTTAAGCAGAAACTATAAACACTTGTTTTTCCTATTTAGCATTTCTGTTATTACCAGTGCAATATGAAATCAAAACAGCAGATGTGATGCTAATGTGGAATGTGATGCAAAAGGTTCCGTTACAGCAGTAATGCTCAGCTGCTTGGTTTGGATGAAGACCCTGGGGATGGTTCTAAAGACCCTGTTGCATCCAGAGGGGCCTACATATCTCTTTTGTATTTGCGTCACCTCAGGATCAGGGAGCTAAAGGTTGGGTGGGACCCTCTTTTTCATTTAAGTGTTGTATTTTTTCTTTATCTGTTCTATACTTTTTATCTAGTTTCACCTCTTTAATTTATGGACAGTGAAGTCTCTTGTCTCTGAGCGAATGCTGCCCTCTTGTTGCTGTAGCGTACCTGTCTGAGTATGCTGAACTACCTGCGATCTGTGGAAAGGAGGCTGGCGGTGGATACTGTGGGTCTGCAGGTGATTGAAGGTGTGCGGGTGAACAGTAATGAAGAGACTGGCTGGATGAATGCAGCTCGAGGAAGCAGCGGCACTACAGGAGTTCCCATCTCACACCAGTACATCTCCAACACCCCTGGTGACTACAAGGTATCAAAACAGCACGTTTCCCTGTGGGCAGAATAAGCAGGTACTGGTTGGTGAGACTTTGTTTAGTCATCTTGTAACAGGGATGAGCTTTGTTGTTTTCTTGTCACCTGCTATATACACTATATGGACAAAAGTATAGGGACAAAGCTATCAATTACATAGAGTATAACTACAAAGGAGACCAACAGTTGGACTGTTGGTCCCGTTTGCAGTTATAACAGCTTCCACTCTTCTTGGAACGCTTTCCACAATATTTTGTGTGAATTCGTCCCCAATTATTCTGAGAGCAGAAGGCCTTGCTCGCAATCTCTGTGGGGTTGAGGCCAGACCTCAGGTTCTTCCACATTCATCCAACCACATCTTTATATGCATTTTCATTTTGTGAATACATTTTAAATGAAGGATATTTATGCTTTGTGTTTTTGTAACCAGACAGGTAATTTTCATTATGTACAATGTTCTTAAGGTCCATTGCACAGAGTTTATGGAGTTTCCTGAGGTGGAGAATCTCTGTGACTACTACAGCACTGAGGGGCAATATATCCACGTGCAAGATCAGAGAGGCCTTTACATTGTGTATGATGCAGCTCTAATGGACTTGAAGGAACTTGAAAACACGCTGCTGCTCATAGCATCCCATTGCATAAGCAAAAACAGAGGTCAGAACAGGACGTCTATACTGTCTGTTGCTTTTGACTGACTCTTGAACACTTATACTGTTTATATCTTCTCACTTGTAGGCAGAGGAACCATGATTAAATTAGTATTTTATTTAGACATAATTCAACCCATTCATTAAGTGCTCTTGTGTAATTCTATACTTATGTTGTCATGAATCAGTGTTGTAATACTGACAGATACTTCTAGTGGATCACTGAAATCGGGAGAGGCCCTTAAAAGCTGGACTGGAATGGATGTAGACCGAGTGGCTGTACTACTAGACATCTGGACATGTGAGACTGCTTTCCTGGAGAACAAAATAGGGGTACTGTTCGAAAAACAATTACTTACGAGATATACTAGCTGCATATATGGTTAATAGTTTAACCTTGCCTTATTTATGTGTTCACAGCTCTTGAATTGCTACTTTGAGGCTTATCAACATGTCATAAACCTAGAGGAGAGGTTTAGTTTGGCTCAAGTGATTACAGACATAATGCACAGAAGGCCTTGCCTGGATTTGGAAACGGAGTACTTTGTACAAGCTTACAGGCAGGAGGTGGTCTGCCTGCAAAGCCACCAGCAACTTATTAAATTAGTATTAAATGCTCAGGTCATTGTTTTTTCTGCTTCAATATTTTATTCATAATATGCATAGACATGGGATGCAAGAAAGCAAGTTTGCGATCTTGTCTTCTTTTGGTTAGATAGATAAGCAGCGTCAATACCTTGAGCGAATATGGAGAGGGCAGCAGAGAAGGAGCTGCCCTTATGAATATGGCTTCCCTTTAAACTATGTTCCGAACCAGCTGGTCTCAGTGGGAGGAAGTAGGTAAGCACTATAATAAATGTAAAGAAAACTTACACCAATGCCATAAAAATATGTGCAAATGGATAAGTGTGCTGGTGAATTAAGGTTTTTAGTTTATGACATACTATTCCTGCTAAAAAGGAGTAATATTTAATAATATATGCTCCCAAACCATTGTTTAAATCAAATATTAATCATGCCCAAAATAATGTAATCAAATTCTCATCAAATTTGAAATTTCATTTGGTAATTTCATGGAGAATCATAATTGAATCCCTGTGAAGTCAGAGCTTTACACCTTTAAAGCCTGAACACAGCTGATATAAGGACTTTTTTCGCATTTCAAGTTATACCCTTTTTGTTTATTGTTGCAGCCCAGCCCTGAAGAGTGTATACCTGTTAGAGTTACACCCATCACTGTGTCTGGCCTCTAAAGTGTACAGAACCCTGGAACAGGCCTGTACTGAGCTGTGTGAGCTGCAGGGAGTTAGGACTACCTCACAGAGAGCCAATGTGGAGCACAGGATCCTAAAGCAAGCTCTGTATCACTGGCACATCATGGCCGCTCCTGGAGCCTCATACAGCCTACAGATCCAGAAAGACGTGTGTCTTATTACTCAGCATAATGTAGTACACTACCAGTCAAGTGTTTGGACACGCCCACTTACTGAAGAGATTTCCAGATGTTTTTCACATATTAGAAAGCAAAATTAAAACATCTAATCTGTACCATATGAAATTATGCTGTGATTTTTCATTTGCCTTTATTAAGCTTTTTATACATGTTCTTATTTCTTTCTTATTTAAAGTCATTAATAAGCAACCATGTGACTGTTAATATTTGCATAGGCCTTCAGACCAATTAATGTTCAGAAAGTAGAAAAAATGAGTAAAAAACATTGTCCAGCCTTTTGACTGTTACTGTATTAATAATTAATATACTGCATATATTACATTTAAAGGCTGCTTCACTGGGCATCTGTACACTGCCTGTGTTCTTTGTAGTTGTTTTCAGATGTGTTTATTGAGGACCCGGTTCTGGTCATAGAGGTCGGCCTCTCTGTTCTGAGGTCAGCAGAGGAGAAAGAGAGGAAACAGGGAAGAGAGAGGCAGATACTTGCAGTGGAGACTTTTTCCAAGCTTCTAGAACTCATCACCATTCGCTACCGCCTTGTTGAATCTGCCTCAGAGACAGAGCACCTGTCACAGTTAAGTCAAATTCGTGACGCAAAATTTGTGTTACACATTTATCAAGTAACTTAATGTTGACAAAGGGACTACACCTAGTGCCCCTCACCATTCATAAACATATTTCTGACAACACCGGGACATTTATAGGGGTTTAGATAGGCTAGATAAGCCAATATTAAAACATTATTTGGCTGACAGTTTATTTTACTGATTGTTTTGCTACAAAGAGATATGTTATTTCTAATATATCTAATATGTATTACTTATTATTAAAAGTTTGAATATTAATAATATTATCTAATTTCTTCAATATAGAAAAGAAGGAAAAAGACGGATTCCTTATGCTTTTGTCTGTTCCAGTTTGTACAGAGCACTTACTCAGGAGGTGGGTTTCGATGAATTCCATCTGCATATGCGCCCAGTGCAGTTTGAATTTGCTGCTAAGAAAGAGGTCCCCAAACAGCTCCCTCTGTTCATCACGACTCTTTTCCAGGACAGCAGTTGTGTTGACAGGTAACTAAGCGAGCTTGGAGATGCTGTCAGTCCTTTTAACAACAGTACATTTGTATGAACCACTTGTATGAGCTTATTTAATCAATCCTGAATATCCATGCCTCTTCTGCTGTTTTCTTATGGTGTTCTGTATTCCCACAATCCATCTGTTTCACAGATATTGCCCATCCAGTCTTCCTCTAGCCATCCAGGAACTTGATGAAAACCAGATAGGAAAATTCAGCTTTCAGTCTGAAAACGCTGTCCTGAATGTAATGGCATAAAAACTGTTTTCAAGATTCATGTTTTCATACACTGTATATCCTATATCTCCTGTAAATATGCATTCTGTACGGTTGTCTGTAGCTCATGAACCAGTCAAGCTTAGAGAATCTGCAAGTGGTCTTGGCCTGCCAGGTCACGCAGAAGAATGCTCTAATCGGAGCGCTGAAGCAGGCCTCAGTTTGCTACTGGGCCGACAATTCTCCACAAGCCAAGTGCTTGGTGACATCAAGAGATGCCTCGTGTACAAGAAGCAGGTAAGTTTGAGATTACTTATATATCCACACTATATACGATTAGGTTGATTTTCTCTATTTGGTGATTTTGGATCACTTTTGTTAGTCCTTTCATCATGAAATATTCACAAACTGGCTCAGATCGAGCTAGTACTTTCAAATGATGTAAAAAACAGATAAACTGAGTTTTTATTTTGACTACCGGTACTATTGTATGATTTATGGGTAAACATGCTCCATATGGTAATGGTACAAAATGTGTGTTGATTCAGGCTTACAGGTGCCTTTGTGTCCATTCAGCTACTGAAAACTGGCCCTCGGGATGAAATGCTGAACTCTTTTGTAAAGAAGAAGGAGCTGATGAGCACTTTGATGTCAAATCCTGTATGTAATACAAGATCTTCACCAAGATTTTTGATTCACAGTTGGGTATCTGAAGTAATCTACCAGTTCGTATTTTTTCCAAACAGGATGAGGCAGCTAAAACCAAGAGGAAACTGATTTTGGAGTTCTGTCGCAAGTATGTTTGCACACTTAAGAATTTTGGCGTTAACATGATAAATAATCATTCATACAGAGAGATAATGTGTTTTATCCTTTGCAATGCCAAAGTTTGATCCTTTGCAAATCGATAAGAGCCAGAGATTTAGCTACAGCATAACTCTTTGATTTACAATCGCTATGGCCCCACCATGGCAAATGAGAATTTTCAATTTTTTTAGATTCAGCCTGGTGATGTCTCAGTGTTGTGTGAGAGGTCAGACCATTGCCCTTTGCTACAGTCTAACCTCACTACTGGAGCGCTTTCCCGATATTGGCCAGACTCACTTTGTTATTGGACAAGCCAATGAAGTCAGGAGAGGCCATGAGAAGAGTTCTCCGCCTGATCCCAGGTGAGAGGCCACAGAGCATGCCTGCTGTGTTGAAAATAAGATTTTTAATTGATGTGTTTAGTAGCCAATGGAGTGTGTGTGTGCCCTGGAGTCCCTGCCTCGGGCCCCCAGGATAGGATCTGGGTACCCACGACGCCAGTGAGGAATAAGTGGTTACAGAAAATGAGTGAGAGATAAAGTGTTTAGTAACCACAGATGGTGTAACCCCTTAAACCACTGATGTCAAGCTCCGGTCCTAGAGGGTTGTTGTCCAGCACAGTTTGATGGTTCTCCTCCTCAAACACATTCACTAAACCTGACAATTACCTGGCGAGGTGAACCAGGGGTTTCACCAAAACGTGCTGGACCACAGCCCTCCAGGACTGGAGTTTGACACCCCTTCCTTAAACTGTAAGGGCCCGTGTGCAATCCCTCACTCCTGTTACTGCTATAACTTACTTAATTCCATAGGTCTATATAATTCAGAGTAGATACTAAAAATAAATCATGTTATAACTGGCCAGATGAAAATGTGTGTAAAGATGTAGTATGTGAACAGATTTGAATTGTATTTGGATATTTAGAACATTTCAGGCTCGTCCCAGGCAGCTGTTGTCAGCAGATGGAACGACTCTGCTGAATCTGTGGTTTATTCCCCACTACACAGAGGTGCTCATTATGTTCAAAACACTGGAAGAGAAGGTGAGTAATCCCTCATTGAAGAAAAGCCTCTTTATTATAACAGAATTTTAATATACAGTGGGTCCTTGAGTTACAACAGTCTTGACATATGATGTTTCGGGTTTTCTGTGGCTTAGTCGTGTTATTTTTTTATTTTGCAGCTGTGTTAGGATCGGTAAGTGACTTAGGCTAGGATGTGTTTCGACTTACACCATAATTCGGGTTACATCACTGTCAAAGGAATGGATCTGTGGTGTAAATCGAGGACTCTCTGTATACACTTCTGCATTCTCATTATTATATCTGTTTTAGATGGTTATATTTCTAGACATGTCACACTAATAGAAGCATATAAGCATCTGTACTAATACTAATGTTAGTGTAGTACTAGGCAGCATGTCATCCATACTGATAGACAAGACTGTAGATATATACATATATACACTATGTCTGGTAAGGTTTACAAAGTTCTATGAAATTTCCTTTCTTGTAACCATAGAATAGCACTCAAGCAGCTTGGATTGTTTTTAAGTAATGCAAACTATACTGTGGTGCTGTGATATATTCAGAAAATGCAAACATGTAAAAACTGTCAGGTCATCAGTATCACACAGATTAGGGATTGGTGTGATACTACATGTTGTATCACTTTATTACAAATAGTATCACATCTTGAGAAGCTACAGAAACACATGTGCGTGTTCATGTGTGTTACAGGCATGTTACCAAGCTCTTCAGCACACTTGGACGATTGTATCAGCTATTCATGACATCGTGTTCTACCTGGTGGGCCTCGCTTCACTGGGGAACCCAAAAAGTTTGCTCAGCTCCAGCGGTGAACTTCAGCTCACTGCAGACTGGGGCGGATCAGAAAGCATCAGTAAGCAGTAGCAGCTTCACTCACTAACATTTGCAGAAAGCGAATCACCATTCACTGCCAAAATGTCTTTTGACCATTGTTGTCCTGTGATCTTGTACAGGGGCTGAGTTGTGGGACATTCAGCAGCAGGTAGACTCTCTTACTGAGCCTGAAAATCCAGAGGTAGTAGGACAACTCCTCCAGCTACACAGGGAGGTGTCCGTGCTGCGCTTTGATATAGCGGTACGCAGCATGATTCTGTAAGTTTGTGATTATAGTTGTTTTTATTAGGGTTTGACAAATTGGTGGGCAAAAATATTTCTTTTCATGATACATGATGTTCAATATGTACAATAGTTATTGTCCACAAATTCTGATATGATTGTTTTTCCTGACAAGTTGGAAAAAGAGCCAGTGCCACATGCAAGAATGCTCCGTGTGCAAATTATTTTTATTCAGTGATTCACAAACTGCACTTCATGTTTAACAGTCCTGTTTGAAATGAACCATGCACTGGGTTGCTGTTTTTTAAGTGCTGATAATAGCATAATATGCTCAAAAACAGACATATTGTATTGACAAGTAAAAAATCACCAGTGCTGGACTGGCCATTGGGCATACCAGGCATACCGGGCGACCGGCCAGGTAACATTGGGCTGGCGCAGAATCCCATCAGCCCCACTTCGGCTCAAAATGCCCGGTCAGATTTTTTGCCCCAGTCCAGCCCTGATTATCACACTAATGATAAGTATTGTCATATTGCCCAGCTCAAGTCTGACCTGTCTGCTTTTTATTTAATTCTCATTGTCACATTTCTGGAAACTCAAATAAGAAAAAACTCCTAAATAATTTCCCTATAGTACCTGGAGATGAGTGGAGGTTAATACAGCCTCCCCAAATTATTTTTATTAGTTTCTTTTAATTAGCTTTCACGTTTTTACCTTTTTCATCCATTCTTGTCATAGAAAAGTAATTTATGTTGTAATTATGTTGTAATGTAATTTGCATGCACATTACTTTTACAATCTTGTTCAAGTTTAACTGCAAGTGCCGTTGTAATAAAAGTGTGCAATTGGTTATTAGTGGTTTAGCAATTCTTATAAAATGGCTCAGAGTATCAGAGAAGTTCATTTGAATATAAGGCCATTTATTGTTGTTAGTCAATGGCAGTTTTGATTCATCCGTGTTACTCTAGCATTGGTCAATATTATTAGCATAATGCTTCTGGATTTTCTTTTTGTGATTTTAAAATAATTTCATCTGCCACAGTTGAAAGAACATGATTAGCAGAAATAGTCATCTAACTACCTCTACCTCTTTCATCTTAAGAGAGGCTTTCCTTTCCTCTCGAAACATTGATGCTTATCAGAGTGTGAGTGACAACATGGGCCACGCCCTTTCTGTTTTGAGTGACAGCCTAAAACAAGGTGTCTCACAGCTTCCTCTGCCTCAGCCGCTGGAGCCTTTCTGCCCAGAGGTAGGTGGATGGCTTATTTGCATAATTTTCCAAAATAAAAAGACCACAACAACATGCTGGACATCTGTGCTTAAACGTGGTTCAGTCTTTTACAAGCAGCGCATTTGACAGGTTCCGGTTTTGTTGCAGCAAATTCTAACTGCGTACTTATGTTTTCAGAGTCAAAGAATCTACCCATGGAGATCATTTCTTGCTTGTCAGGGGTTACACCCCTTGGCTATGTGGCCTATTCTACCCATAGACTTCTGCATGCAGGTGACTACACAGAAGTCTGCATATTGTTTTGTAATAAATAAAATGTACCCAGTTTCCACATTTTAGCATTGGAGATACAAGGCTAGTTTAGCTATCAAGTATTTGAAGCTTTTACTTTACCAGTCAGTGTCAGGCAAACTATTATCACACTTTTAACTCAACACTCTGTTGTTAAGTGATCTCCAATTACTTACATAAGTTGACGCTCTATGACATTGTCTTATATATAAAAAAGCAGTATACAGGGTCATAAACCATTTCAATATCATTTGTTGGTTAGTTATAAATAAGCAGTGTTGTGCAAGTTACTTCCAAACTGTAATACATCACAGATTACTTGTTAGTCATTTAAAAGTAATCCCTTACCTTTCAATATTACTGTCTCAGAAATGTAATACGTTACAT
>JBBJLR010000001.1:28671930-28686344 GCA_037577145.1 Brachypetersius gabonensis
TTTTGTTAATGTCTCGCGGGCGAAAACTTAGTTGTAACGCAAGCGTTACTGAATATGTAACGAGTAAAATATTACTGTAATACATTACTTTTGTAACGCATTACTCCCAACACTGTAAATAAGCAAATGTCAGAGACCAAACTTTTTGACTCACTTACTACCTTTGGGAAAAGGGCAGAACTGTAGATGTTTGTCCTCCATCTTCTATGATCAATGTGTAGAACATGAGATCTGATGTCATAGTGGTCCTCCACAGCTCTGCCTGTCTGACCTGAATGACCGCAGCAGGATGGAAGCTAATGGAGCGATGTTGGGCGTTTCTCTGGTCCTTGATGACATGCTGAGGTGTGGGGGAACTGCAGCTCCTCTCCAGCTTCAGGGTCAAGCTGACTCTGGGACTATCACTGTGGAAACTGATAAAGAAGTACTCTGATTACTATATTTCTTAAAGATTTGCAATTTATACAACTGTATTCAAGCCAAATATGAAAAGTGAAATTGTTTTTCAAGATATTGTACATATCTTGGAAAGGCTGATAAGTGCAGTGGTTCTTTCATGTGCAATATTTCCAGTGCAATGTGTGTAGTATTTATTTCTGGTGCAATGATATAGTGTTTCATTTAATGTCTGCTCCTACTAGGCACCTGAAGATTCCCACTGACAATAAATTCATGTCCATACACACAAATGTATCTAATATATATTATTTTGTATAGTGAACAGTTTTTTAATTTTATACTGTTATATTGTATAGTGTGCACCACAATGGCACAGTGGATAGCATAGTCTATCCTCTGTGCCACAGGTATGGTCTCCAGTACCCTAGTAATTACCCTAGTAAGGGTACCCTCCAGTACCCTAGTAAGGAATAAACAGTTACATGAATATTGTATAATATTGTATTTGTTCTTTTGTACTGTCCACTTAGCTTCTGTGGCAATGAAAATTTCCCGCCTGTGCGACTAATAAAAGGTTGTCTTATATTCCATGAATGTCTAGACTCTCTAAGTTGAAAAAGCTATTCTTTTTTCTTATCATTCTTTGCAAGCCCCAGGACTCCGAAGACAATATGAACTCTGCAAGCAGAAACTCAGAGGAGATTAAGCCTCAAGCCCACAATCCCACTCAGTCCCTCACCCAGCAGAAAGGCTTCTTACTGCTCTGGAAACAACTGGAAGTCTTCAAAGAGAGCTGGACACGTCAGCAGCTGGGAGTACAACAGATGAATTCCCCTGCACTCTTCAAACAGTTTTCCCGTCTCTACAGGTTTTTGTAAACGTTTGAAACACTTCTTTCTTTCAGAGATATGAAGAAAATACCCAGATCTTTTATTACCTCTAATAAGTCTAAATAAAACATTTGTTTGGTTTTATGTACCAGAACAGTCATAATTCATTTTACCTAATAATTCTCCAATCTTTATTCGTCTCTAGAGTTGAACAGGCTGCTTTTGATCCTGTGTTTTTGACGAATATATGTAAATGATGTGTTTTCTGATTGTGCTTCATTCAAAACGCAGCTGAAATATATGGGACAAATTGTTAAACTTGAAGTCCTCGGGGCTCAGCCACTTCTTTGGTTGTTGAATCATTAAAGGCTGCAATGATCCATTTACATTTATCTTCAGATCCAGGAGTGGTTATATATAAACATGAACAGTACATTTCATGTTCATATCGCTCTTGATAGTATTCGAAAGTCTTCACATAGTTCCAAACTTTTATTTAGAAAAAGAAAGGACGTTTGTTTTTCCTTTATAGAGGCTGTTTAAAATGCTTAATCACAAAGTGATTAAAGCCTTTAGTCAGTCTCTTTTATCATTTAAACAAGCATGTGTGTTTAATTTGATGGTGTATGAGAATAATGTCTGTTGAATTCTTTCAGGATGGAGATTTATTACCCCAGTATGCGAGCTCTGGCGCAGCAGATGGAGAGGGAGCAGGAGTATGAAGCTCTGCTGTCACACAGCCAGCATTTCCAAGCGCCTCCAGGAGCTACGGAAGTCGATGTCAAGACTTGGCAGGTACACAGACATCTTTCTTGAATATTTTGTGACATTGTTTAGTCTACTTTCTATGGATAACCTTGTTTTCTCTTCGTGTAATTGTTGACCAGTGCTTGTAAAGCAGTTCTCTCTCATGTTTTTCTGTCGTTTCCTTTTTGCGTGTGAGGCAGCTGTTGAGCCTGTTGGAGAGCACAGAATGTGACATGATCAGAGCAGTTCAGAAGAGGATTAACAGGGAGATGACTCTGGTGATGTCAGAGCGAGCTCGGCATGACACTGCCCTCCCCACAGGTAACCAACACACTCTTCTGCTGTGCATGCTTATCAGAGCAGCCCCATTGCAGGGAAGCAGGAGCTGAGCCTGAAATTCACAGCGAGCTGTCAGTCAAAAGCCAAGGAACCTTGGAGATATACTTGAAGTATAGAATAAGATCCACGTATATCTTGAGGATGCGCCAATCATGAATTTTCAAAATATTTTTTTTTTATTACAAGCAATGATGATAGTAACACAGATTATTCACTTTTCTTCTGATATTAAACACAAAAGCTCATGGGTATGATCTGTATGCACAGCATTCACTTGGCTAGCTGTTGTTATTTACATCATACAGTTTATTAAACAGATCTTCCCAAAGTAAAACAATTGAATGCCAATAGAGCATTGTGTTAATTTCATCCTGTTCGGATGCATCTATACAGTTCCTCGTGTAGCCAAACCAAAAGTACCACTTTATTGAAAAAGAAAAAATAAATAAAAATAATGTTTTTAACATTATTAAATATTGAAACTAGAGGTTTAATTCGAAAAATGATGGCTTTCTGTAGATTTTCATATTCCACAATCTGCTTCAAGGATGAAACATGACAACTAAACCCTGACCAATTGTAACACTCGTTAACAGTGGAAGTCGATTTTATTTAATGATGTGTTGAGATCATTTTTATCTGTTGTCGTTTTTTGCTGAAAGACCTGTGGAAGAGAACTTCCATGAAGCACTGCTTGTCTCTGGAGAGGCCACAGATTGTGGAGAACTTTATCCAGCGGTTGATGGCTGTGGGAAAAGAGACCAAAGGACAGGTATGAGTCATTTGTCATTTTTGTCCATATACCCTGCACTGATGGTAAAAGTAATTAATTGTAAAAGATTCAAGATTTTGTCAATATAACACTATACTCGGTATACAGTGTACTGAAATGCCGTTTCACAAATGCCCTCCATGGTGCAACTTACAGAATATCAAAAGTACCAAAATACAAAATATAAAAAATACAAATATAGAGGCAAGACTAAACCACTTAAAAAACCATTACATAACATATTATGAGAAACTTCTAATGGTTCAATGTTTGTGAGTTCCATGTTGTTGTGTGATAAGGCCATATTTCCAGGTTATGTCATGTACTATCTTGGTGTTCTTGCCAGGTGTTGTTCTCCACAGCCCACCTGCAGGAGTGTGTGACTGAGCTGGGTTGTGCTGTGATGGCCCGTGAGCGCAGCACCTTCCAGCTTTATTCTCAGTTCTATGAGCAGCTCTTGCAGCAGCAGGGTCAACTGCTCTATCAGAGAGAGCAGGTAACTCTCTTTTTACCTCACCTTTCATTTTATGTTCTGTCTGAGTTTTTGTCATTTATTATAGTCTGGTCCTTTAGGATGTGAAGGAGTTTGAGTCTGCAGATCTACAAGCAAGTAATCCCTACAGCAAGGTACTTAGCAATGCACTTCAGAGTTTAGCCATGTACAGATTGATAGACAGACAAAAGTATTGGGACGCCTGAATATTACAACAACAGGGACTTTAATGACATTGCATTTAAATACAGATTTTAATAGTGTGGAGTTGGTCCTCCCTTTGCCACTATAACAGCTTCTACTCATCTTGCAAGACAAGATTTCGGAGTTTCAGCCCATTCATTCTGTAGAGTATTTATGAGGCCTGGCAGTGATGGTTTGCAATCTTCGTTCCGGTTCATCCTAAAGTGTTAGATGGAGTTAAGGTCACGGCTCTGTGGGGGCCAGTCAAGTTCTTCCACACTGAACTCATCCAACCATGTCTTTATGGACCTTGATTTGTACACTGGTGGCACAGTCATGCTGCATTGGAAAAGATTCCCTAAACTGTGGCCACAATGTCTTGTTATGCTGAAGCACTTCACAAGTTTGCCCTTCACTGGAAGTCAAAACCATATAGTGCAGACAGACTGATATATACATATTTATGTTTATTTATGTAGTCCACACTACAAATCATTTTGTGTGCCTTATAGGAATAAAATGAAAATGTTAATAAATCACAAAACATACAAGAAAAAAATGGAAGCAAAATAAGACATGGCTCTGAAAGAACACTGATCGGCCCTCATCGCAGGTAGCGGACCTCTGCCGTGGGATGATGGCTGAAGTCACAGAACTTCGTGCCAGAGTTACTCAGCTGGAAGAAGAGCAGAAATGTGTCCAGCAGCAGATGAGCCTAAAACACAGGAAGAGCTATGACTCACTGCTTCGCCAGCTCTTCTTGACCTGCATCCAGCTGAAGGTGCGGACAGACAAATATTAATTCAGAAGGAGTATTTTGGTTTAATTGACAGTCAGTTTCAGGTTGTTTAGATTTCCAAGTCTCTGCTGTGCAGGCAAGGCTTGACAAATATCATGTCAGAATGGACCAAGACGTGAAGCAGCTGGTCACCAGAGTTAGACAGGAAGGAGTGAACAAGATCATTAAGCTGAGGAACAAGCTTTCCTCTACTAAAGACAATGAGGATCTGACCAGCAACCTTTCTGAGGTTAGTCTCATATTAGTGACACTAATACAGGTCACTTAATGTTTTACATTGATATACTCCTGTATTTCCTCTTCAGAAAGAGATATTAGAAGATCTCTATTCAGAAAACAGTCACCTGGCTGGACTTCTCTGTAAATTAAGAGCGTTTTACCACTGGAGGCAGGTGGTTGGACAGGCCAAGCTACAGAGGGAGCTACTACAGTGCCAACAGGTATCCTAGACTCAGATAACATAAAATACTGAGGGGGGAAAGTATTCAGACACTTCAGTATTTATTTAACAAACTTCTAGTGCATATATGTACTTCAGATGTACACAGCTAATCTCTATTGGCTTTGTGGTGCTAATTTTGACCAAAATGATTGTATTCATAAGCATAAATAGGTAGAGAAAAAATACTGTAACACCACAAGTAATTAACATTTGTTCTTAGATACAAAGCCATTTTTGGTGCTTTCAGCTTTGAGATGTCTATGGTAAGAGATTATTGTGTTTTTGTAACATTGTGATTCATTTTAAATCCATTCTCATTCACTGACAAAAGCTTATGAGGGCACCTCTTCACAATTTCAAAATTCTTCATAACATTTGAGTGAGATTCCAGTGAGGAGACCTTGATTGACAAAACCAGTCGAGTTATTTTGGCTGTATGTCGTCTTGTTGAATTCCACCCTCTCCCGAAATTCAGTTTCTTGGTTGATAATGTTCTTGGGATTTTACATCACTTTCTTCATACATGATGAGCTGAAGTATTGCTGGAGGCTTGTTTCTGTTTGTTATACCAGAGTATACATTTAGAGTCTAGTCTAAAATCTGCAAACATCTTTGTTTTTAGTATGAGGTGTACGAACAGGAGTGACTGCATTGCAGTGCGTTGCTTATTGTTCTCATCATAACTGTTGTTTTTGCTACTTTCTGGTATTTCCAGCAACCCTACTGGCTTCCCTGTTACCTTTATTAATCTGAGAGAAATCTGCCTGTAATGGACTTGCAGACATGATTAGACTTTCTAACTGCATATCATTGAGCCAAATTCACTGAGAGGGATGTCTATGGTATTTACTAGGGCACGATTCATTTGCTGCATGAAATCTTCCCAAATGCAATATTGTTTTTGATCAGTGTCTGTTGTATGTGTATGAATACAGATTTGACAAAAAACCCAAAGTGTGTGGATATATTCACTGAAAGTGAAAGTTTAACTGAATACTTTGCTGTAGTGCTTATTCCAAAGTCTTTTACCATTCTACCAATGTCTGCTACATGTATAGAGAGAGATATCATGTAAGCTGGAGGCTTTGAGAGTGAAGATGACATTGCAGGATGGGGAGATGATGCTGAAGCAGGAGCTTGAAGCAGTGAAGGCAGCGATGCTGCATTGTAAAACGGAGTATGATAAACTTCAGCGACGAATTGTTAAGCAGGTATAGCCCCACTCAAACAGGCTTACATATGTCCCTGAACATATACTATAGTGTATGCTGATGTAACATTTGCAGTTGTTGGATGTTAAAATGATCTTGTACCATAATGCACATTTTTACTTTTAGTTTAGAGACTATGCTTATAGTTTTTATTTTTAGATTTGATTTATTTATTTATGTATAAGCTGGAGCCACGCTGTCTCGCCTGACTGTATACGTGTGTATTGCTGAGATGACAATTAAGTTCATTTTGACTTTGTCTATTTAGGGATAACTGATCACTGCAAGTCATGCTTTTGTCTGACCACAGACTCAGCAGCTCCAGGATGTGGAGCACCAGTCGGCGCTGGAGGCTCGGAGCCGGCAAGAGCTGCACAGCTTCCGCATGCAGAGTGTGGAGCAACTGCAGGAGGACATGGAGGAGAGAGAGAGTCAACTCAGAGCCCTCAGCGCCCAGCTGGAGAAGACCAGCCAGGAGAGTGAGCTACAGCAAGAGCGCAATCACAAACAGATTAAAAAGGTAATGCAGAGTCCTGGAACATGAAACTTCTTAATAAAACATTCATTATCATACACATACAGCTTCAGTGACTTACTACTACATGGGTAAATCATTTTTTCCACAAATTTGTGATTTCTCTCATACTCCAAATGTCGTCAATCAAAACGTATTTGCTGCTTATCTCATATACATCACATAGCTTATCTTTTTTAAAAAAAAAAGGCAAAATTCACACTTCATATCTGTTACATTTGTTTTTTCATTTGGTCTTTTTTTTTTTTAGATAACACTAAAAAAACCTTGTCAGAAATCACACAAGGAAAACTATGTTAATACTGAAAAGAGTTTGAGGCAGTAGAGTAATGAAATTCACAAGAAGCTAATTGATGGTGTATGAACTTTTATCTACTTTCACTTTGTAGCTCCACTGAAAATGCAAAGGACACCAAACGTATCTTGGCTGAACAACGTTTGTAATGGGTGGATAATTGTTTACTTTTTTGTTTGAACTATTGCTTTAAGCGCTATGGTAAAAAGTGACCCAAGTGGTTTTGGACCAGTAAGTTTTTACTGGACTGTAGTGGCCTAGTGGTTAGGGAGTTGCTCCTGCGATCTGAAGGCTGTGGGTACCATTAGAAGTACCTTGAGGAAGGTACCGTCCCCACACACTGCTCCTGGGTGCTGTATTCCTGGCTGCCCGCTGCTTCCCTTGGTGAACGGGTTAAATGTAGAGAATGAAGTTCCTGCTGTTCACATATGACAAATGGACACTTTGCACTATTATAGCAGTCTGCTTACATTTTTAGGTGCGAACCCAGCTCAGTCATGAACGCTGTTTAAAACTGGAGGCTTTCCAGACAGTAGACAAACTGCAGACCCAGATTCACAGCTTTGAGACAGCTCTGTCTAAACAGATCTCCTCTTCAGGTGCTCACACTATCATTTCTCTTCACCATTCTGGGTTTATTTGGAAACATGAGACTAATCAACCCTTTTGTCCCTTTATTCTACAGGATGTAAGAGTGCTTTCTCAAGTAGAGCTGGTGAGTTCATTTCTCAGGTGGCCAGAAGTTATTTTAGACTGCATTTTCAGGTACGTTAATTGTTTGATATTTTTGTTGTTGTTTAAAAGTTAGTGGCTTTATAGAAGGCACATCTGAAGAATCTGATATTGACACTACAACTAGACCAGTTACAGCTAGGAGAGACTCTGGGACACTACTTGAGAGACCGAAAACAGTGAGTCATTTTTAAAAACAGCACTATTTAAAACAGGTTTTGCCCAGTTACATTAAAAAATGCACTATGATGCTTCTGTAGTCCGGAGTCTGAAGTCTGACTGCTTATGCAAAATAGACTGCTCAAAGGTTAGAATTTCACTCCTGAACTGAGACTTGGTTTAAAACCTTTTGTCCCAAATTCACAGACCCCACGGCGCCTGCGAATGGAGATTGCTGAAATGCTGTTACCCAGCCTGCCTGACCGATCCTCCTCACCTCTTCCATACAAAACACAGCATCCTAGACTAGGACACAAGTAAATTTTTAACAAACCTCGCTGCATACAGACATTCTGCATGGATTTTTCATAAAAGATATCTTGTATGTCACACTTCATCTGAAAGTCAACTGTCCAAAAACATGTGGGGCATCTGCGCTGGCTCTATAGTGCACTGGTTTAAACCAGCAGCTCCAGCCTAGAAGGTTGTGGGATCAAATCTGAGCTGTGTACTTTATATCTTGCACAGTCACCTGAAAGTAAAATATCATAAAAACCTTGGTTAGATTGCAGTGGTCTTAAGAATCGAAGGTCGTGGGATCAAATCTGGCTTTTGTACCTTGTATGTCACATTTCATCTGAAAGAGAAATGTCAAAGAAAGAAAAAAAGCCATGATAGCAGTGAGATCCTGTGGCTCAGTGGTAAGAGCACTGCCTCTAAAACCTGGAGGTGAGAGCCTTTAGTTTTAAGTCTTGAACATCAGACCTCAACAAAAAGGCATGCTAGCTGTGGGATCCAGTTTCACTTTCACTTAAATGGACTAAAATGAACCATAAATTATGTGACCATTACACCAACAGGGACTTTAATGATCCCGCATTCAGATACATAGACTTTAATATGGAGTTGGTCCCCCTGCAGCTGCTATAATGTTCTGCCCCCATGTTCCAGAACTATTCATCCAACATCAGTACCTACTGTTGTGGCTGCACACAATCAAATCCTCACAGCAATGTTCCAACCATAGTCTAAAAAGTCTTTCTAGCAGATTCCACAAAAAAAGCTCCTTATTTGTTGTGTTTGCAAACCAAATGTTATTGTACTTTTGTTTATATAGCAGTACTTTAAAAATTAAATTGTGAGTAAAAATTTGACTTGTTGCCCAGCATTTATTTTCTTTGTCAAATGTTGAAAGATTTAATTTAGAGAATTCTGAAGACTTCGCAAATGATCTACCAACAGATATGTATGTGTTTCATACAAGTAGCACAATCACTAGCAATTGCTGCCAAAATGAAGGACAATAATTTAGATATCTTATTCATGTACACTGTACCCTAAACAGTTTTTTTCCCACATGAATACAGCCCTTTGGCACAATTTCTTCTAAAAGTCAGTAAACCCAGTGGCATGATTGTTTTATCCTAAAACATCACTGATGATCAATCAGTGGGCATATCTGAATGATATCAAACTAAAATTCAAAGCAATGTTTTTCAGTGCATCAGCAATGACAACCGTAAAAATACATTTCTGGTCTTCAGTTCTGTGGGGCCAGGCTGGTGGTGTAGAGGTAGGATACGGTTCCAGCTTGGATCTGAAATGTCTGTCCCTGGATCTGACCACTGGGGATCTGCTCACCTGTCTGGCTAATGGAGATTGGCTGACTGGATTGGCTGCTGATGTGGATTGCTCCTGTGTGGCTCTGGCCAGGGTGCTCTTGAGCGAGCTCCACCTCGGCAGCAGCGGGCTCCTGAGTGACAGAAAGCTGTGGGATGGCCTGCTGGATCACCTGCAGCTGCTGCTGAAGAGGCCGTGGGTTAATCTGCAGCTCTTGCGGAGCTCCATGGTGAACCTGTAACTGCTCCATGGCCTCTTTAGTCAGAGTAATGACATGCATTTGCTCTGACTGGCCACTGCTTACTTGGCCCTCTACCACACTGATGGTTTGGATCTGGCCACTGGGGTCCAGTCCATCCTGAGCAACTAATGCCAGGTTCTGGACGTGTCCTGAAGGCTGTGTGAGGAGAGTGAGGCTGGAGTGGGCTTGCCCAGCTGCAGCAAGATCCCCAGGGGTACCCTCAGTGGTGATAATGCTGATGGCTGGCTTCTGGCCCTGGACCAGATTGATGTCACCCACTTCACTTGTGACCACCAGCTGGATCTCCTGTTCTGGGTGGTACTGCTGCAGCTGGAGGATGCTATGCATCTCCTCAGTTTCCGCTGTGGTCTCCACCACGGTTGTTTCAGCAGGCTCTGTGACAGGTTGCTCCTTGTTGTGAGTTTTAACGTGAGCTTTCAGGTTGTCCAGTCGAGCAAATGACACATCACACACAGAGCAGACAAAGGGCTTTTTCCCAGTGTGAGAGGCTACATGACGTCTTTTGGCACTGGGATCGGAGAAAGACTTGCTGCAGATGTTGCACACATACGGCTTTTCTCCTCTGGACATTATGTGATCAAGAATAATGTACGTTAGTACCGCCATTTAAGCAAATGCTGAAAGTGAAAATACATTCGTCAACATCTAAGGAAGATAGTGGACACTCTACCTGTGGATTCTGATGTGAGTCTGCAGTGTGCTCTTGGCTGTGAAACACTTTCCACAAATCTCACATGTAAAAGGCTTCTCACCTGCAACAAAACACTGCTATGAATTCAACCTGTAAATACCACTGGCACACCTCAAGAAACCATAAACCATCACACAAAACAAACCATATGTATAATAATTCATTAAGTGATTATATGTAATGATTTGTGTTTGGAGAAATTGTTTACTATTTAGTTAGTACAAATTAGTCCTGAGTGTTTATTTTAACAATAGTGTATTTTTTATGGGGCAAAACTTAGTGGCACCTGTACAAAATAATTTAAAATAAAACCATGAAACTTGCATTGGAAAATCCATTTGTCTAATCTGTGCAACTAAAGGAAACAACCCCACCCAAAACACAGCATATACAAAAAAATGTAGCTCAGCTCTTTATTACAGGTCAAAATTTGGATGCCAATAGTTCTAGAATTGACTGTATTTTCCTCTAAACTGGCAAAATATGATTAAAGTAATAGGTGCAGTGGAGATATGACACTACAAGCCACAGCTGCAAGCCTAAACTATCAATAGCACACATCTAAAAACATGCCAAATTAAACAATGTCAAGCAGACTTGTTAAAGTGGATTCTGACAGCTTATTATCTATAAATATTGACAAAAATGTGTATAGCTATAAAAAATCCTGAACAACTTAGCCTGTTTTCAGGTGCTAATTTGGGACAATAAATTGTGTACATTTGATTTTAACAGAAGCGTTGCTTTAAGTGGATTTTCATTAAATCAAATATTTGCTTCCATCACCATATTTGCTCCCATAACCATCACCTGTGTGTGTTCTCAAATGTTTCTTCAGTTGGGCTGCATCCATAAACCTGTGATGACAGTGGGCACATTCAGGTAGCGCTTTGCCTGTATGAACTCGGTAATGACTCTTTAACTGCCTCTTCTGACTGTACGTTTTCCCACACTGGTCACAGCTAAAAGATTTCTTTTCTGGAAAACAAGAAGGCCAACAGTAGTAGGTTAATATATACAAAAACAAACTCAATTATACGACTGTACAGGACTGGGGATTTTAATGACTAGACACACAGTTTCCCATACCTGCATGTAGGTTCATATGCTCCTGCAGGGAATGTCTGGTGGAAAGAGCTTTGGAGCAAATAGTGCAAACAAAGGGCTTCTCTCCAGTGTGCACGCGCTGATGAACCAGTAGTGTGTGTTTCTGTGTGAAGCTGTTCCCACAAATGAGGCACTTGAAAGGTTTTTCACCTGCAAAAGGGCCACAAACAAAATTTACTTTAATATTTTTAGCAAGGGCCATGTTGGGATCAACTGACTATGCATGTACATGAATCAAAGACACCAGTAAGACCGAGCCAAAGCTTCACCTGTGTGGGTTCGCTGATGCATTTTTAAAAACAGATGATTTTTAAAAACTCTGCCACAGTCATCACAGCGTGGCTCTGTGGCTGGGTATTTCCTTTTTCCTGGCACTGTTCCTTCACTAATGTCATTTCCCAGGTTGTAACTTTTTAGCTTCACCGGCTGCCTTATTTTGCGTCTGCTGTGCCGCAGCCTCTCCTCTTTTGGGTTATAGTCTGCATCATCTGAGTCTCTGGGCAGGGCATTAGAATCACATGAAGGATCTGCTGCCTCTGAAGATTCTACAAATGAATCCACTGTTGCTTGTTTTGGATTCCTGGTCTGTGATTCAGCAGAAGGTCCATTCTCCTTTTGATTCGAGTCCTGGACGACTGAGCCTGAAGCTGGCAAGTCTGCGTTCTTCCTTGGCCGTCCTCTTTTGCGCTTTAGATGGATTCCAGCTGTGCTTGTGTCACCACTTCCTCCCTCTGAAGAAGCATCTAGCACTGAGGCCGACCTCCTCAAGTGACCTTCAGCATGAGCTTTCACCAAATCACTGATCTCCAGCAAACGGGCCACATCAAGGAGCTGCTCGCTGGTGTTTTCCTCCACGGACACATTCGCACTGTAAATGAACTCAAGCACAGATGCAAAGGTCTTGGCTGCCATGCCATCTAATTTGTAGATGGACTGACTGAGCTGATCTTCTGCCGTGAACATCAGGGAGAAATACTCACTGCTGGCAGCTAACAGAGCCTTATGAGCCTTGAAGTGCACATCCTCCACAACAAGAGTTATGTCACAAAGTAACTCTCGTTTTCTAAGTGTGTCAAATTTATTCAGGATGGAGTCCTTGTGAGTTTTTGAATGTAGAGCCAGGAAGTTCGACGCTTGAGTCTGCAGTTGCTCGGACATTCTGCCGCTTTATGTGACAAGAAGACAAGAGATGTACATGTTAAAATCAGAAACAGAAGTCACTCAAAATGGATTGAAATAGTTTCAGCATGCAGTTACAGTTGACATTTAACACATTTATTTTAGCAATGCATTCTACAGTTAAGGAATTAAAATCTCTGTACCACTTCATCCACAACTACATAGAAAGGACTTGAGAAAGGACTAACTGCTATGGCTTTTGCAGTTCAGCAGGTCTCAACACTTAGTTATTTTTTTTTTATTTTTATAAGTTTGAATAAGTGTATCAATATATTTTGATTGTTTTATTATTATTAATGACCTTTACATCTCAATTTTTTTCATTTACTTTGATTTTGTACAGCACTTTGTAACTTTGTTTGTGAAAAGTGCTATATAATTAAAGATTATTATTATTATCATTTCAGGAGACCATGCTGGACAGTATGTCTGCATAGAATTGCAATTGGTTACACTCTGTTCTTCTGTCTTCAGTACAGTTTTTTTTTAGTACTAAAATAAAACAAAACAGCACAACACTTCAGTGCCAAAAGAAATTTTACATCAAGGTCCATAAAGACATGGTCGGATGAGTTTAGTGTGGAAGAACTTGACAGACCCGCACAGAGCCCTGACCTCCATCCCACACAACACCGTTGGGATGAACTGGAACAAAGACTGCAAGCCAGGCCTTCTCATCATCAATGCTCTACAGAATGAAAGGGAACAAAATCCCATATAAACACTTCAAAATTTTGTGGAAGGCCACAATATAAAGATTGTTATATCTGCAAAGAAGGACCAGCATCTTATTTAAGTATGTATTTAAATGCAAAGTAATCTAAGTCCCTGTTTGTAGTGGGCAGGAGTCCCAAAACTTTTGACCATGTAGTGTACCTCCTTTCTCTACATGTAGGTACTGGGCTACAGGGCTGACACACTGTCAGAATGCGAGTGTTCAGGAAATTCAACAGCAGGAAAGAACGAAACTAAACAGCAGCCATTTTTAACCAGGATTCTTTAGAGACAACACTCTGGAAACACTGGAGATTGGAAAGTCCAAACTAGACGTCTTCATCTGTTTCTAGGACGTGAGGAGAAATCAGACGAGCGTACACAGTCTGTCCAATGTGGACCTTTGCCCAGTTTTACACAGAAATGCAAAAATCAGGCTCGAATTTTAACCCAACGCCAAATCAAGAGAACAAGGAGGTTCGGTTCTGCGTTTATATATTTGGCTTCGCGCAGATAAAGGTGGTATTTTAATAGCAAAAACTCAGTTTCCCCGCATTTATTTTAATACACCTCTGAATGGTAACAATCCGAAATACAAAGCTTTCAGGACCTTACCTTAGAGAAGCCACAGAGACATTGTAAATGTCGCGAGATTTGCAAGACTGTAAGAGTACTGACTGGTGACCTCTAGTGGTGGTCTCTGTCCGAACTCCAAGTTCAGACGGACAGAGTCCTGCTGTTTTAGGTAAGTTATTTTTTATTTTTAGCATGTTTCTGCTGTAACTTCTTTTGTAACTCGCATCAGCTACTTAGGTATCTTAGGTTAAATGGTTATATATGTGTATATACACACACACACACACACACTGACTTTAGCTTTAGTGTGTAGCTTTATATATATGTAG
>JBBJLR010000001.1:28700542-28715221 GCA_037577145.1 Brachypetersius gabonensis
TATATATAACCTGATGGGGAACTTTCTACTAACTCTTCATCCACATTTAATCTAATATATTCAAAGATATTATTTTGACTAACATTAAGATGAAATTATTTTGTACCTAATTTCAATGTTTACCATGGACACTGTTTTTAAATAATAAAAATTTTCTTAGTAGTGGCACAAAATAACATCTGTCGTGTTCCTGGTCAAAAGTGACTAGTATGATATATTTAGTAAAGACAAAATATCAAATCTTACAACATTTATGCCAGAACAAATAAACACCATTTTCTTGTCTTCTCATGAACATGTTAGACAATCCATTCTGGTTGTTGCATATGCTTTGCAAATGTAAACACTGCATTTGTGGCAGACAAAGCTTGTCTATACATGCCGTGGTGCACATAGTTGGCAACTTTTTCCTTCCGTCCTCCTCCAGTGGGCTTAGTTCTAGCTGCTGATGTTTGCACCAGTGAGGCAGAGCATGGTGTTCGAGGAAGGTGTTGCTGCCTTTGAATGAGGGGTTCTACTATGGCTTTGCCCTGTTTTTTCGAGGACAACCTTCACCCTCTGGTTCTTCTCGGGAACACCATCAGCTGGTTTGCCTGTGTAAACCTTCATGTTCCAGACATAATCCGTCTTCACATTAGATGCTGCCCATCTTTATACCGTACTTTGCTGGTTTACTCGGCACATGTTGTTTGAAGGGACCGCACCGTCCCGTAAAACGGCCAAGACGCTCATCAAGATTGTTTGCAGTGACATAGTTGCACGGAAAATTGCACACTCAGACCCTGCATCCCATCAGCTGGATGTAGATTCATTCTTTGATCTGTAGACACTGCACAAAATCAGCACACCGATGTAGGCGTCAATGTCTCTTTGGTCTGCTTCCTTCTGGGCTTCTCCATAAACTCTTCTCCCTTCCAAGTTTGTCCTGGTAATGACTATGGTTTGGATTGAGTCTGGAAGGAAGTGTTGGAAACAGGACTTCATGCTGTCCACCCAGGATATAGCGTACCTCGTCATGCCTATGGTGTCTTCAGATGAAAGCCGGTCTCTTGTCTCAGGTGGGGATGATACCTATGAGAAATTCAAATTTTTGGACTGAAATGTCACAACGACCTCGGATGGGTTTTCTTCCTCATCGCTGGATTCATACTTCCACCTCTAAAGCCTCCTCATTGTCAGCTTCCTGGCTTCTCTCCTCCTGAACAGACCCATATTTAAATACGTAATCAAGACACTAACGCACAGTATATCACTGAGCCATTGTGATGCTACAGAATGAACTGCGTTCTGGTGCGTACAGGACACATGGAAGGACGAAGCGGGCACATTCGCCTTCTCCACAGTCTGTGTATTGCCTGGAGTGAGGCCTGTTTGGCTCTTGCTTGAGTAAACAAAGTCATTGAACCTTACAGCAAACCAATAAAATTAACTGCCTTTTCTAGAGAGAATATTTGAAATATGGTCAGATTTGACCAGAACCCACCGAGGGATGGAAAAAAAACAAACATGTCATTTCATATGCCTGCTGTTATGTCATCAGAATCCCTTTTTTGTTATAATTTTAACAACATATTGGAACAGAAAACAGTAAAGTGTTAGTATATACATGGTTTTAATGTTAGCTAAACCTTTGCAGCTTTTCACAACAAAAATAACAGTCACAATCAATTATTCTGAAGAAAACAGGGTGTACCTAAACTTTGGTTAGGCATTGTGCATACACTAACATCTATAATTAAAGCTGAAGAACCAAAGGGTTTAAGAGATTTACCTGGACTTTTGTAGATGTTGAGAACATCAGAAAAGAAGTGAGGCAGTAGTCTCTCCAGCAAGAGCAACACCTCCTCTAGCTCTTCCAGTACACCCACCAGCAGGTACTGCTCCACAACATTCTCCTTAGCCTTCTGCAATGCCCACGAACTTGGCTCCCTATACCAAAGGCATACAGGTGCTGGTCATAAAAGTAGAATATCATGACAAAGTTGATTTATTTCAGTAATTCCATTCAAAAGGTGAAACTTGTATATTAGATTCATTCATTGACTGAATGTATTTCAAATGTTTATTTCTTTTCATTTTGATGATTATAACTGACAACTAATGAAAGTCCTTGTCATGATATTCTAATTTTATGACCAGCACCTGTATTATATCAACTGGTGGTTACGAGTATTCATGGGGTTTAGGTTACAAGTTACAAAAAAAAAGCCAATAAATGCTTATTTTTATTATCTAAACCCTAAATATGCTCCCAAA
The DNA here is from genome assembly GCA_037577145.1 of Brachypetersius gabonensis. Taxonomy (NCBI): domain Eukaryota; kingdom Metazoa; phylum Chordata; class Actinopteri; order Characiformes; family Alestidae; genus Brachypetersius; species Brachypetersius gabonensis. Next base: position 28,702,799 of record JBBJLR010000001.1, read on the forward strand.
ACACTTACATTTCATTTAAAACTAAGCTTAATACATTACCTTTAAAAAATTTAAAGGTAAGCTCAAGGTAGCTACATGCGGGAAACTGTTATCATGCGGGAATGTTGGACTGCATCTGCCAGAGATGCGTCACAGTGCAGCAGCCAATCAGCAGCAAGAAGAAATGAATAACACTCCCGGATTGGTTACTTTCAAACCTTCCATCTCTGAGTGCCGGGTTATTTCGCCATCCTAAGATGCGTTTTTAATACGATTTCTTTGTGCTCGACTAAAATATTTATACAGATATATTTTATATGGAAGATTAGCTGAATTTACATCACTATGTAAGTTACAAAATTAGTAAATTATATTTTTCTTAATCATTTAGCAATAGAATGCATGAAAAATTATATATTGCCACAAAAAAGCAACAATAAATGCAGAGCGTATTTGTGGAAACAGTTAAGTTCTAAGAAAAAAATTGCAAATGACTGAGGCTGTGAGCTCTGAACTGCGAGGGTCGACTGTACCTGGACTATAAATCCTTTTTATTTTTTATATTTTCTAATCTTTACCAGTAAAATGGCATTATGTGATACCAATTGTCTTAACGCTGTCTCACCTGCACTGAGGATGCTGGCCACAGAAATAAGGAATGATGTAGAAGAGTCGCGGGTTGGAGCACTCAGGGTAGCTTTCCAAGATACAAGTGTTTATGTCCTGAAACCAACAAAAACACAATATAAAACACTGTAAAATGAGGGTCCATAAATCTGTCAAGAAATACACCTAGTATTTCAGTGTAATACTCTTCAGTGTGACCTATCAGCAAATAGTCTTGTGAACAGGCATGTTTATGTTCATCCACAAGGGGGCTAAGTACACAAATCCTTAAACTGTGGGGGCATTCATATCAGTCAGCTTCAGGCGGGGGACCCGCGCCTGTCTATTTCCTGCCCTAAAGCAAACAAAACCTGAGCATTTCTTGTAAGATATATACAGAATTCCTTTCACAAGAGAGAACTGTACATATACAAATAGTGCTTCTTCATATCTGGCTATGATACACCATCAGACAAAAGTACTGTCCTGATAATCCCGCCAGGGTACAAATAAAATACAACGTACCCTACAAGCTACAATATGGTCCTTAAGGTCCATTTCTGTATGTTAAAAAGGTTTTAAAAGTACAATACTTTCACTTCTTCAGGGGAAACTTGACTATTCTCGAAAAGAAAATTGAAAGGTCTGCAGTAAATATAGAGTGTACGAAATTAAAAAGAAAACCTGGATATAACTGGAATGGAAGGTTTCCTAATGAAAGTTATTGACCCAGTGCATTTGGGCCAGGAGAGGTACAGTGTCAGAGGTACCATATAATTTACTAGTACAATGTATGTGAGAATTTTACTGTTACAAATGAGACAATTAACTGAACTTCATGTCAGAAATGTAACTGAGTGAATATTCATAGCTCAGAAAGTAAAGACGATTGATGAGCTCTGTCTTCAAGGTCGATACAAGAAGTTTTAAAACCGTGTGCAAGGTGACTCATCACCAGAGCACCTCAGAGAAAAAGCAGCAGCAAAGACAGCAAAGTTGTTTCTTCCTCTAAAAATAACATGTGTGTTCTACTTAATAAACCTAGCCTGCTACCAGAGTGGTGAAAGAGCCATTCATACGAAACTGTAAAACACACAAGGGGGAAATTTGGGCACATTCAATTTATGATGCAGCAAAGCTGTGCAGTTGCGGCACTGCTAGCCACTGAGCGGTGGTAATTACAGTGTAGCGCACCCAGTGCACTGGCAACTTCAGCCAGGAACCTGAATCCAAACTTACACTTTGGCACTTATACCAGAATTCTTTATATAAATATTGCTTTCCAAACAAAAACAGTTATCCTTTCCCAAAATCCAAAAATATTCCTGCAGATTGAGGGGCAAAAAAGGCTTTAGATTCAACATGCCTGAAATTAAAGGCTAAATGATGGGCTGTTACCCCTCATTGAATAGTGAAAGTTAGGCACATTCATGCCTTGGGTCATAGATCAGCCAAATGAAGTTTCAATCTTCAGTCAATCTCCATGGCTCTCGAGTATAACCATTTCCAGGTGGAGAGTCCAGTGTTAAACAATGCCCAAGCTGGTGGTGGTGGTCTCCTGCAGTAGCCCGTCTCTCAGAGCGGTCTCCATACCGTCGAATGGGTCTCAGCCATTCACACCGTGTGATGACAAGAATGCCTCTGAGCATTTGTGGATGTTTAGACATGGGTACCTAAAACCTCAGCCTCAACGGTGAGATTTGTAGCACTAGATTCTTCAAGACGAATGTGGCCTGCTCATGAAATAAATCAATGTTAACAGTCACATAAGAGAAAATAAAATCCTTACTAGATATCTCTCGTCGTCTTTCATTCCGGGAGTGCGGACAACATGATTCTCTTCTCCTCTCCAGTCTCCAAAGCGCCGGAAAAAATAATTGGAAAGGAAGCGGTTGATCGGGTCTCTAATGATGTTGATGTATACAGGCTCATCTATTCGGAACCTGTTTAAAGGGAGGTTAAGACAGGATTCGTAACTCTATAATGTCATTTTTTAGAGTCAAGTTCAGAGGACACTGACTCAACACTCTCCAACAAACACAATGTTGGTTTGCTGTGCCTCTGAGCGACTATCGGGAGTCTCTAGAGCGTTCTCCCCCGTTCACACTGTTCTAGTTGGGTAATATTAAGTCAGTGTTCCATTTCTGCAAAGATGCATCTTTACAATCTGATAAAGTGCGTCTTGACATGGTGAAATACCGCTGTATTTAGAGGCGGGAGGTTTAAGAGTAGTCAATCCGAAAATGTTATTTATTTCTCCTTGCTGCTGATTTGGGGGATCCCATGCTCGCTGTACTTCGAGGCGTGAGGTTTGAATGTAGCCAATCTTATGTAGTCCGTGTCTTGCCTTTGTATTTTAGTGTTTTAAACATTTTTTCACAATATTCAACAGTTATTTCAGTCTATTTAGTATTAGTAAGCTGCGCCCTGTCTAACTGTCTAAACATGTGGGCAGAGAGAGTTTTTTCAACGTTTCTCTTGTGTACGAGTCATGTTTTGGCTCACCGCACGCTGCTAATGCTAATGCTAATGCAATTTCCTCCAAGATCAATAAAGTTTTCTGATTCAGATTTTTTCTCCTGGCTGCTGCCATTTGAATTATCTGTACTAAATGCAGACCAAGATCTCCCCCGTGGATCATCTCAGTGTTTCTCTAGTTATTTGTTTTGTCCTTCTTAAAGGATTTTTATTACTGTAAATTAAATTAAAAGAGGCCAATAAGGGTATTCCTTTCCATTTTCTTTAAGGGCAACGCATTAAACTGAGTTTAAAAAGAAATTAAAGTGTTCTAGGAATATATTTTGAGGTATATTTAGGGTTTACACTATGAAAATAGGCATTATTACACATTTTTCAAGCAGGGGGTCATTGTACATTGTCTGATGCTGATGTAGTTTTATGACTTAGTATTTTAGCCTAAAATGTGTTTTCTACATACAGTCACAGCAGTGAGATTGAATCTAATCATCGAAAGCAAAATAGTACGCAATGAAATTTTATTTTTACCACTATTTTACCATTATCAGCATTACATATAAAACATGTGTAGGTCCACAGGTAATTTTGTACAGCAAAGCTGTGGTGTAATTTTACCTGGTGAAATTGAGGAAATGAACATGTCGGGTGTAGAGGAATGGTTTAGGAGTAGTGCTTATGTTAATCATCAGGTCCATCTGCACGTCAACAAAAGAGGAGAAATGACATGCGTAAATATTTTGTAAAAGGTTCATGAAACCAGCAATGGCAAAAGTCTAGGACAATACCTGTTCATGCTTGCTAAGTCTGGTCTTATTGTGGATGTCTGAAGAGATGAGGGTGAACTGGTTTCTTTCTGCCAGAATACGAAGGAGGAGGACAATCGTACGACTTCCACACTTCCCAACTCGATTATAAATAACTTGACTTGGGAAAGGCAATGCCTATAGCAAACAAATGGCCCATTACATTAATGAACAGCTATCAGTCGAATTGTTATGTAGGCCTTGCAAGTATAATTCATTTGCATGATTCATTCATTATAATAATATAATTATATAATTCATTAGCACACAAAACACAAAAGACTAGCTTTTAAGTGTCATTTCTGTGGACAGCATTCACATCATACTTACTTTGGGTGCTAAGGGCCCATGGTCATCAAGAAATGTTGATTCTCCTAAAAGGAAAGAATCAGGTCATGCATCAGAATAAATGTGTAAAGTATATAAACTCCATGTACTGTGTAGGTGACCGCTGTCTGAATGAAGATTACTGATGCCCAATAAACCTCTTCGGTCCAGGCACAACAATTACAGCAAGGAAGTGTTGATTAGGAGACTTCCTGGCAGTTCTCTGCATTGTCAGAATATCAGGGACCATAAAGAACTCTTTCATGCTGCCAATATACCGAGACACAAAGGGGCTACTTGATAACTGCTTGCGGCTCTGCCTTCTCCAGCACCTCTCCAAACACTCACTGTTTGTTCATGCTAATGGCAGGGGGCTGCGGCTGCTGCAAGGGAAATACATTCCCATTTAACAAAATAACATGCTCAAGTGTCGATGTGGTTAGACTGAAACAATGCTCATGTAGAAACACTCTTACTTCAGCTAAACAGTGATTCAAGCAGGAGTAAAAGTTACTATTAAAACAATCTAAATAAAATAAAACTTATAAAGAATTCCCTATAAAACCAGCACAGGAATCAAAGTTTTTAAGGTGCTATTCTTTCTTTATACATCTGGAAAAAGCTATGAGAGCTGTGGGCATCAGCCAACCGTCCAGATGCTGTCACTAACAGAACAGAAGTAATTTTTATACAAATAAGAAATTAGGAAATAAATGACTAAACTGGAGCTGAGTAAAATGTAGCATACTTTAATAAAGTATATTTTAACTTTTAAAATAATAAAATTATCATTGGAAAATGCTAAGAAACGTACAATGGAAGACTATACTAAGCTTTATTCTAAGGACTTAAAGGAGATTTCTGAGTATCTAAACTGTAGGCTACATCAGTGTAAATAAGTGGAAAATACTTACCTGCCTCTGGATGAAGTGATCTCATCCCAGAGCATCACCACAAATGTAACTTTTTTAATTGCATTAATTCAAGGAAAGTCCTCATTGTGTCAGTATCTCAGTTTTTTCCCTCCACAACACAAGAGGAATTCAGGAGGTTATCAATGACTGATAATGAATGACTGCTCTAGTTAAGGAATGTTGAGGCGTCGTTCCATGTCTTTCTTTCCCCAGAGAATTTGTAGATAATTCTATCAAGATGTAAACAACGTAGGCTAATTTAGAGTGATTCAGTGCAAAGACTGAAGGGACTACAACACAGATTTGCATTTAGCTGGATAAGGGTGGCAAATGCTGTAATTGTCCATGTAAATGTGCCATTGTAGAGAAAGTGGAGAACCAGACATCTGAAATACCTTTAAAGGGCTACCTCATTAAAAGTTATTCTAGGTAATTGTTAAAAATGTGTTGTCATATGCCTGATACAGCTGATACATGCTTTTACAATACAGTTTTTGCCTAAAATGTGTTTTCAAAAATACATTTAAGACTGAGAGGTATATACAGGGTGTTAAGAGGCAAAATAGTTCAAGAAGTAACCAAAGACTGAAAGCATCTCAATAAAATCAGTTACAGGAGCACACAGCGTACAGCTGTTATTGCAGTGGGATGTGATATAATGTACTGCGCATTTTATGTTTGGTTACTGATATTCGGATCGGTCATTGAGCTCTGATTGTAGTAAACTTTAACACTCACTGCTATAAAACCACCGACCATCTTGCAGTTCATTTGAGTCATTGACTCATTAATTAATCGGGCTACTCGTTAATTAGGTAGCCAGTCTTTTATGAAATTTAAATAGAAATGTTCAAGACATCACAGCATTTATTGCTCGTTCCAGGTAAGTGCTGCCTCTTACCAAAGTAGTACCGAACATGAAGGAGAAGTTGAGGTGGACCTCCATTTAACTGCCACAAAACGGAGCCCAAACAAAACAGCAGCAGCGTGGTCAGGCACAGTCCAAAATCCCTGCGAGAAACTCTCAACAAAATAACGGCCAGCCAGTTTCCCCTCCTGTTCTTCCCTCTGAAATAACTCTTATGGCTGAGATTGTTTCCAGCGTGCTTCGCCATCTTCTCATCACACGGTGTGAATGGCTGAGACCCATTCGACGGTATGGAGACCGCTCTCTCTGAGAGACGGGCTACTGCAGAAGACCACTGCCAGCAGCTTGTGCCAGGCGTCTGAGAGACCTGTGTGTCTTTTTGAAACCAAAGCGTCAAATTACAAATTATACAAGCACTTTTTTTTGCCCCACATGTAGACTGTAGGCTCCTCTTGCTCCAGCCCCTCTGACTCTCAGCCTAAAACTGAGTGAACTCCTCTGTGTGCAATAATGCATAATTCACTACTGCGATGGGCTCTTTTTGTCCAAATTAGTAATGGCCGTATAACTAACAAGAAACCAGACACTAATTTAACATCTTAAGTTTAAAACAGTTCATGCAACATCAGGGAAGCACCTTGTTTTTTTATATGGCCTGGAACCTGCAGAGTACAAAACCTGTTAGTTGGGTTATTCGGACAAGAATCACCTAGACTTCAAGATTGTTGACCTTTTTATTGTTTTGTTGCTGAGAAGTCAACTTTATAATCCACACACTCGTTTGTAAAGGCCACAGATGTCTACTACATATCAAAGGAATAAAGAATGTAATGACAGGAAGCATCATAAAATGCTATATTATAGCACAAAATAAATGTTCAGTTTGACGAGGTCAAACAGTTTGAGGAAAATATATAGTAGTTTTCAAATCGTAAGGACAGCCAACAACATGCTTGCCAGCAAAAAACAATGGAAAGACCCAACATTTAATAAAAGATTAATCAAAATAGCTGAACTGACTCATTTTAGCAATTGTTCCCTCAGTTTCAGTAGCTACATACACAATGATCCTTCAACCCAGTCTGTGGTCTGGTTGATACACTGGGTACGTTCGTTCTCTGTAAAGTGCGGACATGTTTTAGTGACTGAATGATTAACTGAACACTGTGAGTTATGTTTTATGTGCTGCCTTGCTAGGATTGGAAACCCCTGACCCATGGGCATATTTCAAAATCATTCATTTTTCCCTCCCAGATAACCGTCCCCCCACAACGCCACCACATTAAAAAATGCACCCATGCCCTGACCAAACTGTAATCAGTAATCAGCAATCAAAAATCACAACCATCATTCTATCATTTTCAATCTGAAGTCTGACACATTTTAAAACAAATGCAAATTCACAATTTATCTTAGAGAGCTCCTATTCTGTATTTACATTTTAGGGGTGACAGCCATAGTTTTATCATTCATATTATTCTACTTCACAATTAGCATAAGATTTAAGGAAACTTTGAAGATGCTGATCTCTGCATTAAAAATCACTAGCTTAACATTGTTTCTTGGTCAGAACAGTATGAACTGTACACTGTATAACCCCGAAAGGTTTGGAATCTTGTGTCAGTGCTTTCACGCATCTAAACACACACACACTCTCATACTTGGTCTGTTTGACAATCTAATACTAAAACTACATGTTTTCAAAGTAAGCATTAATCAGAAAGACCATCTGAAACTGCCCAAGACAGAGGTTTGTCCATTTGGTCCATTGCTTCACTAGTGCTTTAAAAGCATTAGGCATTACTTCACAACAGTCTGTGACGTCCTGCGTTTTTATCCCTCATGGTTGGGTGCTATTGTGCTCTAGCGGTGGTTGTAAGATCTGTGGAATTTGTTGCAGGAGGCTCTCAGTGGCAGAAATTGCTGCAACCAACCAGACACCCATACCAGAAACTAAAAGGTCTCATTAAGGTCTTCAGCGTGCAGAATTACAGCTTTACGCAAATCTCCGATAAACCTCTCAATGGGATCTAAGGAATGAAATAAAAAAAAAAAAGACCATTATCAGTAAAATTGTTTGAAAAGAGCACAAGTTTTTTTTTACATTTATATTATACTCACTGCCATGCGGTGCTGTTTAAGAAGCTGCTGGACTCTAGTCTGATCCATGACTGTTGCAATATCACTCAAAGGCTTGTCCAAGTCTTCGGAATACCTCTGGATGAGAGAAAAAGGGACTCCATACCGACCATGCTGTAAAGAAAATGATTCCGTTTAAGTGTGTATATTACATTTATTTCTCATATACAGAACTGATCATTTGATCATCACAACAGGATACAAAGATGACATCTGCCTGTTGTCATAACAGGCTATCCATGAAAGCATGGCACAACTCCATATAATTGCAATAAACTATTGGATTACAACTTAAAATTCACCTCAGGATTAGTAGGTCCTGCAACAGAGGAAGTGAATTAACGAAGTGAACATTTCTGATGTTCATTTAGACTGATTGCATTGCTTTCACTATCATTGTCAAGACAGACAAGCCATTTTTGGTGTCTGAAGTTATTTCTTCAGGCTATGTAATCTAAAATAGATTTGTTTATAGGATTTCTGACATTGTATAATATACTGTTAAGCAGTAGTCACCAACATTGCTCCTGGATACCGACCTTTCTTCTGAGTTCATCTCCTACCCTAATGCACCCCACCCCAATTCTCTAGTCCTTGATTATCTGAAAGAAATGTGTTAGAATTGGGGTGGAGATAACCACCACTGTTAACTACAAAAATAGCAGGCACCTTTTGTTTGTCTTATGTTTTCAATTTTTATAAATAGTACGTCATTCAGTGTCAAAAAACACCCAAGCAAAGATACATTAGATTTTTAGCCAGACGTTCATAAAAAGCTTTAAATCATGGACAAGGATCAAGTGAGATACCTTATCAGAATAGGGCTCCTCTGTGAGGTCAACACCATCCAAGCTCAGTTTCTCCTCTACAAGAGCCTCCAGATTGTCCGTTTTGCCATGCTGAACTTTCTTTCCAAGCCTATGGATAAGAGGTTTGCTGGACCAAAGAGCGCTGTCAGGGCTCGTCTCCTTACTCCTTGCAAAGGGATGTTGTAGAGGTTTGGGAGGAACTGGCGGTTTCGTATGATGTGTGCATAAAGGAGCACTGACTGGAGCTGCTTTAGGAGTGTCTACAGGTATGTCTTCTTCCTCCACTTCTGCTGTAATGGAATCAACAGACAGAAAAGTAGCTGACAGTTCATCTCCAGTGTCTAGCTCTGTGGATGCATCCTCTGGATTGTCACATGTCTGAGGCTCTTCTGGAAGAACACTTTCAGTTTGATCTGGGACATGTATCTCAGCAGAGCGTTGCCTTTGCACGGCACCCTCAGATGCCTCTGAAAGGGTGGACCTCAGGTTCTCTGGGTCCTTCGTGTGAAGGATCTGATCCTGCAGGAGGTCATCCAGTGAAAGGCAACGTCTCCACAGCCTCTGAGGAGCAGGGTGGACAAACAGTGCATCATAGCTCTGGCTGAGGTGCTTTGCTCTGAGCAAACAGTTGCTCATACCAAAGCAGAGGTCTTTGACGGCCGTCATTTGGAACGGGAGCAGGAGAGCGTGTGAATGGCAATTGGTGGACCCACTGGATTGGCTGAGGGGAGGTGTTGGATACTCAGGAGACGGAAAGTGACTGGACTCGAAGCCTGATGAAGACCTGCTTAAATGAGATGGCTTTTTGCCTTTCCCTAAAAAAAGAGCCATGTGAGATGTGATTTACATGCAACAGCAACACTGTATATATCACTATAGCAAACAATCTATTCATAATCAAGAATGATTGTCATCTTGAAAGAAGATTTTCCACACAACTGATTGGACCATAAAGGCATTATGTATCTAAATATGACCGTGAGCACATACAATAGATTGTTGTGAACAGAAATGGAGAGCAAATGAGGAAAAGGCAGAAAAAAAAAGGCAGTCCAAAGATTAGATCACAGAGCAGTTTATTATTCTATAGCCTCGGTTATAACTGGACAGACTGACAAAGCTGGCCTCATGACTATTTTCCAATGAGTACATGATAGGCAACTCTAGAATACATGGATGCTATTTTTAATTTTTTAGCTCCAATTAAAAAAGAAGACATGTTCTCTTTTACTTAGCTTGTCTGACTGAATAGGAGAAGCACAGTGGTATAATCTCTGTCGGTTTGTAGCTTCTGTACTTTGCATATAGCAGAGGTTTTAGGCACATAAGATATTGTGCAACATTATATTATTTTGACTAGAAAAATATACACAGAGAAACAGCAAACTCTCAAGAGCACAAGCATGGAAAATACTGTTCACAAGGGCTATTGACATTCACAAGAGCATGTCATGATCACTATCATTTATGAGAGTAAATCAAAGCAAAAAAAAAAAAAGGTAAGGTGTAAGCAGAATTTTCAAGCTCGAGCAATGAATACTGCAAGTTAAGCAATGACAAACGTCCCTCAAATCACAATTTTGTCATGCTTTTGGTTCAACACATATTTAGGAAAGTGCAAAACCATCACGCAGCACCATGTTAACGAACAAAACTGAAATGCAGATGCCACTTCCACTACAGAAGAATGTTGCCATTTCCTTCTCTGAATGAGGCATGCCATGATGAACGTAGATGAGAGAATGTTCCTGCAGAGAGAGAATGTACTGGTCCCTTGTGTGTTTGAATGAGACAGGTCTGAAGATGGACACATGAGGGCTAGCAGCTGAGTGCAAGACATAGAAAGATAGTCCGGCCCTCGTGACAGAGAAAAACAAAGCTAGCGACAGAAAGGACAGAGATGGTGGCGAGATGAGCACGGAGAGCTAAGCGCCAGAGTGATCTTGTCACACACTGGTCACACAGTTCAGTTTGTTTGGCTTGACTCTGGAGCATGCAGGCCCTGGCCGCCTGCAGAAAAGAGGCAGAGCAGGGCTGGAGAGAGTCACAGACGAGGAAGGCTGTTATTACCGTTCTCCAGCGTCTCGCTGCTCTCATAGCAGCCTGAGTCACGGGGTGAGTCTGGGGGAGCTTCACTCTGTGACAGAACCTTCTCCTCAGAACCTCCTGATGATCCTTCTCGCTCAGGGTCACTGTTACCTGCACACAAATATTTATAACTGGTTATAACTGCAACTTGTTAAAAAAAATAATCTAGCTTTTCCCTTCAAAAACTTCAGACAAGGCATGTTGAGTGTAGCTTAAAGTACATATAAAGTTGGCAACTAGAAGTACCAGGCTAATAAGTTGAGAATAGTAAAACAGAAGCAGAATACTTATAAGCGCAGCTTTGTTCTAAAATGTATTATGAAAATTTCAGTTGTATTTTTCTTGCCCATGAAGCCCCAGTGGCATTCTGTACTGATAATGAAAGAGCCATGTAGATCTAAAGAATTAAAACTTAAAAAAGCAATTTTTGGACGCAGCAAGCAGGTTTTGAACAAGTAATGGGGTGAACATAGATGCTTATTTAATCTATGTGTTCAATAGATTTTTATTATGTATGTCTCTCACTTTCGGCACACTCACTGTCATACTCCTGCAGCAGCTCCACTGCAGTCAGCAGCACTGCTCTGTGCTGAGGATCTCTGATGTTCAACTCGTCTAGGTCCTCCTCCTCCAGCAACTTAAATGTGTCCAGATCTTCATAGCCGTTAAACAGGAATGTGGGCATGTGTTCCTAAAGCAGCAGACAGTGCAAGCGTTCAGAAACCAAAAAGTAACACTTTTGTACACTGGCAAAACTGTAGAGGTGTATGCTGTAGTACTATGGACTGGTCAGAAACTTACTTTCAGGTTAATGCGCTCCAGAAGCTCTTCAACAGACGTGGGTTTGGGCAGCCGACTCTTCCTCCTCTTCCTGACACTGCGTTTAGGCTTCTCCTCTTCCTCACTCAGCACGTCTACATAGATGAATTTAAAGGTGCCCACCTTGTTATTCAGCAGGCCCATCCATGTCCCCATGGGTGGCTTACTTATGATGTCTATTACATCTCCTCTCTGGAACAAGAAAGATACAATGTGGAATTTAGGAGTTAAGCACATTACAACAACATTAGAGCTGCAGCTATCATTTATATATACACCATTGATTATCTGCCACTTCTTTTGACCATGTAAAAAAAAGCCCATTGCATAAAGATGGGTTAAAAGTAAACTTAAGAACATTTTAAGAATAATTATTGGGGGCTGGGTGAGTGGGTGGTAGGTAGTAGGTAGGTAGATGGGTAGGTGGGTGGTTAGGGGGGCGTGGTAGGTGGGTGGATGGCTAGGTGGGTGGGCAGGGCATCTCTAGGCTCCTGGGCTGCGGGCTGGCGCCTGCCGAGCCAGCTCCTGGGGGGTGGCTCTGCCCGGTGAGGGGTGGGCTTCCTCGGTTGGTGGGCGGCTTCTGGGTTGCGGGG
>JBBJLR010000001.1:28725704-28754083 GCA_037577145.1 Brachypetersius gabonensis
CACACACACACAGTATATATATACACACACACACACACACACACACACACACACACACACACACACACACACACACACACACACACAAATAAATATATATATATATATATATTTTTAATTTTTTTTTTACAAGGAAATATGATGAAATTATTGTCCTGGTATGAGAATAACTTGACTGCCAATTGATACATGCAATCAAATGTGCCTGATTTTATTTTATCTGTGATAAATATGACCTCTTGAAAACTACAAACACTGCAACCTCTACACACACCAAGTACATACCTCCAGATCCATCCTCTGAGCTCGACTTGTGCATCGACAGCCTAGAAACAGAACAGCCATTATAAAAAATCCTGCTCTAAGGAACGCAGCTTCCACACTCCGAAAATCTTAATCTCACCTGTTCTCCCACACTATTTTCTTCATATTGCTAAGAGCTATGCAAACATGTTCTACAGATGTATCAGTGTCTTTCCATTTGTCCAGGAATCAGCAGTATCCATGATGCTTGCAGACCAGTGCTCTAGTGATCGATCTCTCGGATATGAGACAAAGGGGACAGGCTGCTGGCTCCTGGACCAAACACACCTAACCACCGCTCACTCTAACAAAGGAGGCTTTTCACATGTGGTTGAGCTTTTGGTGCAACAGTAGATCTCACGTGGTCTGAGCATTCCTCTGTCTGTCTGTCTGTTTGTCTCAGCTGACACTTGTTGCTGATGCTAGCTATCAGTGGTCTGTGTTGCGATATAAGGTTGCACGTAATGCAGAGAACTAAACTCAACCTGTTCCCTGCTACTGAGATAATGCAATGATGGTGGTCCCAATTCACTCGAACTACTAACGAAACAAATTATTGTAGGTTAAAAATGCATCATTACTAAAGTTACTAGGGTGTGTTAATATTTTACATATGTTCTCCAATTCTTAAAGCTATTCACTTGGCAGATTTTCTTTAATATAATCAAAGTCTGCTCTTTTCAGGCTAAATGATGATGCGAAACAATGAGCAGGCCTTACGCATGCAGAGACAAAAAAAAAAAAAAGCAGAGAAAAATGATCCTGATCAGGCAAAATGGATATAAATCAGCCAAATGTCAATCACACGTTAGGAGTGAATATCAGCTGATTCCCATGCTGGACATTTACCTTGTATATTTGTTATGTTTACATGTTGCTCCTGGTGATTCAAATGCTCATCACCATCCTCTACTTTCACACATTCAATCGTAGGAAGGAAGTGAGGAGGAAGAGAAATGAGTCACCAGGATACACATGAAGATTCACTTCTTGCCCCATGACCACATTCATTCGTAGGTGAGCAAGATGTTAGCATTGTTTGCCGCACTAGTATCTCCAGAAGTGCAAAATAAATAGCGCACAATATAATATGATATGAAAATGATCCTCCAATCTAAAATGCGTCTAAAATGTGTAACTGAATAGTGAATATAATGTTAGCTACCTTCTCTCTACCTCTGGAGTGGACACAGCACTGCTCAAGCCCAGAGACTCCTATAAAGAAATGACCAGTTAAAAGTGATATTGCCTTTTTCAGTCCAACACAAACAAAGCATGCTGGGAATGTAAAGCTTCAGGATTTCTCAGACGCCCACCTGGATTTCTGAGCGCAGCTGCAGTGATGTGGATGTCGATTCCGCCTTTTTCTGGGAAAGAGAAATGGGGGGAAAAAAATCATTGACAAAAATCCCATTGAATAAAGTGAGCTTTGTTTATATATTTCCGCTCTGTGGAAAAGAAGAACATTTTTAAGTCGAATCACTATTTTCAATTAAAATTTTAGCAACTGGGTGAAACTGAAAAGAAGAAAATGTTCCTACCGTTTCTGGCTCCTGAGCCACTTTGCGTTTTCGAAGCTCTTCCATTCTTTCACACACGTCACTGTAAGAGGTGCTGTAATACTCTGAGTACTCCTTGGCCAGGTCCTCAATGTTACCCAGAGAGCCATCCTTCAACAAGCAAGAACACATACCATTAACCTCAAAAGAACGCGGTCCACTCCAAAAGCTGGGATAAATTCTGCAGTCACCATGAAAAGAAAATGTCGTAACACTGTGTGAACATTTCATGATGAACAAACCAACTGGGAAGCATTTCAGTATTTTTACAGAATTTTAGTTACATTAAAAGACATTGTGACACAGTTATATAGTTATTACTCTCTTGGACATATGAGGCAAATAATTTTTTTCATGGTATTAATTTAGTATAACAGCAAATTAGTGAGAGGTGATTCTCATAAATGTAACCATAAATTTTGAATCCGTTTTAAGGCTTCTTCAAGCAAGTCCAGGATTTCCCTCACTGTGACCCAGCTCTTCAGCTCCACTTGACCTCAACTTGACTGAGGCGAGGAGAGCAAGGTATGACGCATCTGCAGCCAAGAAGGACCTTGACTGAATCGACTCAAACATAACTATGATGGAAGGAGGCAGATGTCTAGATAAACTACAGAAGACTGCACTCCAGTCCTAACTCTGAGCAGTGTGACTTCCAGCTATTCTTTAAAACAAAGAGAGCTGATCTTTGTTTTGTGGTCACAGAAAGCCAACATAGCCATAATTCATCTCACTATTTGCAAACTCATCCACTAAAAATGCTCTCCAATTATTTATGAGCATCTTTGCATTTCCAAGACCTGCACTTGATGATATATGTTGTTGAGAAATAATTCATAACTAAAGAATGTACCACAAGTATTCAGGTCACACGCTAGGAAGTCCTGAGCACACTTGCTCAGCTAATATGCTTCATACAGGAAAACCATTCATAAGGTAGTCATATGTGTCTCCTCATAAATTGTTCAAAAAGGGCTCCATTTGTATTAAGGGCAACTATGCGTGTCAAGAGAGCCCTCTGTGGTTGAGAAGTCTGATCATGCAATTATTACCATGAGATTTGCTTATATAGAATTTGTTTCTCTTCCAAAATGTACCCCCAATTTAGTCATGTGCAGTTCCACCCAATAGCTAGGGCTCCTTCAATCACACAACACCACTAACACTGAGCAAGTGCTGGCCCTCTTGCTTCCTCTGAGTCACTTGAAGCGCCGCGACATATTTCCGAACTGCTAACGTAACCCACTTGGAGGAGACTCCTGGGATGGCGATCATTGTGCTGAGTAATAGGGTGGAGGAGCATCCTAAAACCAGCTGTGCTCTCTTGGACCTCTGGCCACGGGTGGCTGTGGCATCACATGGGCTCAAACCAAGGACTGAACTCATGATCAAACGTTTAAACAGTTGCACCACTCTAGATACAAATCTCCATGTAACCCCTATAGATATAAATATTTACTGATAGGATAGTAGTAGCCTAGTGAGTAAAACACTTGTCTGTGAACCTGAGGACCACAAAATTGCAGGTTGCATTCCTACCATTGTGTCCCTATTTATATTTCTACACTGTTTGTAAAGTGTACTTTTTATACTGTACTGTTAGTACAGTTTTTATTCTATTCTATTGTTTTTCATTTTCGCTGCTCTAACCATTGTACTGTCCACCTTCTGCTGTGACGATGCAAATTTCCCACTTGTGGCACTAATAAAGGTTTATCTCATCTCCTCTTATCTTGAGCAAGACACTTAATCCTCAATTGCTCCAGGGGGACTGTCCTAATGACCAAGTCGCTCTGGATAAGGGTGTCTGCCAAAAGCCACTTTACCTATTTATAAGTACACCTTTGTAATTACACAGGACTCATTAAAATCAAATCAAATGCATATAAATGTAACTACATTGTAACATAACATAACTACGTTCGCAACAAAGAACAAGGACAGAAAAGATTCAAGTAACTTCACCCACTAGAAAGATAAACCCAAACCAGGCTTTAAATTCCAGTGCACAAACATTTTATTGCTTGGATGAAATGATGGACATCAAAATGTTACCCATATTGATTATCATGAAAATGAGCTGCACTCAAAGACAACAAATGTATTCAGACTTACCAATATGCTCATTAAATGTGCCCACATACTGGAGAAATCACCAGCTGCAGTGGCATCCAGATGCAAAATTTCCTCACTGCTGGGGTTTTCTCTGTCCATTTTAAACAAATCCAGCCAACAGTTGCACACAGATTATGCCGAATTCTTGACACGGCTCTAAACTTCACACAAATCAAACAGTACGTCCCAATATATCTCCATTCCGTGGGGAAATTTTTGCCAGCAGCTCTTGATTGCTGAAAGTTTGAAGCCGATCCTCATCGAGGCACACTGTTCACCCCTTTTAATGAGTGAAGCATGCAGTGATTTCCATAGGAAACACTCCAGCTGCTCTGTGCAGACCTCTGCTGTTAAACACACACCATGATTTCATTTCCACACTTAACACCTCCTCTACTGTGCTAATATATCCACATGCAAGAAAAGGTAAATCAAGGACATAATAGTAATGCAATATCATTGTAAAAAAACAGCTCTTCAAAAGATCCTTTCTGCATCATCAATAGTAATGTGGACATTAAATTATTCCGATTTTTCTGCTCAAAATACTATCTGTGGATCAGTATGTAGAAATAGCACCTGCAAGGTTTACTGCTGCCTCATAGACACAGAATGGTTTATTGGGGTTGATTAATATTCCGCAGAGAAGGCAGAGAAGTGGTGAAAGAAGCCAGAGCTGGCTTAGTCTTAGTAGCATGATTTGCACATCAATGGCCCTCTCAGAGCACTCCATTCAAAACAGAATGCACCCTTAAGATTCACAAAGATAGCAACATAATATAAAAACAAACAACATTAAATAGTACAGCAATGACCATGGAGCAAATTAAGTGCACTGGAGTTCCTATCTGAGCGGAGAATCATATGTGAGCTATAATAGCGTAGTCTGTCCATATGTATCAGTGCAAACAACAATACTGAGCAACGTAGAGCACTTTAAAAAAAAAAGAAGCAGATCCAGACTGGTTTGGGGAAAAATGAGATTTAGGTGATGACTCTGCACAATCACCAGATACAAAGCTCATCGAGATAAACCAATAGGGGACAACACTGGTTGGAGAATATGCACAACAAATGGTGAAGTGGCCTCAGTGTCAGGGAAGCAAGTGAGGAGCAAAGGTGTAGTCTAAAACTGTTGAAGAAATTTATGCTTGCTACAATTGCAAGGTGACAGAGTACACAGTGTATTGCAGTGTATGGCTGTGTAAGAGACTGCATAGACACAGACTGGTCAGAGTGCCCATGCTGACCCCTGTCCACTGCTAAAAGTGCCTACACTGGCCATATGAAGCATCAGAACTGGACTGTGAAACAGTGGATGAAAGTGCCTGATCTGAAGAATCCTGTATTCTTTTACATCTTGTGGATGGCTGGGTGCATGTGTGTCGCTTACCAGACAAAGAGACGGCATGGATTGCACCATGGAAAACAGGTAATCTGGCACAGGCAATGTGATGTAATCATTGCAAAAATTATTTTCTTCGATAAAAACCAGAAAAAAAAGGAAAAGAAACAGAGAGGCTATTTAGCTTCAGGCTTTTACATTTTAGATTTTGATTTGTATTGACATTTATTCAGCAAGGGGACTAAACATTGTTTTTACCCTTTACTGGTCAATTAAAAGAAGACAGCTTACTAAAAGTGGCCAAGAATGCCATGCGTGTTTCTTCAGAGGGAAAACGCTGTAATTTAATACAGGCGGATGCTGAGAGAAAGGCATGGAGTGGACATCTTTCTTCATAAAATGTTTCCTTCATTCCCCTCTCTGGAAGCACATTCCTCCACTGAGAGAGGCACAGGGGTCTCGTGGTGCCGCGCTCTGTGACTAGCTTGACTGTCCTCTAAAAGAGAACCATTCATTTGTTAAGTGACATGCCCTTGAGTCAAAGCTGCACGAAATCTGGCTGCTTTTCATCAGTTAAGAAAGGCAGCAGTGGCCAAATGAAAAGCACTGTACTGAGTGCGGCTGCACGGAGCTGCCAAACACAGACGCCCTCTAATAAACACTCTATTATAGCCTGATCACATGATCAATTCACTGTCTCCAATGTGTAAGTCATTCTTTTACATGCAAAAGAGATTCAGGGGAGGAGAGAGCAAAGAACAAAATGGTCCATCATAGATTAAAGAGCTGTATTTATGAACTGCATGCATGCAGCTGTAGGAGTTAAAAAGCCACCATAGAGATTTCATATTTAAATGATTAATTATGGACATTTGTGCAGATCTTGCTGCTTACTATCATCTGTAAAAAAAAAGAAAAGCATGTTTATGGTTATAGAAGACGAATACAATTTAAAAAGAAAAGCCATAAATACCAATAGGACACGTAAACCCGCAGTGGGGTTTAAAGTCAATCTGAAACAAAAAAAAGTCCCTGGACACATCAAGGTCACAGTTTCATGTCATTTAAATGACAAAATTCTTGTTTTCCTGTAATCTTTCACCAAAACCTCATGACTTTTAGCAGTCACCATGCACCAGTGACTGGGAAGGTAATATGAACCAATAATATTATAGTTCACAGAGAGGAGAGGCAAAATTCAGCCAAAAATATCTTACTACACATAAAGAAAATGTCACACTTACTGATTTACATTATCTTGTTTCATCTGTAAATAATTTGCACTGTTTGGTTGTTTCTGCAGCAACTTTGCTGTTTCTTAAAAAACTAACCGATTAATGCTCAAATTAGAATTTTTTTATTTACATTATATAGAAATTGGCCTGCTTCTGTAAAAATAAAAATGTGATTGATCAAAGTGCTACTAAGTAATTACTTAATTTAACATATTTTATTCCTTAAATAAGAATTTCATTTATAATCATATATTTTACTTTGTTAAAACTGAGAGTCACGTGTAATTCAAAAATACTCAAATACTTACTGTTGTTTATCCAAGGTAAAACTACACAAAATTTCATAACTTCACACCAATCAGAACAAATTGTGTGACATAATAATGATGCCACAGGAATTTGCAAATGAAGAGTAATCTGCCAAAGCTGTGACCTGCTGGCTATGAGGGTCCTGAAATAAGGAAACTCTGTCACATTAGCCTCGACAATGAGGAGTAAATTGAGCATGGCAGAGGCGTGAGAGGCTGAGCGGTCACGGCTAAGTGAGCAGCTCATCTATCTTCCCCTCTGTAGGGGCAGTAGGAACGATTCCGTACTCCAATCACCCCCTGTTGCATCCCCCTACATCAGCACAATTTCAAATAATAATCAAATCTCTTGTTCACTCAAACAAAATATTACCTTGACGTACTTACAGCCATCAACTGGTCACATTGCAAGAGAAGATTATTGATTGCAACAGTGTTTTAATACCTTTCCTCATTAAATGCAATTTGATTCAGGTGATCACCTAATCAGTCCACCATAAAGCAGAATGAGGTGTTTGTGTAGGAATTTAACAGTTGCTGGCATGGAATAGTGGTCATACTCACAGAGATGCTGATTTAAAAATAACCTGCAGTGGTCTCTTATTTTTCCAGTGCTGTAGATTATAAAGTAAGCATGGCAGGAGAACTGCTTTGGAAAAGAATCACATGAGTATGAAAATGCACAGATCCGATTTTTTCCATGAGCATAAATAACAAATTGTGCTTAAAATGAATCAGGATAAAATCGGAGATTTCATGATGCAGTGAATAATTTTCAAAAAAATCCACAATTAAATGAAATTGTTATTCTGTTAGAAATGTACACCTCCTTCCATAGTGCCTCTCACACACCAGCAGACAGTCACCCGGTGTTCACACTCATCAGGCTCTCCAAGCGCGGGGGCAGGGTCACGGATTGGAACAGCTATGACTCACTGATGGTGTCACACAGAAATGACCTCTACCTGATTCCCTCACACAGATACCCCCCACCCCCAATGACCTGCCCCCTCACAAACATCTTCAATAAACAGATCTCTTCTAACTGAGAACCCAATGTAGAAGCAGCTCTGGGACAAACATAATAAACCCGGAACCTGGCTTTTGTCAAAATGTTAGGGACAACCATGTTTTAAATGAATAAGTGTGTTTTCACTTTCACTAATGTAATATATTAAGGACTACGCAGGTTCTGTAGAAAACATCGTTACATTCCTTCATTTTGAGATGTATTTAAACTATCAATACGGTGACAAAAGAGACAATACCCAAAGTCTACTCTTCTTTTATCAAAGAAGACACTTCAGTAAATGGGTATTAATAAATGTTATTAACAAGGGCTTTGAAGGTATTATGACTTAATTGAAAATCAACACTGAAAAACAGCCATTCAGAAAAGGTGTCCCCAAACTTCTAAAGGCTGTGCATGGGGTTACTTGTAGTTTGCATATTATCTAAATCACACCTTGAGCACTGTGGAATTCCTTTTGTTTCAGGAGAGCCAAACCGTGAAGCTATCAGCTTTTGATGCGCACAGCCCCGTCTCACACACCCAGCAAAACCTCGTCCTGCTGAGTGTGAATCAGTGTGAGAAAAGCCAGAGGACTCTTGTCCAGACAGGCCTAATTATTGAGGAGCACAAACAACACAGCAGCAGGGCACCATTCACACCTATGATGGGCATTACTATATCTGTAAGGATAGACAAATAGATGCTTTATTGTCATTGAGTCAGTACAACAAGGTGTTTCAGGGGCTAGCCCACAGATGCACAAAGCAAAGATATAGAAATATAAAAATTAAAAATATATAAATCAATATTCAGCCGAATCCTGTAATACTGTATATCTAAGGAATACTACACCTACACATAACCCGGACTCTGACCTTAACCTCAGTAACCAAAAGACCCTTTTCTACTCTTTTAGTTATTAACAAAAATAATCTGTGGTGAAAACAGCATGGAATCAGCAAAACCTCCTACTTCTCCACATTTCCCAGTACTCCTATCAGCACATTTGTTCGCTACAAAGACACTCACACACTCACACACTCACACACTCACACACTCACACACTCACACACTCACACACTCACACACTCACACACATCCCCCCCTGTGTAACTTTTACCATCGTCACACTCATGAACAGATCCCTGTGTCACTTCCAGCGGCTCATTTTTCATCCCCAGAGCCCCAAAGACAAGCCGCTTCAACAAATCAAACAATTATTGTTCCCAACATGCAGGAAATGATTCAAAGTCAGGATCCTCAGGGCCGAATTCCAGCCACTGTTGCAGATTAGCTTGAATGAATGAAGACCACGGAGAGAGAAATGTTTTCACTTTACATGCTAGAATCTCCATTTGTACTCAGTGAGAGGAAACCTACAGTCAAACTGCCCACAGGAAACATTAACTTCTTGAAATATTTATGCCAAAGCAGCTCCTTAATCAAGCACATGTGTCCTGATTCATTTTCTGTCTAAGGCAACACTCAGCCCATACATATGCCTTTATCTCTAGATTACAAATCTGACACACATGGCCATTGATCATTTAATCCCTTAAATTGCAAGGGTTTGTGTGGACATACTTAAATTCTTCACTCTTTTAACTTGCATATTAGTTTTGCAACAGTTACCAAACACTTCATAGAAATCATTCATAGTGGTTACTGGATTACTGGCCTGGACTGAGTTCTAGACAAAATAGGATGCTGAAACACCACTGATATCACTGAACTCAGTTCAATCCAAGTTTCAAAAAACAGCGCTATAAGTTTCGTTTTATAAGTAGTAAACCTACAATTTAAGGGATGAAAAAGGAATGATGCCACGAAAGCACAGACTGGACAGGAAATCATCTTACATTTTTCTCACACTCTCAAGTCACCATACTACTAATCCAATAAAAATCAGAGCAGAGTTAAAGGTCTGCTGGAACAAAACCAGCAAAGCCATGAGAATCAAGGTCTTGTTCCCTAAACAAGCATAAGCAAAGATATGAAACACGGGTCTATTTGTAGAGCAGTCCCTCCTCTAACAAAGCAAGAACTTTGTAGACAGAATAAGGTTTTATGTATTTGTACCCCAAAACTACATTTCAGATCACAGTTAAAGACATCATGCAACAAAACACATCCTTCTGTTTTTTGTAGTATGCTGTCTGTAAGTATAGAGATTTGTAGTTTTAGGAACATCCTGCTCAGCTACATGTTGGCTCTCAACAGAAAACTTCACTCACCACTGCTCGTGTCTACCGGCAGAGCTGCTCTGTCATGGTTCCACTGTTCGAATCCTGTTTGAAACTTTTCCTCAGTGCTCTCTGAGAACAATGCATGCTGGAGGAGAGCGGGGGGAGTGTCCCTCACGCATTAATCATGCAGGCAGCTGGCCAGCGGTGGGGAGCAAATGACGCTAGATAGGCTATAGGGTGGAGCTCTCTCTCTCTGTTGGACACAGCTCAGCTCAAACTAGCTGACGGGAGGCAGATGCCACGACCGCACTTTAATAAACTTCCGCTGACTTTCATTCCAAATGTGCATCTGTAGGAAGAATGACTAGGAGAAGGAACGGGGGTGGAGGAGATAAGATAACCCTGACAAAAGCTGAGAGGAGTTTTCTTAGATAACGTCACGTCTTATGTTCCTCAATGTGGTGCAGGATCCATCTGCTGCTGAGTGTTACAATATAAAGATGGAGACACAGTGTTACAATATAAATACACTAAAGCAAAACACAGGACACGCAGCCCGCATGTCTGTAGGAATGTGGTGCATCAAGCTTAAGTTTCCCATCAGATTTAATTTACCAGTCTGCTGTTATGAAATAGACAATTAAGATATCATTTCAAATCCATGTCCCAAATATCAGTTTTACTGTCTCATAACACCGCCCTGCTGCTGAAACATTTGAATTCACTACATTTAATATAAAATCAATTCAGCAGACAATAACACAAGTGTTGCACAAATACTAAAAAGTTATATAGCAGTTATGTAACTGGTTATAGTTATGTCATTTACATTTATGTAAACGGGAATATCCACATCCATTTGCAAAGAATTGGTGAAATAACAGGATGGAGACTGATTAGAAATTAATAATTCAGAAAATAAAGCAGTATTGCTGTTATCAGACAGCTAGAAATGAACTTATCCATACACTTCTTTTAATGAAATTGCTTAAAGGTACACTATATTATTACAATTATTACCACATTTTAGCAGCACTCTTTGTGCAGTGTTTATAGCAGTGTTTATTTGTGATTTGTTCTTTAACTCTGCCACTAGATGGCAGCACATGCCAAGACTGCGTAACTCGACTAGGCATGTGGTGGGTTAATGAATAGGAAGCAAATTCCTCTAAAACACGGCATCCTCCTTCGAATCCAGCTTGGAATCTCCCTAAAACTACTACATTAATAGCGCCTGCTATTGTTCTTTGACTAAAATGCTTTTTAACATGTATAATAGTCATGAATTTGATACGGACAGTCACATTCAGGTTAATGGTCATTATCATTGACTGTATTCTGCCATTGCCTGAGAGGTACATCATTGTTTGACCTGTCACAGCTGTTTGTTTCCACGATCCATCATGTAATCTGCATTTAAGACTAAATCTGCTTTGGTATTTCACGCATATCCACAAAGGCTTGATCTATAGATGACCTCCTTCTGGAGCCTGGCCCTTAGTTCATTGGGTTGAGATTAAGAGAGAAGGGCCAGTAGTGCTCTTAGCTCTGACTTAACCCTCGTTGTAAGGAATTATAGACATTATAAAATCAGAGTGCAGATGAGAACAGATGGGAGGGGGTAGGTAGCAGGGTGTGTGCGTGTGTAATGGGAACATACCAGAGGGCATAGCAGGACCAGAAAGGGCATTTTTCCACCTCAGTGCCCCGTGCTGGCATTTACCTAAGTACACTTTCTTAACCCACTTCCACTGCCCAAATCCTCCTTTACCTTGGCCCACACTTACTTCACCTGACTGGCCTCTGAGAGGTTGTGTGAAGAAACACAGGTGAACTACACATCCCATATGTTCAGCTAAGCCTATGCAACTGAACACAGAGAGGCTCACCAACCGATGGGACAAAGACATAGAGTCAAGAAATGCAACAGAGCTCTGAAGCATGACTACAGCAAGTCAGGTCAATGAATGCTTTCACTTCTTATGATGATTCAAGATAACCCTCAGATGCAAAGTTATACACATACAAGGCGCAGTGAAATGTAACCCTGAATATAGAACTCAGACATAGAATAAAGAGAAGAATAAAACACACACAAATATACAAAAATGTAAACAATATACATTTTACAGTATATACAAACTATGGACTGAATGTATCTGAACCTTTACAGAGGAGAAAAAATGAATTTGTGCAAATTGTAAACTGACGAACAACCACATTTGTGCTTTTAATCACATTGCGAATTTTTGTTGTCAGGTGTACCCTTTGCACAATAACTGTAGAAATAGGAATAGGAATGAAAGCCCATGTAAGAGGACAATCATGTTTAAAAAAGACAATCATTTTAGCCTTGAGGAATATCTGCCTCATCACTAATTCACTGCAGAAGCATCAAAGATACACATACTACTTGTCTCTGTATCAGTCTGCATCGGAAATATCCCCATTCATCAGGCCCTTTATCTTTATTCTTTTTTCTTTTAAAACCAGATGAAAAGCTTCATGCTGAATGCTGCAGAAACTGACCCTAGTAAAATGAAATGCAGCGGGAAAAGCTCTGCTAACCCTGTCCAAGTGGTGGATTTTAAACTACAGTTGACCTTGTAGATGACACAGAGCCCTCGGAGTGCCCAAAGTAGTTCAACTAGACAGCCAGGTGAATTCTGACAGGTCCCTGCAGAGAGGTGAGATTAAGCCAAAGGGCAGTTTGTGTGGAACTGTCATACACACACTCCCACAGCCTGACACACTGCCCCGCTGAGGCAGGCTTTGAGAGAGTGAAACACATGAATGATTCCAATTCTTCCATTTCATCTTTCTCATGAAACACCAGTAATGCTTTTTCTCTTTATTTATATGGATTCAGTGCCAACATGAGAGGCCTAGAATTGGAACCATCTGAGATAAATGCACATTATTAACAGAGAGCTATGGCATGTTGTTGCTTTACAATGGAAAGCACTCATGCATATGGAATGAGACTGATGTTAGTCATATGCTGTGGGTCTGGTCACACTATCTGGTGCTGGTTGTTCTTCTAAGAAACAACAGAGTGTAAACTTAGCGAAGCGGAAAGAAGAACCAAAAGAAATCACAGAAACATCAATTTGTAATGGACTATCATTCTTTAAGAAATTCATCAGTCCTTCATGTTTTAAAAACCCCTTGACAGTGACTTCACAGTGCATCTCATATTTGTTCACTCAAATCCTTCAACATACTCATCGGACAACATTTCACAATACAAAAGTACTTATTATTATTATTATTATTATTATTATTATTATTATTAATAATGAGTGCATGCAGTGAATAGGTAGACACAACATACGAACCTTTATTCTGAAACAAAAGCAGTCCTTTCTCAGAACATCTTTCTCAGCCGAATGAATATTTCATTCAGAAGCGAGGAATCATGTCATGTGTCTTTATGTACACTTAATTACCCAGAGCTGAGTGGACAGCCATCCCCAGAGATGCTCTCGGCGATCTGCCACACACTTGAACTTTGCGGCTAACATGAGCTATCACCCACTCTTCTTCTCCAGTGCTGCTGTCAATCAGGTTGAACACAATAACCCTGCTGGCCTGGCAAAATGGCAGCAGTTTAGCCCTCCCACATATTGAACTTTCCTGAGAGAGGCAGTAAAGACACAGATTCAATAGTCTTAGCTAGAATTTACCTACATTCAAGTTACTCTGAAAAGCAGAGGTTACAGAGGCTTCCCCTAAGATTTAAACCATTATTCCAGACCAGATATGAAGACCAGGTTAGACTTGATTGATTAATATAACACTGAATCACATATTGGTGAATGAAATCTTAATTCTACCACGAAAAAGCACACACTCGCACTGTATGGACCTCATGTTAGTTGTGTATTTCTTTCTGTGTGGTAGAACAATGTTTAAGTGAATGACAGTGTCTTTTTGGATCAAGGCTACTAAACTGGAGGGCTGTTATCCAGCACAGACTGGTATTTCCTCTCCTCAAACAAACGAACCAGGTGTGTTTGAACAGGGAAGTCACCAAATTGTGCAGGACACCGACCCTCCAGGGGCCCTGATTTAGATTATTATGTGAAATGCTTATCATGTTCAGTGAAAATAGCTCATTGTAAAGATTGAGCCCTCGCCATCAATTATATTCGCCACCAAGTAATCTGGAGATGATGATGATTAGTTGAGCGATCAAATGCATTCAATTATTAAGAGCAAACTATTTTACTTCATATTTATGGAATATGCAACTATATTTGTAACTACAGTAACTAATTTGTTGCTACAAGCATGTGTGCATTTATTCTGTCTGCCATACAAACGAACTGCCGACTCGATTCATTTATTTACACTAGTCATCTTTCAGGCAGTTACAAGAACGGTAGACACAACATAACTTTTATTCTGAAACAAAAGAAGGCTGAAGAAGGCGTAAAGCAATCTGAGTGCTATGCTAAGACACGTACATTCAGAATGTTCAGATGACTGACATAACTTTACAGTGACCTGCAGATTCCCTGTTTATCAGTCAAATTGTAATCATCAAGGTAATTCACTGATTTAAATTTCAATCAATTAATTTCTAATTACTTAAGTGATTTTAACTGAGTAATCAAGACAGCCCAGAAAACAGTAATTCAAGAAAACCCAAATTGCCAGGCATCAGCCTCAGTCAGTACTGTCAGTCTTTAGTGGTATTTTGCCAGCTCTTTTTTTAAACAGCAGACATCAGTTATCACTTGTGAAACAAAAGCATGGACCTCAATTACAAAGCATTAAAACAAACTGAGGAATTCTGTAAACAAAAATGCAGCATCTAAAGTTTCAATCCATACCACATTTCCATAGGTAGAAAGGGCTATTTTGTTATGGTTTGAATGTGACTAAATTACGTATATAGTTTTGTTTTGCAGAAGGGGGGGCCTATGTTTTACCTCTGGCACAGTGGTTAGCCTTGTTGCTTCACAATGAGAAGGTCTTGAGTTCAATTCATGGCTGTGTTTGCCAGAGGCCTGTCTGTGTAGAGCTGTATGCTCTTCCATTTATGCATGGGTTTCTGCCAGGAGCTCCAGTTCCTCCCACTGTCCAAAGACTTGGATCACTCCTAGATGTGACTATGTGCATGAACGTGTCTGTGCTTCTGCTCTGCGATGGCTCAAAAAATTGATGTATTTCACATTTGTTGACATCAGCAAACAACAATGTGTGTATGTGTATATATTTTTGTATTTACACACATATATAGCGCTGGATGGCCAAGTGGTTAGGACGTTGGCCCTGTAATGTAAAGGTTGTGGGTTCGAATCCCAACTGCTAGTGACACCACTGAGGCCATCCTTGAGCAAGGTACCGTCCGCACACACTGCTCCTCTTGGTGGCAGACCCCTGCTTCACTTATTTATATTATACATAATTAAACAGTAATAAAAAAAGAATGTAAATGTAACTCTTTGCATTACTTATTGTGTAATTAAATATGTAGTGACAATTACTTTTGAATAGATGGCAGTCCATTTGTCTGCTTCAGTCCTGACAAGCATCTGGAGCCAAAGCTCAAAAGCTTTAGTGATGACATGATTCATGATAGGATCATAAAACTACAAAATTAGAACCCTGCATGAGAAATGGGGTCCTTTACCCAGAGGAACATGATATATTTAGACAGTTGTGCTACTCACCCCATATCATCGCAGGTCTTGAGATCAAAGTGAATTAGCCCCTGTCTCAAGCACGTCAAAACCCACAACTGAAACAAAATCCTCCTTCTTACAACTGCCTGAAAGATGACGAGTGTAAACGATTGAATGTAACCGGCAGTTCGTTTGTATGTCACACAGAAGGGGCTTCACTGCAGGAGTGTGTGCCAGGCTTGATGTCTTCCGTAATTATGAGCTGTGGCAGGGTGATTACATGTACATCATTGTGGGCCTCTTCAAATAAGAATTGTGCTGATTATCAGGCCTAATTAATGAATGTCCTGGTGTAAAAACTTCAGCCAGTGCTTTGTGTTACAGTCTCCATACTGAGTAATGAGCACGTCATCAGTGTCTCACTTCAAATTTCAAATCTGTGTGAAAATGAATAACACCCCATATAATTACAGTGATGGAGCGCCATTCCGTAAAACAATTAAAAATCCGTCACAGGACTGCAGGTTGAAATAGCCCTGTGTGGTATCTAGCAAGACTGTGAAATATAAAAGAGTCTGCCATTGTTGTCAGATACAGTAATTAAACTGGCTGAAAGAAGTCTTAGATCCAAATCCCAAAAGGTACAGTTCTGGACCTAAAAGGAATACTTTTGTATTTTTTAGCTTAATCTACCACATCTGTAGCTTACCATGAAAAACCAAATGATCACTATATTAGTATAAGAACAGAAAACATGACAGTTACTAAAGCAATTGCCCATGTGCTTCTATAACAAGTGCGTTTTGAGACCATGGGTTTAAATGTTCTCTTCCAAGTGCATGGACATGTGCCAAAATTAATGCCTGTGGTAACTAAAATCCTTTTTTTTAAGTGAATATAAGTAGACCATGGATGAAAGCACATGGAGCTTGTTTTTGACTTGGCTGTAGGAATAGCTAGGAATAGCTCAGCTACCCCTGACAGCGTTCTCATTTCAGTATGTTTCCACAGCCAAATCTCAGACATCTCTCTCTTTCTAAAAGCCCACTTGCTCCCCTGCCCCACTCTGCAAATTCTCACCATTGTTCGGCTAGGGAAATCCTGGTTGTTTTTTTAAAAAAAGGGCCTCTCTCTCTCACGGCGGTTTTGGGGCCACATGGGGCCCGCTCTTAATCTGTCTGTGGCTCCATAAGCCGCCTTAACTCCACCGCTTTTTGTTGTTCTGATGCAAAATTGCTCTGGCTGTCTCCTCAGCACTTGTATTTTCCAGCACACTGCCTCCGACACCCTGATGCTGCAGTAAAAAAGATCCCAGAACAATCTTTACACATGCTCCTTCTGCTCCACAACTGCTTACATTCCTGAATATTCAACAAAGAGCTCGGTCTGTTTCCGCTCTCAGGTAGTATTTGACTTACTTGTCTGCCCTCTTTAGCTGCATATGGTTCTGTGTGCTGAAGCTAGGCTTACAGAGCACTTACCAAAGGCCGGAAAAATGTAAAGGGTAAAATGAGAAGCCTACAGCCTGATCAGTCTCACCACTATGACATTTGGAATTCACATTGAACAGCTTTGGAGTAGCATTCTACACACGACTTTTAGACTTTAATTCATCACGTTGAAAACACTGCTCACATGTGTAAGTACGGATGCATTATTTGGATACAAATGCACCGTGATGGGCCATAATGAGGTGGCACCGTGCTGCTCTGATTGAATATGTCTCATGAATCATGAAACAGATTGATTTTTCTATCGATACAGGACCACCCCTTCCTTCCCATGTGGGCAATTTACAGTAGGGTGCCTAAGTGTCAGGTTTAAATGGCCAGGAGAGCCCAGCTGGCGGCTGCATCAATACAAACTCATCCATCCACGCTGCAGACTGCTCCACATTAACCAGTCAGAGCAGCGGCCACAGCTCTGATCCATACGAATAAACCTGCTGACACAGAAACCTGCCACAGCTCCTGAGGCTTCCTCACTGAACAGTCAAAGGGATGAAACAGCCATCTTATTACATTCCGCTTTACAGGAAATACACCAGGGAATAGTGACAGCACCATATAAAATATAATCCATCTAAATCATCCCATGATAAAAAATATATTACAGCAATGAATAAATCATGGTCCTAAGCAGAAAACAAATGGCAAATTAAAAATGGAACCATTAGAGTTATGAGTTATCTGTCTCCATTTAGCCTCCCCAGATTAGTGGGCACAGATTAAATGGATGGATTAAAATTAAAGTGATAAGATGGTATTCGTGAAAAGGCGAGGTGCTTTGGAGAAGAGACATTTTGTCATGTGTAAAGCAGATATTTCTGTTGCATTTTTCTTTTAGCTGAGGTCCACTGAGATTTGTGTGGATCAATGTACCAGAAACACAACCATTTCCCCACCTTTATCCCTTGGAATTAAATAATGTTACTGAACCCTTATCAGTGTTAAATGCTATATGTAAATTACTTCTGCTCTGATTGTTTTTGTGCCTCCTTCAAAAAGCCATCCGGGCTGAAACACTCCTTATAATTTTGGTGGGATCCAAAAGGAGAGATCAGTATGAATTCAATATATTATTAACACAACTTTAAAATGAGCTTTTTAATTTGTAGCATTTCACTTAGGCTGAGCATCTAAAAGTAGGCTCATGCTCGAACTACTCAAACAACCTACCAGCCCACAGGAAAAAATACACACATAAAAGAGCTGTAACGGTACATGTATTCGTACCGAACTGTCATGGTACATGGGTCACGGTTCGGTACATGATGTCTTTCGGAGAATAGATCGTATGACGGAAAAGACGTGATTGAAGTAATACGGAATCACAGAGGGACCAAAAAGCGCAAGTAAATCATAAACCTGGGTCGTAGTGTGGGGCAATAGTGCCACCTACAGGCGTAACACTTCTGCTGCCTTACACATACATGAAAATATAAGCAAGAGTGTGTGTTTACTAGTTAATACACTGCTGTTTATTTAAAATAAACGAAAACAAACCAAGCCTCCTTCTTTAGAACTTTTTGTTGCTTAACTTCACTGTATCGCGACCCGTACCGAACCGTGACCCCAAAACAGAGGTACGTACCGAACCGTGACATCTGTGTACCGTTACACCACGAACACATAACATCACACAATGTGAGTGTGTCCTGGTTAAGGCCAAATTTGTTACAGGATGCATTTGAATTCATTATTTTTTGCTAATATCTGGCTTATACCAATAGCTGCAATTGGAGCAAAGCCAATCTCCAATATTTGTAAATGTGAAGAAGCCTAATGTACATATACGGCATACATGAACTGGACTAAAAGTGGTATACTTGAAAATTTGTGCTTGAATACAGTCATTCTCCCATAAAATTAAGTTCTTCGTGTGCAGAGTTTTGGAAGTTAAAAAATAGTGGCCTAAAATCAAAAACGTATAATGTTATAATTAGATACACCATAAAGGGCATTTTGAGCTTTACAGGAGATGATCCTCTGAACACGGCTTCTGATTAATGGTCATGATGGTAAAAGTTTTGTGGTATCACATAACCCACTGTGTAAAAAAATAAACCTGTTTCCCTGACAAGGCATCCTAATACTTAGAATCACTATTTAAAGCAGCTGCGGCTGTCTGTGTGTACTGAATCACACTGCTGACAGACAAATGGTTCTGTACACCCTGAAACACAGGGGCTGTCAGTGACGAGTGCCGGGCCAATGCTCTACATGGTTTGTCTTTTTATAATGAGTCTTTCCCTCTCTGCATCCCTTCAATACTGGGAGCACAGGGGGGGCTGAGTCGAGACAGATTGATATCTCAATTACCCTGGAGCAGGCCTTATATGTTCTCAGCCCTTATATATGTGCTACCTTTAGACCAAACCATCTCTTTCCTATCAACTCCCTTCTCTAATTCCCTCACCAAGTTCAATTACTAAGACTAACACCAGTCAGATATTGTTACTTTTGTGGGGAAAACCCCTATAACAGTAACCTTATATGGAGTCATTTTAAATGTACATCATTTCTACAGACCCATTAATCATGAAATGTTCACTCAATATAAAAGGCAGCTGCCATTTTTAAATGACATAAAATCAATAAATAAAAAGGGCCTGTGAGGACAAAGACAATATATCTGGACAAAAATGCCATAAAACAGATGATCAAAGTAAGGTGGCTGAGTGTGAATTTAAATAGAGGCTTTTATAAACCTGCCACTCAGAGAGCAATCCCCTACCGAACAGGGACAGAGAATTAGTCTTTTGCTGTATTGGATCAGCGTGGATCTATAATGAAACGGCAGGCCAAAGACAAGAATTCTCAGCCTCACTGCCTGCCAGCCAGACGTCCTGTGGGGAGTGCTTAATAACATCTCTCTCAGCCAGATTCCTTCAGTTCCATTCAACAGTTCCTCTACATTTAAGGCGCATCTTTGATGCAAACTCTATGAAAAAAAGGGTAATGCTGAATGCAGAGAAATTTCAAAAGAAAAGTAAGCTGGGAATCACTTATACAGGAAAAATGGCCTGTATTTGGGCATAATGAGAAATACTGCACATTAAGCATATCACATTTGTACATATAAACCTATACACAGATAGAAAAGCCAAGGATGAATGTAAATCATAACAGAGACAAAGTCCAGAAGAAATGGATGATATATTCTTCAAACATTTTTTCTTTTTTTTTTTTTTGCATTTTTGGACGAAAAATCATTTAATTCCGTTACATCCGCTTAGCTCCGATACTACTTTGCTGTCGCAAACACTTCTTACTTTTAAACCAACTTTGGCACTTTATTGTAGATCAAACAAATCTGACAAACAGCCCATCCTGACAGATGTTTGATGTAGTAAACAGCTCTTTTCAAAATAGTTTTTCTTTTTACTAAGACTTTTTTGTTTGCCAATGCATTTTGTCAGGTAATACACACCACACGCATACATATGTGCGCATGAATCAGCTTGCACTGCGACTGAAAGAGTGTCAGACGGATTTCAAACTGAATCAGATTTGTAGAGTGACATGTTGACTGACAGTTGTGGCCTGAGGAATTAACTATTATCTCTCTGAGTGTATTACACTTCTATGGTACACTGGTGGTGGTTCTGTGGGTATCTGGTTCAAGCATAACCACAAAACAGCAGAGGTGGCCAGAAACAATAAAAATATCAAATGAAGTGATTGATCTCAGCACATCTGCACTGTTCCAGTGAAAACTAGAGTACTGACAATGAAAACACAGATCAAAGCTCATACGTACTGAACAAGACATGCTTTTCAATTGCAGTAGCCCTACTTGAGCTGGAGGAGTTTTACCAGGACTTTTATCCAGTAAGACTAGGATGTTGGGCATTTTCAGAAGTCAGACAGTACTAATTTCAGAGAAAATTATCTTCCTTAACTGTTAGAACTCAGAGCATCCTCAGTAATAGCTTTCCTATTCAGGTTGACTGTAATGGATTCACAAAGTGTGCTGACAGCCACAGGCAAGTGCTACATTGTTATTAAGTGTAGTGCCATCTGTGTACCACTGGCATGTACATCTGGGACACGATGTTTCAGTCTTGGCCAGGGTAATCTGGAGAAATTTTCCTGTTACACCATGACACTACAAATCAGACGGTCAAGTTCGGACAAATTCTGGAAGTCAGAGGCCTGCCAGCATACCTGAAAAAAGCACAGGTGTAGGATGAGAAGACTTCAGGAAATAATGCTGCCTGTCAGAGGGAAAATGGAGCATGTTGTACTTGCGCCATAAAGTCCTGAGGGGGAGTTAGACGAGGAGAACGAAATCAAGCTCTAGCCCAGTGATCACAGCACTGGACGGACAGTGAGGCCACAGCTGTGTAATTATAACTTTTCCACCAGGATGCTCCCACTGATTAGCAATCAAACAAAAAGTGTTCGCAATCACTCTGTGCTGAAAACAATGGAAAAACAAAAACAAGGAAGAGCTGATGGATTTCGAGTAGCCATTCATCATTCTGACACTGCTGTCGCTGCAAGAGTTTGGGGAATGAGTCTTGAGGTTACCTCAAAGCATCCGAATGCACAAGAGCAGACTTGCTTTCAGGACAACTATTCCTCGCATCCAAAATTAAAGGGGAAAAAACAGATTTAGCAGCTCTAGGCTTGTCTCATCCTGATGCATCTTAATATCTGAGCCAGTAACAAGTTCTCTGAATAGACTGGACTGGAGCTATGAACACTATGCTCATCAAAATTGATGGCTTTACCTCATGCAAGTATAAAACACGCTCAGTCAAAGCAGTGATCACTCATAAAATGTCAGTGTATGGCTTAATCGTCATTATTACTTTGTTATCAAGCAATACTGATATTTCAGAATATGCAAATCAGCCTCTAAAGGAGTGCTGCGTGCATTTTAACCAATCCCGTGTTCATCACATAATCCAGCAAATGCAAAATAATAAAAAAAACAAAACAATTGCAAGCAACATGTAGCAATATTTCATTGTAACATTCAGAATCTTTATTGACACCAGTAGCTCTAAACGTATGCCTGAAAGGGGCCGCATATATAATTGGAAGCTATGCAGTGCATTTAGATTAGTGCAAGTAATTTGATCCAACATCCTCTCTTCACCCAGCTGACGTAAAGACCTGCTGCAATAACAAATTAACTACCCTGTGAATAATAAACCTGAGGCCGTGCTTATGGGCGAGTCTAGCAGGCTTCTAAAAGGGCACAGGGGAGTCATTTGACCTTGAGTGTTAAAGTGAATATCTGCCTTTAGGGTTCCTGCTTCACCACTCTGCCTATTAAACACTCTCTGGCCTTTGACGGAGGTCCCAAGGAGAGACAGCGAGCTACACTGGTATATAGGTGCTAAAACACAGCCTATATAATCTAATGGCCATAATATCTCATCGTTATCTCATGTTTTTGGGTGATATAAAATGGCGAATGAGATGTGAGAACCTGACTTGTGTAAATGAAATTCAAAGTCTTAATCATTTAAATCGACATTTGCAAGGTATTTCCCAATTTAACAGCCCACCCTCTGGGTAATCTAGTGTAAATAATTAAACCAAAAAAACGGAATACAAAAATGATCGCAGACAAAAAGTGTTCATATACACAAAACTAACCGCCCCATAGCACTGTTTGTTGTTTTTATGGGTCGCAATATATTGCTATCCAATGGATTATTTGCAGATCCAGAGACGAATGCTGTTATTGGAATAGTGTTGAAATTACAGAACAACATTGACACATTTGTGATCATTTTATCCAACTGTGTGAAATAACTAACATTTAGCTACGTCACAACACCCTCTGCTCGCTGTCCACCATGGGGTTTAGGTTCTTTGGCTTTGTTTTAGCATCCCGTTTTTGGAACTCCCACCAATATCTGCAGCATTGATTCACTTCCCACCTTCAAATCCAGACTCAAAACTCATCTTTTCAAACTGGCTAATTCCTGTTGATTTTGTTTTATAACTATCACTTGCACTTCTTTGATTGCTCATGAATTGTGTTATTTACACATTACTTACTTATTCTTGTTTTGGTTTGCTTCATTGATTTTATAAGGTGGCCTTGAGTGCTTTGAAAGGTGCCTTTAAATAAAATGTATAAAAATAATAATTATTCTTATACAATACTTTTTGATACCCTCTTCAAAAACCATCTTGCAATTATCTACACATAGAAAATGGATTTGCTTATACCAGTATCTTATTCTTCTGAAGCATTGAAGCTATTCTGTTAACACCTTAAGTCATTTCACACTGTCCTACTCAACGCATTTCATAAATAATTTATAGCACAAATTGCAAAGTACATTGATTGTTGCTATCGATATATTCCACAATAGGCTGTTAATTATTGGTTATCGTTATCAGCCCAGGAATTGGTCAGTTGACTTCTTCCCCTCACTGATTCAATCTTTCCGCAAGAACGGATGCACAGGGTGCACTGAGCAATAGACAGAAGCTAAATGTCGGTCTATCAGATTCATTGTCCTCTCAGTTCATTTCAGCTTCTGCTCCGTCTCCCTTCATAAACCATAGTACACCTGATTCTGAACGACGGATTTGAAAAAGTATCTTCTAAAAGGAAGAGACTAAGCTGTGGCTGGATGTAACTTACTGCAGCTCTGCACAGAGTTATCTTGCAGATCAGCCAGCAAGAATACATTGATTGGAAAGGCAGAAGAACAGACAAGATGCATAACAGTAACTCACTGCTCTTAGCATGGACCTCTGTTTGTTCTCTTTCTTCTCCAAACAACTCATGCTCTGTAAAAAATGCATGCCATGAAGATGACATTATTATTATCTTCATGGCATACCCTGGAGCCATGAAAGCATGCACATGACTGGACTGCATGTCCCTTAGACTAAGCTGCACAAGTCATGGCCTTGACACAAACACTGTGTTACTGCGGAGCGAGAATACTGTTAAAGGAGCTGGCACTACTGCAATAATATTGCAGAAACTGATCATTTCCTCCATTCAATCTAATTATATAACCATGTAAAAATATTTGTGTTGATGCAGGTTTTCCACAGTTGTTCACCGATCATTGTGTCATTGTGGTTCAGTTTTGTAGCTCAAATATTATTTAGGCACGAGAAATCTATTTCCTCAAAAGATAATCCCCAGGCAATTTTAAAAAGAGCTGAGGGAGAACCACACTATTGTGGCTCCTGAGTGAGTCAACATGATACCATGAGGGTGAGCTCTGACGCCTCCTTTTCCAATTCTGATCTCATGACAGGAATTGCCTGAATTGCTTATGAGTGGTTGTAAGGATCTACTTCTGACTGAATTCATCAGTACAGAATATACATTTCATATTCAGGCATGCAGTGATGATCATTACATATGTGCATCACTTATCAATATGATGAAACAGAAATGTGATCAGTAGCAACATGCCATCCCTCTGTGAACAGCACGATTTGACTGCTAGAAGAAACTTCAAACATCTAAAGCCAACAACAGCTAAAAGCCATTTTCTTCAGTCTACAACTGAACTGTCTCAGATGTATCCTAAAGCAGGGGGAAATGGCCTGGGAGGAATCCAGGAATTAAAATGCTATACACGCCAACAGAGAATCAGACTGCATCAGAAAATAAAACACATTTCCAAAACAGAAGCAGAATCGTCCACGGCCATTTCCTTTGGCTAGCGACGGAATAAATTGAAGGCAATCGTGGTCTACTTTCTACTGACTCCACTATAAACGCAACCACATGATTGTGTTTCAGTCATCATCAGTACATAAAATAACGAAGAAATAAATACATTCTAGACAAACTGACAGGCGGAAAAAAGACAAAGAACAACAAACATACAGACAGAAAAAAGGGCAAAAAATAAAGACAAGTAACAAAAGACAGACACAACGAAAGAAAGTTGTGGAAAAATGTCCTTATGAATCTCACTGGTGAAAAACAAAATGCAATGCTAAAATTTATGACGAAGAAACCGCAACGTTTCAATGCAGAAGTTTTCAGTCCTGCGTCTCAGGGCTTACAGTGGAGTACAGGCATCAGCTGCTTCATGCGATTACTCTGCGTCCGCAGTCTTTCAC
Source organism: Brachypetersius gabonensis (assembly GCA_037577145.1). Taxonomy (NCBI): domain Eukaryota; kingdom Metazoa; phylum Chordata; class Actinopteri; order Characiformes; family Alestidae; genus Brachypetersius; species Brachypetersius gabonensis. Next base: position 28,750,970 of record JBBJLR010000001.1, read on the forward strand.
CAGTGCTGCATGTTTGTTTTCTTATAACAGAGCAGTAAAGTGAGAGGAGCAGACAGCGAGTGGGACAGAATGAGGGCAGGGCATTACGTGCTCACGCTCATAAAGACAAATTGGAGAGAGTGACGGAGATGAAGGCTTCAGAACGCCGAGGCACACCAGAGCTTCTGAGAGAGAAGAGGAGTGTGACTGAACTGAAAACACCACAATTACCCGCAGCGGGGTGCTGAACACGCTGTACAAACAATCGGCGCTCAGCTCTCAGGATTCAAGTTTCAAGGATACAAGCAGAGTTTTAAACTAACCCATATATCACTCTCAGATTTTTTATCTTAGTGTCACACAATTTCTTCTATAAAGAAATGACTTCTCAGATATATTTTTACCTACATTTCATTACATTATGCTCATTTGGCAGATGTTTTTATCCAAAGCAAATTACAATATAAGGAAACACTCAAGCTTCAGGACTGTTAGAGAACCAGAGGTCAGAACTAAATGCTATAAATAATTATGTAAGCGACGTACAAGAAAGATCTTGTTTAATGTATTTGTAGCTCCTCTAACCCAGATTCAAACTGCATGGAAAAGTAATTAAGATATTATTTACATTCCCATTCCATAACGAACACAGAGCAGAAACCGAACAGATTCCAATCAGGCAAAAGAGAAACCATCATGAATATTTAGCACAGTGTATATGGGCCACTGAGACTACTGTGCCTGAGGATGTGTACAGACTCCCCACAGCATGAAATCACGCAAGATGGGGAAAAAAAAAGTACGATGGCTTATGTCTTCCATACTTCCCTGTTGGTGTGCGACAAAAAAACTTCGACAGAGTGTTCAAGGTCTTTTTGACTCATACAGGCAACTTCAGATTTATTATGACTGCAAAAGATAACAGTTGTTCAAGTCACTACATAAGAAATGCTAAGCAAAACCGGGTTTAAACATGTGTAATCTAAATAGAGCCTAATACTATGATCTATTACAAATCAACACTATCACTTACACACAATATCAAATAAAATATAAACAGTATTACTTGGATTTATACAGTGGGTTGGAAAATGTGCTTGATTTAAATATTTAAAATGGCAGTGCAGTCACTTATCAATAGGATGAAATAGAACAGCAACAATCTGACACAACTATATAGATCTCAACCTTAGCAAGGATCTCAAGTTGGTCATATCATGAAATTGCAAAATCATGAACTCCAGAACACTTAACAACTTCTACCATCAAAAGCATTCTGTCTGGCTGTATCACAAGCTGGTTTGGCAGCTCTGATGCTCTGGGCCACAAAGCTCATTGGAGGGTGGTCAAATCAAAGCAAAGCATCCAGGACCAGCCATCCAGAACCTCTACAGATACTACTGCAGGAGTAAGGCTCCCCATGAGTCCAGCCACAGATTCTAAACACTCCTGGTAGGCGGTACAAGAGCACTCAGATTTGGACCAGCAGTTTCAGGGACAGTTTAAACCCTCAAGCCCTCAAGCAACTGAACTGCTGAATACTGAACACTGTTCCTTCTTCACTCACTTTAAACGTACCCCTGTACTCTACACTCGTTTGCACTACAGACATTTTACAAACACCTGATAATGTTATTTTATTTTACTTGTGTTAAATGTTTTGTTACTGAGCAAACTTGAGGGGGTTCTGAGACCAAGAATTCCAGTGCTGGTATTGATGTTACACTGTTATCTGTAAATGACAATAAACTTAAAACTTTCACTTGATAACTGAACTTGAGGTAAATTCTGAGCAGTACTGATAATGCATTACCTTTCACTCTCAATTATTTTGCTTTTTCTAAATCTCATCTGATACAAATGCAATTAACATTTTAGTTTGATCTAACCTGACCTCTAGTATCCCCTGGTCTTCAGTAAAGCAGCACTACAGTCTGGTGTTCACCAAAATTATGGAAAATTATGTGGAAAAAGAATAATAACTAAGCCTATTCACTACCACTTCACCAACATCCCCAACCTTATGTTATTTTTCTTTATCAGATCATATTTATCATGATCAATCAAGGAGAGTGTTAGTAAAAACATACTAGCACTCTCCTACTACTTTGTATTATTAACTATGTTTTACACTGTAATATAACTCCCTTCTGTTCTACAGAGTAGCATCCACCTTCCATAGCACCTGGAGTTAAGCAGCACTGACAGAGCAAAGTTCTGCTAGCGGAGGGCCAGGTGAGCGAGTGTATGAAAAGGTTTCTGTAAATGAGTCACCATGGCCTGCGGGCAGCATTTGCGTCAATGCAGGGATAATTCCAGCAGCACAGTTTGCGCTTTTAAAGAACTCATCAGCAGTCATTAAGCCCAGTGCCCAGTGCCCCGGGCCGGCCGCCTCACAGGTCAGCTCCTCAACCCAGAGGTGCAGAGGTGAGCTCCGGGCTGTGCAGACTCATGCAGCTGTGACAGGAGAGCATCCTGCTGAGCGTGAGCAGATTCACCCGGGGGCAGCAGCAGGGTCACTGTCTGGCTGTGCCTATGCGTGTGTGCATGTGTGTGTGTGTGTAGCTTTTAGGTCCCAGCAGCCCAGTTGAGGTTGGCCTGGTTACCCCACCCCCTCCACACCGCTTCCCCTCTGTCACTAAGCTAATGAGAGCCCACAATGCTCCAGAGTGCCACTGTTGCAAAGGCCAGAGACTTCAGCAGTTCAGAAAAGCACAGGGGGGAAAATAATAAATCATCCTGTGGTTAGTCACGCTAATCGAGATATTCAGTAAGCTGCCTGCCGGGAAACGCATTAAGGCTCCTTCACCCACGCTGCTTTATTTTATATAGCATATATTTAGTTCCGCCACATGAAAAAGACAAAGATGAAAAGCTGTATTTCCACTTCTGATTCCACTGTAGCCTCAAAATGGGTAACTTGATCATCCCCATATCAGTGCTTAATTCGCTGGGCTTAGAGGTTAGGACAGATTTAAAGCGCTTGGACAGCATTAGATAGATTATAGGAGGGAAAGTGAAACTGACTCTTAAAACGAACCAATGACAGTTTCCAACCGTAAAACACACACACACACACACACACACACACACACACACACACACACACACACACACACACACACACACACACAC